>WBMW01003850.1:230915-520904 GCA_013396635.1 Penelope pileata
TTTGCACAGTTGATGGAAGCAGCTTCATGGAACTACTGTAAGCTGCCTCTTAGTAATGACCTATTAGCAAAGCCAACAACAACAGCACTGTCTAGACCATCTGAACACAGCTAAATTATTCCTTTGTGCCTTCTTCCATTTCTTCTTCTTCCTTTGCTTTCTCTCCTGACTGTTGAATTGTTTTGGGTGGTCCCTGTTGACCTTCAGGCTCACTATTTCTCCCTTGCTTTTTTTTTTTTTGTTGCTGTTCAGCTGTAAAGCTGCAATACTAAGACCGAAACTCTAGGTTCCTCTCTCCTGCACGCACAGCAGAGCTGAAGCCATGCAGCCACGCCGGAAACTTGTCTCTGAACGGCAGAGATGTGTCGTGTTGTGGCTTTTTGATTTTACTTCGTAGTTGGTTTTGCCAAGCACTCAGTGCCCTAGATTCACATCGGTGGTGCCTGGGACCTGTGAGCCTTAACATCTTACAGAACTGATTAGAGGAGGGATTTCAGTTTAATACAAATAGGTCAGTGGACTTCTATTAAAGCATAAAACCAACCCTCCTGTGTCCACTGGGGCTCTGCTGATCGCTGCTTCCTGGGAGTGCTTGTCTGACCTCCTCTCTCCTCTACTTCACTCTGGCTATTTCCACCCAGACCAAACCCGTGGGAAATCATTGAGACCTCTGTTCTGTTTGGTTGAACGTGGTCCTTGACTGGGTGGTCTGGCAGTGGGATCGATTGAGCTTCAGCACAGGAGGCTGATTAAAAAGCACAACACTGGGGTGGAGGTGGGAAGTGGAGAATAAAGGAATGAATTCACTTGTGAGATGGCTGAAAAGATAGATCTGACAGTAGAAGAAGAGACACCAGGGATGAAGGGCTAGCATCAAACACAATTGATTTTCACATTTCATTTTTGCTGTCTGTGTAATCAGCTTTTCTTTGTCCTGGTCTTCCTTGGTAGAAATATTCCTGTCTACACATGGTGCTGGGTAGAGAGGGCTTTGTTATACAAACGTCCCAGCCTGTCAGCCTCCAGCACCCCTAAGTGAATTTGTGCAAAATGGTGTAAGTTGGGCCAGAAGGGTGTTGAGGAGCAAGAACCTGCTCATGTTGTGCAAACTCGGAGGTTGCCTTGAGTCCCTGAGTCCATCTGAGCCCTGCAGAGTGCATCACTGGTGTTGTGCAACTCGCAGCTGTTTTGCTCTGGAGCTGAGGCAAAGCCTGGGAAGATGTCTGCTGTGCAGCCTCGAGGTTGTCTTCTCATGAGGCTGAGTGCCAGATAGGAAAACCTGATCTTGTGTGTCCCTCAGCCGTGGGATTCCTGTTGTTTCCTTGTCATTTTCCCTTTGGAAGAGCCATCCATCCTGCACCCTCTGCTCGCTTGAACCAAGGCAAGCAGCGAGTGAGCAGTCCGTGACTCTCCTTTTGCTGTAGAGGCTTGGGAGTGGCATTTGGATTTAATTATCCAGTGAGCTTCAGTGCTTGTTTGAATTTTGAGTGAACTGGCTGAGCTGGCTGCTTGTTTCCATGGAACAAAGTTCTCCACCCTTCTAGGGAGTCAGCTTGGAGACCCCAGGAGCGGTAACAAGGATGGGCAAGAGGCTCAGGCTGGAAAGCATCAGTCCCTGTGCAAAGCTGACATCCAGAGGAGTGGGAAGTGTCGGTTTTGCAACCGATTATGCAAATTGTGTCCTGCTCTGAGGTTGCCTTGGAGCACGGTGTGGGGTTTTTTTTTTTCCACTTCATTTTGAACACTTGAGGCTTCAGCCATAGTCCCTCTGAAATCGCAGCTCTCTTGGACCAAAAGCACAAGTTATTTCCAAGGTAGCAATGTATCTCTGTTTGTGCTTGAGTAGTGTGCTCTGGTATGCAGATGTTTTGTGCTTCAGTGCTGGAAAAGGTGGAAAACAGCCTTTCCTGCTTGTACAGGAAGATGTTTTCTTGTCTGATTTTGTAGCATTGCTCAGTGATGGTGTTGGATGTGTATTTTCTGGTTTTGACAAGTAACACTTAGGTTTTATAATCAAAAAATGCTCCTTAGGATGCTCTACAGCATCAGCTTTTTAGTCAATGTTAACAGCCTCATTTATATTATAGTCAATATTAACAGCCTCAATGTTAATATCCTCATTTCTTTCCTTTTTCTTCTAGTACCTGGTTCAGGCAGCTAAGGTCCAGTTTTGCACTACTGGTTGCAGGCTGAGAAAGTTGATGGTTGGATGTGGCTGAAAATGGGCTGAATTTAAGCAATTACTGGAAGTAACTGCTGGAGGCTTCTGGCTTTGCTGTGTTGGAGGGATGCAAAAGGGCACTCGTGGCAGAGATGCTCAGCTGGGCTTTCTAAGGAAATGAGACCTTCACAGTCATGCAGGTGGGGCTGCAGCACCAGGAATTTTTAAACCAAACTCAGAGTACTGCGTTGTTGAAAGTTTTGACCAAATTGCTGGGTAGGTGGAGGAGAAAGATTCAGTTATCACTTTGAGGACGATGTAGTGTTTCAGATACCCCATCGTGTTTAAACAGAAGACAGAAATCCATGGGAAATCGCCCTTCCTTGCTTCGTTGGTCAGCAAACAACTTGTTGCAATCAGCTTGAATACCATTCTGGTGGCCAGCATCAGCCCCATGTGGCAGGATAAGCAGTGAGAGCACCCAGGCTTTCAGTACACCCCCAGAGAGACGCATTTTAAGCTCAGTCCTTTGGCATTTTCCAGTGATGGGATCCACTTCAGCTCAAAGATCCCCCACTGTTTTGATGGCTTTATTGATGCCACAGGCTTCTCCTAGGCATCCTAGCTAAAATGTAGTTCCTGCTGTCACTCTCTTCTGCACATTTAATCTCCAATGGTACCTGCAGGATGTGGTGGGAACTCTTTGGGATGTGGTCCATGGGCCAATGGGGTTTGGGCCAACTCCTGGGGATTCTCTGGTCTTCTGTTGGGGTTTGGGAGGAGCCTCCAGGGCAGCTATGACAGTCACTCCAGAGCACTTGGGTGTTACTATGTCCCTGTTTGTTGATGTATTAGTATTGTTATTAATATTACTAATAATATTAATGATGGCTCTGCCATTATTTATGTTACTAGTGGCTCTGCCACTGCCTGCTGAAGCCCTTTTTCCCCATGACATTAGGGACTGCATTTTGTGTCAGCAAGTTCAGGAAGCTTTTGTTGTCACTTGGGTTGGAAAAAAGAAAGAGATGAGGAGCATTTTAGAGATTACAGTTTTGGTGGAAAATTCCTAGAGGGTGGTGTGTGGGGTTTTTTTATGAGTGTTTTTTTTTTTTTTTAACTTGTCCCTCCCTCTTTCCCCCTCCACAAAAGGGTTTTTTTATTCTTTTTTGTGTTGGTTTTTTTCCTACTACAAAATCTGTGTGGAAAGCTAGGCTTGTCCCCAGAGATCCCTTTTACAACAACATGAAAAAAAAGTAAATATGGGAAAATTCTAGTTCTCCTGGTTTTGTTCCTGAGCTGGAAATAAAATCTTTCATGTTCTTGAGTGTTTTATTGTAGCATTTTGGGTTACGCTCCCTGCCACCTCTCCCATCTTCTCTATAGGCAGGGAGATGTGGAATGGGAGAGGAAATGTAATTTTTATGTAAGCATTAAATCTATAACTAATAAAATAATAATATTATATTCATAGATATGCATCAATTAGAAGAAAAAAGATTTTCTGAACTTTGAAAGAAACACTGAATTTTAAATGCTTTCCCCTCCTTTTCCCCCTTTAATGAGATGGCCTTTCCCCCCTTTAATGAGATGGCTCTGGGTACATAACATACATGAGAAATCTTAAACTCTTTGTGTCATAGCTTCAATCCTGATACAACACAGCCATGCATGGCACAGGAGGAGCAGAAGAAGCAGAGGTGCTGCTATATCTGAGCATGAAGATCCAAGGCATATACCTCCCTGGGGAAAGAACCTTGATGGTCCAGCCCCATGTGATTTCATGCTGGTTTCCACCTCTTGGCTGTACCATGAGCATGGCAGCGTGCACGGGGTGCTCACACCCTCCTGACAGGTGCCCTAGGTCTTGGTAGCTCTGTCGGTGCCAGTGGTGGGTGTTTTTCAACGCAGCAGTTGCTTTCAGAGGCCATGCTCATCAGTGTGAAAGTTTTGAAAAGGGAGAGATTGATTTCATATCACATGGGTCCATCAAATTTCTTTGGATACTGCAGAAATCAGAAGTATCCTATGTCCTCTCAGCATATCTTTCTCTTCTATCCTGGATTTTTGAGTTTGCTGCCTCTTCTGGTGGGTTTCTTGTCCTCTCCTCTGGTTTCTCACTGGCTCTGGTTTTGAAAGTCAGTTGTGGCTCTTGAGCATCTTTAATGAAGAGAAGGGGAGGAGGAGATGAAGAGCTGGGTTGTGCTCCATCACTGCTTCAAGAGCTTTTTGTGTTCTGAAAGCTCCGTGTTAAACCTCACAAGCTGGATCCAGCCCTCTGAACACTACATCTAGCCTATGGGGCCCGCCCTAAAGGACCCCTAAAGGATGTGGGCAGCAAATTTGGCTCTTCTGTGGATCTTTGTCTCTGCTGATGAAGAAACTTCTGTTTCATACACACAGTGGGCTAGGAGGGACTGGGGTGTGCAGTCTAGGAATGCCTCTCCTAATGGCAAAGCTAGACATCATGACTTCCGACCCATTTGGGTTGCAAGATCGCATATGCGATGCTGTATTTTCACTCTACACTTTCAGGGATGAGGTTACCTTCCACGCTTCAGTTGTCTGTCCTTCTCTTGCAGATGAAGAAGAAGCTCTGAACTCTATTATGAAGGATTTGGCAGCGTTGGGCAAATGTGGGGGACTGCTGGACAACAACAGGAATAAAAACATCGTCTACTCCAGCAAACAGGTAAGGCATTGCTTGAGTCCACCCCAGACTCCAACAGACTGAAGAGGTGGGCATGGTGCTCACCAGGCTGAGAGTTTAAATCATGGAATCATAGAATATCCCAAGTTGGGAGGGACCTACAAAGATCATCCAGCCCAACTCTTGTTAGATGTTAAATGTTAGAGATGAAGCTAGAGAAATATTAGAGTAGATGTTAGTTAAATGATAGATGCAGTTAACAAGTGCTGCAGGGGCTCAGAACATGAAAATAAATGCTACTGATGTATGAGCTTTAGGGCCTCTTTTTGAAGAGCTGCAGAGAAACTACAGGCATCTCCGTATCACAGAGGGGCAACGGAGGAGTAGGGGGTAAAAATGATGCCCCAAATTATTCCTAAATATAGTGACAGAGCCTGAAGCTGTTTTACATCCCAAATCCCACCCCAGGGCACTTCCTTCTTTTAGCACTGACTCTGGTGGAACTTGTTACCGGCTCTACAGCTTTAAGACTTGAATTAGTCAAGTGTTTTCTATTGACAGTGTTGATGAAATATAATACTTGTCATACGCACATTTTACTTCAGATATTTAAAAGATGGACTGCCAACTTGGAGCTGTAGACACCCAGGCTCTTTTGGGAGGAATAATGTCATTCTTATATAAAGTGTTTAAATACTAATTGCTATTGTTTATCTTTATGCTCCCAAAACCAAACGTTTTGGCCCTGTCGCACATTCAGAGTTGATTTGGTGAGCAAAAAAGTTGTCCCTTGAGCAATGTTAGGAGTTGCTTGCTGACATTGATATAATAGCTAAAGTGGATTTAATAGCCTACTTGCTTATGGAGCAAATACCATTCCAAACTAAATTTGTGAAGAAAGAATTCGGTTGTCAAAATACCAAGGGGAAAAAAAAAAGGGGAAAAATAGTTAGGGGAGCTTCTGGAGAAGCGTGCAAGCAAATCCACTTGGAATTCTGCTCCTAGTACTATGGCTTAGAAGCCTGCAGTCAGCATCGTAATTGCTGAATGCCTGGTGAGGAAGAAACCAAATTATCATTGACAGTTGTCACATGTATTTTAATGGCGTTTGTGCTACTAACAAAACTCTGGATGTTGGGGCAAAAAGTCCTCCTCCCGAATCCCTCTAGGCTTCCTGGACACATGCAGACGAAAGCACATGCGCACGTAGCGTGTCTGTTTCAAAGCGTGTCCTGGCGGTAGCAGCTGGCCAAGTTGAATCACTGGAGTTGTGTTCAGCTCATGCTGAAATAAATCCAAGATGTTTACAGAACTGATCGGAGAAAGTCAGAGCTGGCTCTCTGCAGCATCCAGCACAGCTTTGGTTGGCTCCAGGGGTAGCATGTTCTGCAAGCTGGTGGGTGGGGACCGGACCAAGCCATCTCTGGATGCTCTCAGGGCAGCAAAACTTTTTAAACTTCTCTTAAATGACATTTTTGTTTTCTCGCAGTGGGAGAAAATTCCTGCTGTCATTCTTGAAAACTAGCTCTAGACACCGCGGAGATACAGATAACTGGCTATTTAGTGAAAATAAAACAATAGTTTTCATTGGCTGAATCATTAACTGCAAAGTTTTGTAAAATTGAATTCTTGCGAACAAATTTTATTCACAGCCCAGCCACTCCATGTCTTCATTTATAAACTGCCTGGAGGGTCACGTTGTTCTCTGCAATCAGCTTTAGAATCGTTGGCTGCCACTTGCATTTAGTTTTATTGTGTTAGGAATCAAGCTGTTCTTCCCAGCGACAACACTGATGCTTGGAAAAGCATTCCCTCCTTTATGATTTTTCTTTTTATCCTTAAGCCGACCGGCTGTAGCTGCGTGCTCAGTTACTCAGAGCTCTCTGATGGAGGAGACACAAGTAGTCAGCATCCCGTTCCACTCGTGCATCCGGGGCTGAGGACTCAGACCAACAGGCCCCACGGGATGAAGGGCGTTGGAGGATGTTGAGTTGTTGCTTCATTTAATTGGACTAGCTGGAACAAGTCTCGCTCGCAGGACGATGGGAGTCTAGTCTGCGAGGTGGGGAGTGGCTGGAGTAGGTGGAATTAGTGGGGACTTGGTTCATATTTGCAGCTCAGAAACTTTTAATCAACTTGTTTGGGTCTCTTTTGGGTTTTTTTCTTTTTCTTAAGCACAGAATCTGTGGCAGGGGCAGGAGGAAAGCTGCTTTAGAAATGCTTTTGCCATGCCTGTGATTTGTTGTTCCTTTGGTACTCGGTGTTCCCATTTTTTCTGTGATTAGGTTGGCTGGCTGGGCTGGAGGATGCACTGCACTGCTTCCTTTCTTGGAGAAAAAGCGTGAGGCATGGAGCACTTAGATGCTCAGTTCTCCTCTTGGGAATGTCATTGTAGGTGTCTCTTACAAGGCCCTGCAGCAGCATGCTCACATTGAAGTACTTGGGTCTGGACGTTCAGTTCTTAGATTTAATAAAAAAAAAAAAAAGGGTATTTTGCTGTGGAAAAAATGCATTTCTGAGGCATGGGAATCCTTCAGTCATTGTTCCAAATTTCTGCTGAAAAACATTTTAGACAAGAATGCGTTGCCTAACTATCCTGTCCCTCTGTGACTTGCTGCTGTCTTTCGGTCCACAAAGAAACGCAACCAAAGTGCTACCTCATCCCTGTCTCCTGGAGGGGTTCCGTAGTGCTCTCTTGACAGAAGATGAAATCTGAAATCTGGAGCCTGCCAGACAGTGTTGATGGTAGGACTGGGCCACACAAGAACGTGGTCTGTGGTGGTGTGTGCTATGCAATATTTCTTTCCAAAGATATCAGTGGTTTTGCTTCAGATCATTTTATGAAATGAACTCCTTAGGCAAATTGCATAAAAATCTTAAATTTGCTTTCCTTACAAATGAGTTTTGGACTCAGGCTGAGATTCTGAATGCCTAATGCTGCATAGTAGGACAAGGTGGAAGTGAGAATTGTCATGCCCGATGCACAATGTGGATTCTTCCATATGGAATTGTTTTCTGCGAACACAGATCATCCTGACATTACTCCTAGTGCATCCTCTGCTTTGTTATTCCTCCATTATTCCTTTTATCACTTCTTTATTCCTAGTACATCCTCTGGTGTGGCTGGAAGGAGCCCTTGCAGGCAGTCTCCTCTGTTCTCCCATCATGGGGGAGAGGAGAAGGAGGAAACAGCAAAATAGAGATGTGCATTGTGATCTCTAATGAAACAGATGAATGGGATAAGAAGGGAAACCACGAAGAGTTAGAATCCCAAGCAAAAGCATGGAGGAGAAAGAAGCAATTATATTAACTTACTTTGCATCTGTCTGTTTATATGCACATCCATTCAATTATATAAATAGCACTTGGCAAGTAGCAGAATGAAGCTGGTTGTCAGTGCTGGGCTTCAGTCTAACAACAAGGCATTGGCGTGGGCCTCTGTCACAGCTGATGACAGTTAGCAATGCCTCTGCCATGTTCAGTTTGATTGCAAGTTCTCCCACGGTAATAAAGTCCAATATCTGTGAAGAACGTTTTCCTGTGCGCACCAAATGTCAGACTGACCTAAAAGCTGTTCTTGTAGTCAGTTAGCTCAGTACTCTCTTTTCTTTGGCAAGTTGAAAGCAGGACAAGGATAGCTCATAACTAGAATAAAAAACAGATCATGTTCTAGAGCTCTCTGTTTGTAGGTCTTCACACAGCCTAAAAAGGAGTTTGGCTTTAACATCTGTGTTTCAGCACTGGAGAGTATGATGGGGGTCCATAAATACCACCTTGACAATGGGAGTTGCCCTGAGGGGAGCTGTGGGATTTTGCCCACTTTGGGGCAGAAGCAGGAGACCAACAGGGGAGCAGCATCTGCTGAGAAAGGCTTGGCTGGAGCTGGCAGAGGCAGTGGAGTCCCAAGGATTTTTGGGGAGACTTCCCTTTGTCTGCTTTGGAGCTGGCTTGGGTGCTGTGAGGTAACACCCTGCAGAAATCCAACTGGGAAAAAGGTATTCCCTGCCAGGGTTTGGATGAGCATCCTGAAATCCATGATTTTTGCTGCTGTATAAAACAAAAATGTCTGTAACAGGGAGCAGTGAGCCCTCTGTCATCTTTCTTTCCACTGTCCTCGGAGCTGCTCACTTGCTGGGCTGTCCTATTTGGATGAAGAGAGCTGTTAGGATCCGGGGCGACTGGGGTATCTTGTAGCTCCCACCCACCAGGAGGAGAAGGGGGCAATCCCAGACAAAACCCTTTCTGTCTGATTGCTGAACAACCCGGAGCGCGTGGGGGTTCTGTGTGGATAATTCCTAATGACGCGGATTAGTCATCTCCTATTGTGGTTTAGGGATGCGGTCCAGATGTCTGGCTTGTAACGAACGTCCCATTGCTGAAAGCAAGGTTGAGCACAAGGCTAATCCAAACAACATGCGTGTCGGGGAGGTAGAGAAGTCCCCTTGGCCTGTGATGCTCATTTCTCTTGACTGGAGCCAAAAGTTGAGGAGAAAACCCACCACTTCGTGGCTTTGTGCTAAAGAGTAACTGGAGCTCTGATTCTTGAATGCCACAGTGCTCTGCGGGGTTTTCTCGTTGTTTCCTCAGCCAAGGAGTAGAAAATGAAATAGGTGAAAATAATCACTCGTTCTACCCTCCAGCATGCAGAAATGGATCTCTTTCATTGTTTCCTATTTTACCCAGAGGGGAAACTGAGGCAAAGTAGGTGCCTGGAGGTGGTAGGGGTAAAAGCAAAACCAGAATGACCCTCTTGGTTCATTCTGGGGTCAGACCAGAACACCATTTCTGATGGCAGCTGAATTTGGGAGGAGGAGAGGCTGTGATGAGGAAATTCTTGAGTTTCGACTCAGCCTTGGTTGAGAACTTAGGATGGCAGTTGTAGGTTCTTCAGCCTTTGATGCTGGGCTGGCATGTAGGCAGACTTGCTACCTCCTTCACTGGGGGTCTGGTGGCAGAGCCCACCGCCCTTCCCTGCCCGCGGCCTGCGCGATGGAGGCGGTGCAGCTGGGTGGCCCCATGCAATGGATGCCCTCTTCTACCAGCATGGCATTGCCCAACAGACCCATGTTTCCAGTCTGATCTCCCATTTGGGTAGGCAGAAGCTGAGGGTGCTCAGCACAGACTGTTCCTCCAAAGCCATTTCCATGTTAGGCCTCACTGCGTGTCTTGCTGCACTCTCTGTCTGTTTTTATTACAAACAGCAGTCGGCTCTTCAGGGATCTCTGTAGCAGATTGTGATTCACCTCGTTTGGAAGCACTTTTTCCGTTTTTCCAACATCTCGCTTAATCCCGTCCAGCTCACTCCGGTTTTCCGGTGTTTGGGAGGGTTCTGCAGCCCCATGTCCCCGCCAGACCCCCTCACGAGGGCTGTGGCAGAGGCCTTCCCCTCGCCGCCATTGTGTTCCCTTTGCCCCGAGCCCAGCGCACAGCTGCGGTCCTGTCAGTGCGTCTCAGAAGCTTGGAGGCTTTTTCTCTTTGTGAAATTGGAAGTTTTAAGGAAGGAGCTAAAAATACCTTATGGAAAGCCTGGAAAGAGGATGATGTGTTTGTGGCCACTACAGTGGCTTTGCTTTTCCTTTCCGAGGCAGATGGCAAGAAAGAGTGAAATACCAGAAGCCATTTGTTAGCGAGGCTGGAGGAAATGCCAGGACAAGTATCTCGGGGAAGAAATTATTCCAGAAACGAAGGGAATTGCTGTGGTATTTCCTGTCGGGGTTGTCGCTGGTTTTGTTTGTCGCAGCAGGGCCTTGGGGCGCCATTTGGGACTCGTGCTCCTTGTGCCACGTGTCATGTGGAACGTAGCTCAGTACGTGTGGCCCAGGTTTGAACTTTGGGTTTAAACTTCGGGCCTGGCTCTGCCACTGCTCTGCTTCATCACCTCCCCATGCCATGGTGTCCCCTGCTTGCTCCATTACCTGCCTCAGCTTTCAAAGTTCTCCCTGAAGCCATGGCTGACATCTTGTGCTGGAGCTTGGTGTTGAGGGCCGGTGCCTCACAGCACGGCTTTACCCCTCGCCACTGTCATTGACACACGCCCTTCTTGGACATCCCTGCCTATACTCCTCCTCCAGCTGATGGCCTCTTGATTGTGGGGAGATGGAGGCTGTCATTAACCTCGTTTGACATCTGGTGGCAGGGAGGCCTAGGTAGGGCGAGGAGCGTGGCTTGGGTTGTGCAAGGAAGAGCCGCTGTTGTCACAGTTCCTTACAAAATCACAAAAGCAAGGGGACCCAGCAGCCTGCACAACCAGTGGTTTTTTTTCCTGCTGCTTTCCCTCAAGCATTGGCACATTGTGTTGAAATCTTTATGGAGAAGTTCTGCCTTCCTCTTCCTCGCACATTCGAAGCACTGGGTGCAGATTTGCATGAGGTTTTGCTCTGGTGCTTAGCATTGCCCCAGGCTCACTGCATGATCTAAAACAAGTTGCTCCAAACCAGATTTCCATGGGTGTGAAAAATCACAGCCTGCTCTAGCATTGAGGAAGTGCTTTGCATCCTCTTGGGACTTCCTAACCCTTCAGGCGCTGCCCACTTTTTTTTCTAAAGGAAAAAAGTATTTGTTGCTGGTGGCAGTGATGAATTCAGCTTTAGCTATGAGTCAAAAACATGAGCAAGCCAAGGGAAGACTGCAAAATAAAGCTGTAACCAACTTCTCAGAACATCTATATTCTTTTGTATTCTATGTAATGTCTTTTTCTCTCCCCTATCTAAATGCTTACACATTTAAGTTGTTTTCTTTGAGGGAGGTTAGCAGTTTTTACATCAGCCCAAAAAAATAATCATCTCATTAACAAGTGAAGAGGGTTTTCATTCCCCTGATGCAGCCCGTGTGTTTGTTGCTTTGCTGAGACGCGGAGCAGAGCAGTGTGGGGCAGCTGGCGTCCTGCTGTTGGCTTCAGGCCACAGCACATCAGCCCTGTTGTTGATGTAGGAGAAAAGGATGCAGCAGGGTCGTGGCTCTTTTTTTTCCCCTTTTCTTCTCTCTCTGGAGCTTTATACAAGTGTTTTGACATTTTCCAGCCATGAGCTGTTTTTTAAAACTTATTTGTCTGCAAAATCTGTTTTACTCAGCATAAACACACAGTGTGTGCTGCATCAAAGTTCAGCGTGGCTTTCAGGTTTGTGCTGAAAGTGAAACCTGTGTTTTGAAAGGTTTCCTGCAGCGAGGCTGGAGCTGTGTGAGCTTTTCCCCTTACACATCCTGCTCTTTTGTAAGGAGAAACCTCGAAAGTTCCTTGCCCTGATTTTTTTCTTGTTTTAGAGAAGGACTCTGCAGGGTTCCATGCTGTGAATCCACACCGGCTGATTTGCTTCCAGCATCCAGGAGAGGTGAACCAGGCTTTGTTCATATAAAATATCTAAAAAATATATAAAAAATGGCATAGAAGAGCCCGTATCTATTTTTTCCTTTTCCAAAGAGATGACAAAATTGGCAACCCCGCCCATATTCAGGTCTCTCTCTAGAGTGATTTGGATCTTCAACAGCAGTCTGTTATGGTCATCTCTTCTTTTGAATTTTGGACTGTTTTAGACTTGGTTTGGTGTTTTGATGGCTTGAGCCTGGTTCTAGAAGCAAACCTGGAGTTTGTCCAAGTATTGTGGGTCTGGTGAACTGGCTGCAGACACAGAGGTGATGTAAGTGCCTGTAGCGCTGCTGGAATGTCCTATTTCATGGCAGTTCTTCCCAGTTCTTCCAGTCCTGCCTGGGAGCACAGTAAATGCCACAACAGAGCTGCAAAGGATGCACTTCAGATGATGCAGTGGGCTCCCTGTATCTGCCAGGGTTTACAAGCTTTTTGACTAATCTGCCTCTAGGCTCAACTTCCTGAATGCTGGTGGCTATTTGCAGAGCTCAGGGAGCTGTCTGTTTAAAAATAAACCTAAGAACACCCAGCCAGCTCATTTTCCTCATTAGAGACAAAGCTGTTTCGCTGCAGCTCTGCATTCCCTCTGAGAGGATGGAAAGTGTGCCTTCATGTGCTGGAAATCCAGGGTTGGAGATAAGGCCCTTGCTCAGGAAGGGCTGTCACCCACCCAGGCAGTGGTTATCCCTGGTGGTGAGGGACTGAGTCCTCCCTGGGGTTACACCTCCAAAGGAGGTGGCAAGCACTTTTTTGTCCATGGGAAGAAAGCCACTGTTTGAAGAGGCCTGTGTGGGGCAGAGTCCTGGTTAACTAAGGTGACTAAATGTGGTTTGAGAAGTTAAAGGGGTTTTTGATCTGCCTTGGATGCTATTGGAAAGTCCTGGCATGAGCCAAAGGATGCTAGAGGGATGCTTGGCTCAGGCTGAGTCTGAGAAGCTGAATGAATGAAAAGGCTCCTTGTGGTCTTCTGATAGCTGCTAAATATACACAAGAGAAGATGGGAGAAGTGGCTTTTACTAGTGCCTGCATGGTTGTGTTTCCAGTCTGCCCATGAATCCTTGGAACTTTGAGCAAATCTAATGGTTTCTCTTGGGGTGAGCAATAGGTCAGTCCAGGGTACATATTTACTTTGTATGAAGTAGTGATGCCTGATACTTTGCATTTTGTATGTCCTAACAAAATGACAGCTATCATCCCCAACACTGTTGGGTTCCAAAATTCAAGACTGTCTCTCCACTTCTGTTAAAAGATGGTTGCTTTTACTTCCTTCGCTCTTTGTCTCAGATGTTGATGTGTTCTATAAAACATCCTCTGAGCTTTGCCTTTTGGATTTTTAACAGAAAGCGCTGGGCTAAAGCCCTGGGGAGCACTGATGAGGGACAGACTGACATCAGACACTTAACATATTTATTTGCCCCTTTGATAATAGTGCCTTGTTCTCAAATGAGTTCACAGCATTTGAAATTTCCGCCTTGTATTAATGAAATTTATTAATATTACACAGATGAGTAAGTGTCCTCTTGTTCACAGCAGACCTTCTTCTTTGGCAAGTACATTTATTAGCAAAGTAGTGGAGTTTCCCCAAAGTCCATCAGGAAGCTTGGCCCTAAGTAGACGAGACACCCAGCAGAGTTAGGGGAGTCTCCCTGAGAACTGCTGTGAGCTTTGGTTCTGCCTGACAGTCTGGGATGCAGTTTGAGACCTAACTGTTTTCTGCTTCTTCTTTCAGCAGCGGAATGTCAGGATCAAGTTTGAATATGAAGGAGAGAAAAGGTACGTCCCGAGCCCAGTCCCCATCTGTGTACAGGGACAAATTACCCTTTTTACCCAACATTGTCCTGCTGAGTCCTGCCAGCTGCAGATGAGCTCACAGCAGAATTAATTCCCCTGAAGTCAACTACAAGTTTATATGCAAGAGCCTTGCCTCGTCATCCTGTTCACCATAAGCACCTCCAGGGATTTGCATGCACTCAAAGTGGTTCCAAGCTGGAAGTCATTAAATGCCTCTTACCAGGGACACAGGGTGCTTGGTTGGATCCTTTTCCCTTTTTAATTCTTGAGCCCTGCTGAACCAGAGCTGAGCTGCAAGTCTACAGAAATATGTCTTTTGATTAGCAGCCTATGACACTTACTTAAGATAACCAGATTTTGGGCATGGGTCCCATAAAAATAGAGCTGGGAGTTAAAGCTTGCACGCCCTTCCCTACTTGACATTTTCATGGAATCACCTCTGCTTGATGCTCGGTGACTGTGGCAGGGCAGGACACAGAGCTGGAAACTCACAGGCTGATGGTCTAAGTTGCGTGTGAAAGCCATAGAAAATCTAAATAATATCACTGTAGGGCTAAACTGTACCTGCTGGTAGGTACCTGTAGAGTGGCTGCACAGGATGGTACAGGAGAGGGAGAGTCACAGGATGCCAAACGGCATCTTCTCTTTTCCATCCCTGTTCCCTGTTCAGAGCCATTTGCTGAAATTGGAGGGGATAAATGATTCACTAGTGTATGACCTGGGGGCTCCTCCAGTGAAAAGCTGCTGGACTTTCTTCTTTTCAGCCTGTAAACGTAGCAGGAGGAGGAGCAGAGTAGTTGCACTAGGATTTTTGGTAGTTATTCTTGCAGGGTGGGTCCTCTTGGGCATGACAGATGAGCAGCATTTGTATGAACGTAAAAGCAAGGAACAAGTTTTGTGTTTCATGATAGAAGAATACCAGTCCTTATTTCAGAATTGTCTAATACTGAATCCCAATATGCTTTTACTAAATGGAAACTACTGTTGTATTTTTTTCGTGTTCAGGATTATCCAGTTTCCAAGACCAGTCAAATTCAAAGAAGTGGTGCAGAAAGTCACAGATGCTTTTGGACAGACGATGGACTTGGTCTGCGTGAGCAATGAGGTACTCTTCTCTTTGTGTCTAAAGGAGAGCTCTAGGGTAACTGGTGCTTGAATTGAGCAGTAATTTGTTCTTAAGGCCATGATTGAGTGTTGTACATGTATGTGATGAAAAATAATCTTACTTTGTGGCTTCCAGCTAGTAGGCATACAGGAGCTGTTGCCCAGACATAGCTCAGTTGTATTCTCTGATTCCAAGCCAGGCTTTCTCCTTCTTAAAATGATTTCAGTGAAGGCCTATTAAATGATGACAGAAGTACATTGTCCTTCCCTCCAGAGCAAAAAAATCCCCCAAACTCAAATAGGGAGGAATAAAGTAACTGAGGTGATGGAGATGCTGTCAGTTCAGCTGCACAGCCAGCAGCTGCAGGTGCTTCTCCGTGAACACCCTCTGGGCAACAGAACCAACTCTCAGAGCATTTCTGGCTGGGTGAGAGCACACGTGGAGCAGAGAAGAGAACATCTGAGACCAAATGGCTTTCATGAGAGCCACAAAAAGTGACTGCAGACTGCAGTGTGTTTGGGTTGGATGTGAAGCCTCCTCATCCTGAGAGCAGTTTAAGGAGCATGCTGAAGTCTAGAGCATAAGGAACAGTGCTACTACACCAGCTTCCTTTTATCCAGCACTGACTTAGACCCAGAAGTGGCAGAGCTACGTTCATTTCTTCTGTGGTTAGGTGTGCAGTGAAGTGTGCATCACTGTTGGTTTCTCTAGCAGGTTCTGTCGCCACTTACAAGTGGCCAAGAAACCCTCCCTCTGCAATCATTCCATTTTAAGTCTTGAAGACATTTCTTTTCTGACCTTCCCCATAACACAGACCACTGAACTTTTGCAACTCGTTCTCTGGAGCCCAGCACTGTGTCTGAAAGGAGTTTAACACAGGCTGCTGATGAGGGCCTTTGCCTAGAAGGAGACAACCGTTGGCATCAGTTTTGGTGTGCGCAGTGTTTTCTGGTGAGGCATGTTGCCATGAGCTGTGCAGGAAGTTGGAGACACTGAGCTGTCAAGGTGGATTTGGCTTTGGGAACAAGGAGAGGACCAGATGACAAATAGGTGGGCTTTCAAACACCATTCCTTCTGGATCCGTCCTGACAGCTTACCTGATCAAGAATTAATTGCAACCATGTAAGAATCTTTCATTAAAATATGAGGGAGGCTGTGAAGAGATCTTTTTCTTTTTTTCTTTTTTCTTTCCCTCTTCCCTTTTGGTGGAGATTTGACCCAGCGAAAGTTCCTATTCTTTATTAATAGATACCTCATGATACCAAAGTGTCCTTTGGGCTTTAGCTTTGAATGCAGTCTGGTTTCTAATCTTGGGCATTCACTGACAGCCCTCCAGGGAAAAGCCTGCCATTGAATTCCCCAGGAATGACTCACTTCATTCCAGGTCTCTTTCCACTGGAAGAGGAATTTTTTCCAGCAACAGCAAACAGAAGCTTAAGTAATGCATTTTATCCTGTGTTAGAGACTGTATTCCTGGGCATGTGCAGAGCACATAGCAGGACCATGAGCTTTGGGTATCCTGGCGTCGTAGGGATGAGGAAGACCTTCAGTGTTGTCATTCTATAGACACAGAATTCCATCTTTTGAGAACACACACACCTGGCCATGATTTTAGTCTCATGACTGCAAGTCTCTGAGATAACTTGATCACAGAAACATTCCAATGACATCTCAGTCTTTCTTCAAACTCAAAGAGAACTGTGCAGCAGTTCTTCATTGCCATTAAATGTTTCTCTTGCCAAAGTGCCGTGTAGACCATAATTACACTGAGGTCAACAGTCCCCTTCAAAAGCTTAGTAAATGGCAGTCCCTGTCCTAGTGAAGCAGGACTCCTGAAGCCAAGATCAGCGGGATGAGCATGCCAGCTGGGTGGAGTAGGGGCACACATGAATCACATCCTGGTGGGACCATGGAATCAGCGGGTTTGGGCTGGTGTAGATAAGAGTGGGGCCTGGCTGTGGGTGTGCTGCACGGGGCATGTTCATGCTTTCTGATGGGCAGGACAGCAAAACGTTGCCTGGCCATGGGCAGCGTGGTCTGGTGACTTTTAGAAAGCTGCCTGTGCTATGGCTTGAAGGAGTATCTCCTACAGTGAATGCTGTCTGAATTTCATCTGCATGCACTGCTAGCCAGCTGCTCCAGGTGTGGCTTAGTGGCACCCTGTCATTTGTCCCATCTCCATCAGCAGCTTGTGAAGTGACCTTGGGCACTGAGCCTTTGTGTGCCACCAGTTCCCCCCCGACCTCCCTTTGCGTGTCACTTCTGAGGCAAAGGCAATTTCACTTCATCATGGCAGAAGGTTAAGGAGAGTTGCAGCCTAGGGAAATGGTAGAAGCTCTGTTAGGGGGAAGGAGGGCTGTTTAAAAGCCTATTTCACAAACATTTGCCGAGAATTGTTGGTGCCAGTTGCTCCTGCACTGGGCAGGAAGATGAACTAATTGACCTCTCAGATTTTTCCCCAACCCCATTTCCTACTATTCTTTGGCTCTCTGCAGTGTCTTACGCAGTGAGTTCTGTGCAGTTGGTGAAAACTCACCCTTTGAACTCACTTTCTCAGGCTGCAGTGGATTGACTACCACGTCCTCTACTATAGCATTAAGTTCCAGTGGAGCCTGCTGTTTAAAAGCATAAAGTAATTTTAATAAGCTGCATTTAGAGAATTTTGTGTAGGTAAATTTTACTGTTCATAGCTGTTCACTCTGTAGGCAGAATAAGCCCAGTTATGTTCACTCTGGCAATTGCTTCCATGGTTCTGCAGGGATCTGAATTCAGTGTCATGCCTAGATGATATCTGTTCCTGTTGTCCATATGTGCCACAGCCTGGGAGCCAAATGGAGCAAATATCTCCTTGCCAGATGTGGGTAATAGGCAAAGCCAAGCTAAATACTGGCCCCAGTCCCTATTGCAGGAGGGCACTTTCTGCCTGATACTTTTGGCTTCTCTCAAGCCGACATGCAAATGTGTTAATGTTGGGATACTGGAGTGAGATGGAGCAACCTGCAGAACATTCTGTTCAAAGCAGCTGGGGGGTCGCAGCTCTGAACTCCTGCGAGGAGCTCATTAAAGGGATGGGTGAGCAGTGGGACTGTGCTTGCAGTTCAGAGTCAAATTCTGCTTGTGGATGAAGAGGGGGGGCAGGTCTCCACTGTTCTCATTTCTCTTTGGGCAATTAGAGGAGAGAAGTCTTTTCTGCTTGACGCATCTGTGGGACCCTTGTGAGCTTTAAAAGGGCTAAGCAGAACTGAGAGGGCATCCTTTAGGCTCTGCTGCATAAGGAAACAGGGTGTCTGTGGAGAAATCTGGAGATATACATTCAATACCATTTTTGTCTGGGATCTGCTGTGCCCACAGGTGATTCATAAGGATCCCAAAGTTCAACCATGAGCTGTGGTCTAACCATTTACTCTGTGGACCTACTGAAAGCTCCAAATGGTTGATATCTACCTGGTGAGCACTTTCCTCTCATTCGCATCCCAGTCTGGCAATCTGTTTCCAGGCTGGCCAGGGAGGCCCAGCCCAGCCAAGACATGTTCTGTGTTAGCCCCCAGTTGCCTGGGCTGCTTGCTCAGCAGGTAAGGGTCATCTGCCTGAACTTTTCCCCATCTGGTTTGACTGAGGACTCAAGTCTCTTCCTACATCCAAAGCTTTCTCAAGAGTTCCTCTTACAGTCCTTTTCTGACAAACAAGTAAATAGGATTTAGACCAAGGCCACACAACCTGTTTATCTATCTTCCTGGGTGGAAGTTCTAAAAGCTTTTCTTTAGAGTCTCCTCTCACTTTTTATAGACTTTTATCAACCATGTTTGCATACTTTACACCAGAAGAGCACTCCTAGCTCAGCCTGAAGTTTGTTGCTTAAATATCTTCTGGAAACTGGCCTTGTCTTTCCTCAGCAATTACCACTGCTGCCATCAGTTGGAACTGGCAGCTTCTTTTTCTCCCATTTATGCCATTTCTGGACATCTGACTCTTCCATGCATGCTGTAGGGTTCCTAGGGGTTTGATTTGGGACTGTAAACTTCACAGGCAGGATGCATGAAACTAAGCTATTGCAGTGCCACAACCCCTTTGCAGATCTGGGTTTTGGTATCTTGTGAATGTCTTCTGGTATCAGGTGAGTGCCTGAGGTAGGTGTAAGCTCAGGACCCTCCTGTCCACAGCTGCTGGAGTTTGGCTCTCTTGGTGGGAGGACGACGTTCAGCCTGGTGTTCAGCATCTCAGATGGGTGCCTTGGGTATGGCCCTGCTCCCTGACTGCAAAATGGAGATGAAAGATGACCTTTATTTCACTCAGGAGAGGAGAAGTTCTGTCTAAATCTCAAGATGTTCACACACAGCAGACACCTAAAATGAAGTCTGGCAAGCTCAGGCTGTGGTCCCTGGGTGGAGGAGGTGACTGTGGGGGTTTCCTGCAATGAAACCTCGTTTCCATGGACCAGGGCCTCCCCTTGACCTGGTCAGCCCCAAAGCCCCAGCCTTAGTGCACACAGCCTGGGGTGTATTTACCTCCAGGCTCACAGCCAAACCCTTGGTGACACCCTGGGATCAGAAAGGAAAACACAGGCAGCTTTTGAGTGCCACCTTCTTGGGCAGTTGATCCCAGGAGTGTTTGCTGTGAGGGGTGGTGGTGTGACCTCTTATCACCCAGACTGCTGCCTTTTGGAGGTGCAGGGCAGCTGCAGCTCCCAGTAAGGCCAGTGGGGCTTTACTGGAAGCTGTGGCCACTCGGTCCCTTTGCTAGGTAGAACTGCTGTGTACTTTGGCCCATGCAAGGGTGTAACGTGCTCTCTTGGCTGGGTTTGGTGCCAGTGCCCCAGGCAGCCTACAGAGTCTGCGGCTTGGTTTTTATGGCATTAGGCAGAGTGCCCCAGAAATTGGGGCATATCGTTGTGTTTTATTCTTAGCCCAGGGCAGGAGAAGGCCACAGAACCCCTCTGAAGTGCTGCTGTGTTGGGTGCTGGAACCCCTGCAGTCCATCTGCAGGGCATGGTACACCACACAGCAGTGTCAGGGGGTCACACTCCCTCTGGGGATGAGAGGGCAATGCTCTGCCCCTTACCATGAGAACAGCTGCACCTTTAGCTGGTGGATAGACAGGGCACTGTCTGGCCAGCTGCTGTTTACCTTCTAAAGAGCAGAAGCTGAATTTGTCCTGCTGGGTGTCCAGGTGGCTCTGGCAGTGAGAGCAATGTGCACAAAAAAGGGTTGAGACTGATTTGTGAGCTGTTCCCTCACTTCACCTAATGCCAAACACTGCAGAAGCGTAGATAGCAGCAGGAGGGAGGCCGCTGAGGATCTGCCCCAGTAAGTGCTTGGGTGCAGCTCACTGCTTTCCTGGAGCACCACTGCACAGCTGCCTTCTAGGGAGGAAACCTGGGCCGATTTGACGTGGGGTAGCAGCAGGACTTGCCACAAAGTCTGAGATCAGAGCAGCCCCAGCACAGCAGGCAGCAAGCCTAAGGATTCATCTCAGCCCTCTCCTCTGACCACTCGCTGAGCTGGTGATGTGACCTTTAAGCTCTCTCCTTGCAGATGTTTTTTGTCGTGATTTTTGCGTCTGTTCTGTGGTAGATGAGAACTTGGAAGCAAACCCTAGAGCTCAGCGAGCTGAGGGCGCGGGGGCTCTGTTTTGCATCCGTTTCTCAGGTTCCTCCCTCGTCCCCCGATTCCCAAGCTGCTCACCGTGAGGATCTGCCTTCCTTTGTTTACCCAGTTGTGTGACACTGCCGCGCTCCGGTGTTTGTTCAATTCCTTCCAGCTCCTGATCCCACTGAAATCCCAGGAAGACTTGGACAAAGCGATGGAACAGTTGGAGCTGAGCCCTTCCCTGAAGAGCCTGCGGATCCTTGTGAGCGCTCCAAAGAAAGCGAATGTGAGCTCTTCACCTTCTCTGCTCTTTTGTGTCCAGAGTTAGACTGCTTCTCATTGGGCTGGAGAGTGGAAATGAGTCTCCTGGCAGTGCAGAGCAGATCTGGTCCTCAGGGGTCTGCCCTGCTCTGAAATCCTCCCATGGCAGCAGCCTGGAGACAGTGCTCAGCTCCCTCCTGCTCCTCCTGCAGCCTGTGAAGGGTTAAATACTGCTCTGATCATTCCCAAACAAGGTTAAACCCCCAGGGCAACCCCTAAGGGTGCTGTCACCATTCCTCTGCATCCTCTCCATTGCCATGCTGGGTGGCAGCGTGAGGACCGTCCCCTACGTGTGGTGCAGAAGTACTAACGCCAGGGAGAACAAACTCGAGATTCCTTCGGTGTCATGCAGGACTGTCTTTTTTTATTTATTTTTATTTATTTTTATTTCTCTGAGCTCAGTGGTTTTGCAGTTAAGCCTGTTAGCTTGACCTCGTCTGCACGGAGCGTCTTGCCAAAGCACATGTCGTTCTGCCCCGAGCACAGGCTGTAAAACAAGGGATTTGCAGATGTTGCAACTCTGTTTCTTCCTTACATTTCCTAGAAGTACAGGAGAGGCTGGGTGTCTTGAAACTCATCGTGCTTGTCCTCATGGTGCTGCTCACAGCTCCTGGGTCTTCTCTGCTCTTTTTGGGAGGTTCTCAAAAGGTGCAGGGACCCCAGAGTCCAAGGGGAAAACTGAGCCATCAGTTGAGGATTCCTAAGTCCAGTTGTTGGTAGCAGCTGCAGGACATTGCAGCGTTATCGGTCAGCTGCTAAGAGGAGGCCAATCAGGTAGATCTGGGTATAACTTTGAGGTTGGTCCAGCTTTCCCTGAAGCATGCTTTTGCGTGTAAGGAAATGCAGTTTTGAGGTCTTACATAAAATTATCACAAAATCAAAATGCAGTTTATCATGTTATGTTTGTAAGACTTGCCCACCACCGAGTCTTCCCAGTGTGACTCTAAGCTATATTTAATTTGCTGGATATGCAATTCTTTGGTCTCCCTCTTTCTTCTATTCTCTAGCAAAGCCTCTTTGTCCACTCTGCTGTGTTACAGAGTCACCTCTGCAGTACTTGGGCTGCCACTGAAGTATAGGGAGCGTGGAGGAGAGGCTTTCATTTTGGGATTGCAAACTTAAGTTCAGGACATGGATCAGTCTCTGTATCAATCCTGAAATGACGCAGTACAGGAGCAGTCTTTCATGTCATATGTCTGTATCATTGAGAACTGGGACTCGATTTTATTGTTTTGGACTCTTTTAATAGCAGATGTAAATTGTTTGTGAATGATTTCTGGATCGCTCCAAGTTAAATGCATTTCTTCTTTTTAATGGTTCCTGGGCAGTGTGGTCGGGGGGAGCCAAATGCAGGGTTTCACGCAGCGCGTCTGTAAGGGTCTGACCTCTGGCCAAGTCTGAGCATTCCCTTTGTCTGATTCACAGCTCCTCCAGCCCAACAACAGCAAACAGCATGAGATGAGGATCTCCAGATCCATGGGTGATATCATGGGATCCCTCTACAAGGACTCCGAGAGGACACGGAAGTATTCGACAGGTCAGTGAAATGCAGTGCTCTGTGGAGTGCTTGTGCTGTTACAAGCAGGGCCACCATCCCCTTTCCCTTTCCCTTCACAATCCCTAGAGGTATCATGGTCTGATGTCCACCCTGATGTCACCCACCAGTATCTCAGTGCAGTTACTGCTTAGCCTCAGCCTGAGGAAGAAACTCTGTGAACAGCACAGGTTGTAGTGAGCAGAGATCCACGTCAGGCATGAAAAGTAAGGAAGAACAGAGGATCTAAGGTGTAATGTGAGGGGGAAAATGTAGTGATAAAAACCTGCAGTGAATTTGATGAGCTTCATCAAAGTGAAGGATCTACAGAAAGACAAGGCTTTTCCAGACCTTGGCATCCTTACTTCTTTAACCATCTGCTGTATGTTCTCTCTGCACCCCTCTCTTTTTATCACTTGAACAGAGCTCACTGGGCTTAGGTTCCCCACCTCCTGAGCTGGAGCAGCTTCACCACATGAGGACCAAATGTGTCTCAGTGCCACCAGTCTGTTCTCCTTGCTGGAGTCTGTGGTATTTGGTTTTGTGCTTTCTCAGGAGAATGGGTGTGCATAGATAGGGTTTTGCAGTGGCCACATTTGAAATGAAGGGGAGCATCCCTTTCCTGTAGAGGTGCTGGGAGCAGATACCTCCTGCTGCCTCTGACGCCACCCTGGCAAATTCCTTCCATCTTCTTACAACCCTACAGGGACTGGGGTTTGTTCTGAGCCTTCTGTGGTCTTCTGTTTTCTGTTCTTGAACTTATGCTTCTCTTGCTTTCTGAAATACTTCAAGTGTCTTGAAATGACAAATACTCTCAATAGCCTGTCTGTAGGAGGTTTTGTGTGCAAAACCCTGTAGGATTTTGTAGAGAGCAGTGCTTTGTGCAGCACTGGCAAAGCAACCCATAGCCCTTGTAGCAGTGGTAGCACTCTCATGTTACAACCTATAGGCAGGATTATTGAGTTTGTCCTGCAGTGAATGTTCTCTGCTGCATCCATGGGTGCTGATTACAGGGTTATTTCTACAGAGCCATACTGTGTTCATCCAATTATTTCACAACTGTAGGAACAGCAGCATCAGAGACCTGGAATAGAGTGGAGCTCTCCTATACAAATATACACGAGGATATTCTTCATCCTTCAAAGATCATCTCTATTTATATGGCAGTAAAAGCTTTCAAACTCTTCTCTGCATAGCAAAGAGTGTTTTTCTCCAGGGATTTGCCCTTTCTATCTCTCGTAGCCTTGATAACATCTTTTGGTTTGATGCATCTCAAGACAATGATGCATAGGAAATACTTGTTTAGATTGGGTCCAGCTGAGCCATTTGTGGGGCCATGCCCACCTCTCACTGAAGCCAGATGTGGATGCTACCTGTACCAGAGCTCTCTTTGGTCCAGTTGTTGGGATGTGCCAGGCATGTCTTTTTCTACTGTAATTTTTTCTAGCTTTCATGGCTCTTGAGAGTTTGCCCAGAATGTGGCAGAGATAGATGATTCTGAATGAAAAGCAGACACGGGTACATGGTAAGGCAGAAACTCGGCAGAAGCTATGCTTGAGCAAAACATCTCTGATGCTCTTTTTTTGGCCCTGGTTAGGCTGTTAATGTAAACCAGTGAAGAGCTGTGGCCCAGTGAGCTCTCACTGGTGTGTGAACCAAGCATAATAGGCAGTGTTGATCCTGTGTGTAGCTGCGCCAGTGAGAAGATCGATTGCTGTAACATAAGACTTTCTCACTAGTTTATATGCCGTGCTTTGGCCTTTGCTTACTATTTTTGACCTGCTCTAATACCAAGAATCCTTGACCAAGTCTACAAGCTTGAAAAGCATCCTATGGATAAGGCAGAGGAAGGAAAAGCTACAAGGGTGAGATACCTCAATACAGACAGGCGTTGAGGGGATGCCTGAACAGCAGAGTGGAGGAATGGATACAACTTGCTGGTTTAACCCAGGTAATGGAGGAGGGGGTCTGAGCAGCGCCAGCGTGCAGAGTGTGCCAACAGTGGCATCTTCAGGCAGTCTACATGCTGGGTGCTCATGCATCTAAACCAGTGTCCTTGGCATTTCTGTATAGTTAGGTAGCAAAGGTAGCCAGCCCATGCTACAGTCATCCTTCTCTTTTTTCTGTGCAGGCTGTAAGTCTTGCTCTCGGTTTGAACAGAGGTTGCAACAAGCCCTCTGCGTGGTAGCAGCCCACCAGACCTCTTTGGAGCTGTCTGGGCTGTATGAAGCTGCTGCAGGCCATGTGTTGGAGGTATTTTCAATCCAGCACATTGAGCTTTTTGACCTCTTGAGTGAGAACTGGGTTATCCAGCAGTTGGGCAGAGACTTCAGTGGGCTGAAAGCGAGCTCTTCAGATGGAGCATAAAACTGAAGATCAGGCCTTGGACAGACAGGCAGAGATCATCCCGTGTTGTTTCCCTGGTCAGGAGATTTCAGTGAACTTTGTGGTCAGTCAAAAGGCAGCCTAGGAGGCTGTGGTGCAGTAGGAGAGGCTGCTCTTTGCCTGCAGCTGTAAGTTGTTTCGTAGCGCTGCTGTCATCAACGCAGTTGCCATCAAGAGATCTTAACTCGTGTCAGCTTTTCTCTTAAAATGATGTTTGAAAGGAGAGTTAAAGTGATGTTATAGAGAAAGGTGGTTCAGGGTCATGTTCTCAGTGTTTCTGAGATGTCTCATGTTTTTCTGCTGACTCTGCCATGATAGCAGCAGTGAAAACTAATAAAACTGCATGTCATTGGCACGAGCACATTGGAGGGGGGGTAGATGTTCTGGGGAAGATTTGGCTATTTTTGCTTCTCCTGGACACAGAATGTCTTTGCTCCCTGTCCCTAAAAAACCTTATGCAAAGTCAATATTTTCTTTCTTCCTTTTTTTTTNATGTTCCAGCCTGTTGGTGACCAGCATGAAAATGTTCAGCTGAGAGCCAGAAAACTTTGACTAAAATCTACTGGGGTTCCGAATTTTCGGATAACTGAGGACTGCTTTTATTTACTTAGAGGAATTACATGTCTCACAACATGATGCACCAATTTTTCAAGACCCCCATTTCAGAATCACCATTTCAGTGGAAACATTTGCTAAAGGCTTTATTCTTTTTCTCCATGCTGGCAAACCTCTGGGAAGAGACGGTGCAGAGCAAGGCATCATTTCTCTTTTCACATCAGGGCATTTGGTGGTGGGTTACAAGCTCTGGCCATGCCCAGCAGGGATCATAGTGTTCCCAAATGCAGAAAACAACACAAGGGCACTTGTGAGGGGCACAGACTTTGCTGGTGTGCAGGGTGGCCAGGTGCCATGGGCATGGTGTGCCATTAAATCCACAGGGCAGGGCACGAGCTGATGAGGTTATTTAATCCTTAGCACATTCCTTGATGAGCCCTGTGCTGTGCTCCCAGCTGTGCCCAGGTACAGATTGAGGTGATATAGGTTGGGGTCCTGTTGCAGGAATCACAATGGATGAAACCCCCATTTTGGGAGGAGGAGACTGTGTGCATCATATCAGCTGCCTTAGGATCAGAAAATGGACTCTATCCCACTTAGTTTATTAGTATACATGTACCCTAAAGTTTGCCTTGCACTGAGATGTAGGAATGCATCCTTGCAGGGTCAGCACACAGAGGAACATTTGGAGATGTCCCACTAAAAACAAAGTCGAGGGAGATTTGGTTGACCTGCTCACACCTCCCCATGACTGCCCGAGCTTGGTGGTGAGGAATTTCCTGCAGGTTTCTATCTGCTTGTTGTGCCACCATGTCCTGAGCCCCGTGTTCCCACCAGGGCTTGGAAGAACAGCACATCTCCTTGTCACGTCCTTCAGTTGGCTCCGTGGTAACAGCAGTTCAGGGCTGGGCTCTCTGTGGCTGCAGCTGTGAGCATAGGCAGCTGTCAACAAGCCCTCCCTGGCTTTGGCTTTTATGGGGCTTCTCTTCTCCATCAGGGCTCCTGCTTGATGGTGGTCAGTGACGGATGAAGTTTTGGGAAGGATCTGCCAGGGCAGGGAAGGGGTGAAGCCAGGGAACAAGGAGGTTGAGGGAAGCCAAGCCTGGCACGGGGGAGCTGGGCGTACGTGCAGCACCAAGAGCTCTGCACACAGAGCATGAAAGGCACTTCTTAAATAAAAATAACAGAAAGGAACATGAAAAAAAAACAGTAGATGCCAGCAGTGAGTGTAAGGCTCCGTGCTGGCCTGGTGCGCCCTGCTTGGGACATGCTGTGCTCGAGTCTCAGCTGTATGGTTTGATATTAGTGTGTGTAACATGGAGCGGGAATCCCTCCCCAGAGCACCTTGCTGCAGAGGGTAATTGAGGTCAGATGCTCAGCTGCTGCCAATCTGTGGAGTTTCTCTGAGTTCAGGAGTCCTGAATAGTGCTGCTGAGATCTGGCCAACATCTGGCTTATAAACAAGCCTGCCCCTTCCCACTGGCTCTGAGGGCTGGAGCTGACATGGAATCCTATAGGCTCCAGGACAGTTTCAGAGGTCTCATCTCTCTGCCTGGTGCTGCTGCTGTTTCATGAGCATTAGTTCAAGCACAAAGACTGTCCCTGATGTGTCAGGCTCATCTGAGCTTGGCTGCCCATCTCCTCCTCTATCTCTGGGTGGATAAAGCAGCATTATCTAGTACATCCAGCGTGCCTCGTGTTGCCCCCACTAGGAATTAAGCCTGCTCATTGAAGATCACAGTTATCTTCCCTCCCTGGCCGCTGCTTTCTGGTTTTGACCCCACTGGCAGTGCTGAGATTGCATGAGGTTTCAAATGGGGTCAGACAGGGCTGCCCTCTGCTTCCAAGGGGGAAATCAACTCTGGGTGCTGGGGGTGTGCTCCCACTGCCTTCCCCATTCCTCCTGGGCATACACGATGCATGCAGGGACATGCAGCAACAGCAACCAGCGCTCCTGGAGGTGTGAAACTGCATAAAATGCTTTGAGCAGCTCTTCCACCTGAACTGCTTGGCTGAAAGCGATTGCTTCAATCCAGCAGTTCCCAGGCACGCAAGCGCCCGAGTGTTTTGTTTCACTTCCTTGCCTGCCGGGAAACGGCGAGTGTCTTGTCCCTTGTACAGCTTTTGGCAGGAAATCTGACACTGGAAGGTCAAACAAAACCGACCTGATGGCTGGGAGCAGTTGTTGGAGGCAAAGGCTTCGTGTGAGATCATGCAAAGCCTTTACGCTTGTGCTAAATCTCACTCAGCTCTGTGGGCTCAGAGCGCGTCCAGCGCCTTGGAGAGCCTGACTTGAAGACCTGGGCAAGGGCTGGGTTGTGGCACTGCACAAGCAGACCCAACCCTGGGAGCAGCAGGAATGGAGATGCTCAGCAGAGCTGGGATACAGCAGTAACACCACATCACAACAGCCTGAGGCTTTTTGCAGCCAGATCCCCCCTGATGTCTTTACGCAGCGTTCCGGGGTGAGATCTGAGCAGAGGAGATGATAACACAGTGGTTTCTCCAGCGTGCCCAAACAGTTAATGGTTAAACATTTGTTTATTTATCTTCAAAGAGAGGATGCCATACTTCCCAACTGGTTTTGTTTTCAGGGCTGGGGGAAGGCCAGTTCATTATGTGCGCTGCAGCGCTCGAGAGATCCTCTCCCCTTGATCTTGGCATTACTTCAGTTGGACTTCTCTTCGCCGCGTCCTTATCCTGCAGGAAATCTGCAAAGGAGAAAATAGGAAGAAGAAAAAAAAAAGGAACTCAAAACCATCTGACTTTTATTTTTAAAATTGGAGCGAGGAGCCTAGAAGGAGATGTACCGTGGGACAGATATCCATGTACTTGGTGTAAATCCAGCCCACCTGATTTAGTGGTGTTGTATATTGGAGTGATGCTGTTAATGTTAGCAGCTCCCAATCGGCTTCAGTGAAAGGATTGTAGTGCTGATGGTGGTGATGGATTTATGCCAGGGATCAACCTGGCACGGTGACCGTGCTGCAGAAGAGCAGCAGCAGAGGTGGAAGTGTTGTGTTGATAGATCAGTGTTGACTTTTCATGATGGGATAGGCCTCTTCCCCATACCTCTCCCGTGCAATACGGTGCTTAGCACCTTGTTGCCAGCTGGCAGTGAGGAACCAAAGAGTTTGCTGCAGAGGTGGATAAGAAGTGCAGGGAAGGCCACGTGCTTTTTAGAAGCCTTTTAGTAAAGAATTTATTGCACAATGCTGACCAGTTACAGCTCCAGCACGGAGCAGCATAGACCTCCGTCAGCAATTCCTTGCGGTGAAGTGGTGACAGCCCAGGGGTTGAGGGAAGGACTGCAGGAAGACGAGCAAAGCCAGGCCCATGCATCTGGGCCAAGCAAGGGCAGCACTCCCTACATCCTGAAAAGGCACAAGGAGTTGGTTAGGGTGGATGTGGAGCCTCCAGGGCTGTGGGCAGAGAGATAACCCCTATGGGTCTTTCCCTGTGGCTCTTGGACTTGAGGGCTGTTTTTCCTTACTCTTTACTTTCATATAGGGAAGAAAATGGGTATTTGGGTGCAAACTGTTTTTCATATATGAAGTGTTTAAGTGATGTTGCACAGAGTTTACCCCCTAAAGTGGGCAAGGCAGTATTTCCAGGGAGGAAATGCCCAGAGGTCAAAGATGAGAGGTGGGGTTGGAGTTTGGGTTTTGCTTTGGGTTTTCCTGATTGCATCATGGGAAAGCCCTGGAGCCCTTTTCTTCCTGACATTGACAGAGTACCCAGATGCAGCACACAGCTCTTAGGATCCAGGGTAGGTTGAAAGCTGAAGACTGCTGGGTGTTCTGTGGCCCCACAGAAACACTCTGCCCACATGCAAAAGGGTGCTCGTGAACAGTAGCACCTCTCCAGTTCCTCCGTTCCCTTCCACACACAATTCCAGCCCAGCAGCATCTCCAGGAGGTCTGTGATCACTGGAGCAGTGTCTCTGGAAGGATTTTGATGCAGTAACTGATGACTTCCCCATCTCCTAGGCTCTCTGCACACTGGCCGGAGCTCTCCGCCCCCGGGCAGTGTTCCTGAGGAGCAGCAGCAGATCGCTCGCCAGGGGTCCTACACCAGCATCAACAGCGAGGGCGAGTTCATCCCCGAGACCATGGACCAGAATGTGAGTGGGGCACGTGGGTTAAGTGCACGTGGGTTAACGTGGGCATGATGCAGTCTGTGCTGTGAGCACTGTTCTCGATGCTAAATGGCCCCCTGTGCAGGGGGCTCAGGCCGGCTTTCTCCCCTGGGCTTGATGAAGCCCCAGGCTTCTCCCATGGCAAGGAACATGATTTCCAGGAACCCTAGAAGCCAGCAGTGGTGCTCTGGCACCCCAGGTAGCGCTGGAGGAGCCCAGCACACACGTGCACACCAGCTGCCAGGCCCTCGTGGCCACAGCCTTCCCGGATCCTGGGATGAGGAGGGAGCGTGCCAAGCAGCCGATTGCCTGCGATTGCAACAGCTCAGGGATGTCAGCAGCTCTGCTGCTTCCCATGTGCTGTTCTGCCTGAGCTCCAGTTACAGTCCTTGGCCCTGTCTGCAGCCTCTCTGTGTGTTTTTTTTTTCTCTCTCTCTCCTTCCCCCATTTTTTTTCTTTTCCCTTATTAAGCAGTTTGTATATTTCAGGCATTGAGAAATAAAAGAGCAGCTAGATTTTATGTGTGGCGATGAGCAGAACCTCTTTCTGCACTCAGTGTGGTACCCACAAAGGGCTGAACTCTGTCCAGTGAGCAGCAAGAGGGTAGCTTCTACCTCCCTCTCCGTTTGTATCTCTGCTCAAGCTGTAGCTCCAAAGAGCTTAGCATGGGTGTACCCTTTGTGAAGTCAGATGGGCTGTCTGGGTGCGAGATGGAGTTTTGCAGAGCTCTTGGAAGGACAAAACCAACTTGCAGGAGGGATGTGAGGGGACTTCAGGAGGCACTGAGTGGAGTTGCTCACTCCTCTGGACTGCTGTGACATCTCCCCAGGGTTTTCCCTGGAAGGAACTCACATTTCCTACACTCAAGTGGCACCCACAAGCTCTGCTCTTCAGAGTGGGCTGTGCCGGTGTTTCCATGGCAAAGCTGTGTTTTCAAGGGTTTATTCTACAGCCGTTAATGAGACGAGAAGTCGCTCCGGGTGAGTCTTGGCGGCGTCGGAGCGCAGATGGATCTTGTGCTGCTTGCAGCCAAAAGCTTTCTATTGTTTTCACATGACTTCCAAACACGTTTGGGAGGATTAAGACAAAGTGTGTGTGTGCGGGAGGAGGGTCCACATGAAGCCCCCTGGGGTGTAAGTCAGCGCTGGCCGTTAGTGGGGCTCCATTAGCTCTGCTCCTGGTGACGGTTCCCAGATGCTCCCCCAGCATCCCGCTGTGGGTGGCCCACTGTCCTCCTCCCTGGAGCGGGATGGATGTGTGCACCGACAAGTTAAAGGCAGGAAAAAGGACTTTTTTTTTTCTTTCTTTTTCTCTCCTCATTGGGCAGCCATAGTTCTTCCCATAGTTTGCTCTCAGAATGCTCTGAATGCAGGTTTTGTATGTGCTGGTTGTAAAACCACCTCCAGGGCAGCGCTTCCTGCCTTCTGGGGGTGCCCCTCTGCAGGATGTGATGGAACTGAGGTCCTCACCCTGCCTTCAGCATGGCAGATGGACAACATGGCCCTGCGTGGATTCCCATTCTGCTCCTTTTTCTAAGTTTTTGAGAAATGATGAGCCCATGTCAGCACTCAGCATCTCGTGGCATGGTTGGCAGAGGTGGAGATGGGAGCTCACCTTGCTCCCCTTGGGGAAGCATGAAGCTTTGGGGTAAAAACCAGGAAGCAGATGAAAATCAGACTTTCCAGTTGGGACTGTCCTGCCAAAACAATGCGAGCTGCTATGGCAACGGGTCGAGGAGGTACCGTGCAGAAGCAGCAGGTGGGAAGGAGGCTGCCCTGGGTGTGGGGAAGGAGGAGGGAGGACTCCAGGAGCCAGCGATGGGCGACCACGTGGTGCTCAGCCCGGGTTGCTCTGCTTTCCCGGCAGCGAGCTGGGCCCGGGGCTGGCTCTGCGTGGAAGAGCGCGTAGCCCCTCGGCTTACCACGCGACACAAAACCCCTATTGTTACTCGCCAGCTATAAATAACCCCGTCCAGTACAATGTCTCATCCAGGAAGCAACAGAAATGTAACTTTTGAGTCACAGAGCTGGTGAGAGCCAAGGTGGTTCCTCCAGCCAACAGCCCTGCTGGTGCGTCGCTTATCGCAGGGAGCGAGGCCGGGTGCTGCGCCAGGGGGGTCAGGAGGCCAGGGCCACCATCCTGGCTGTGGTGCTCAACATCCACTCACCCTTGGGCACGCTGCTTGTGTCCCCATTTCTTTTTTCTTTCCTTTTTTCTTTATGTTTTTTCCCCCCATGAATACTCTGAGCTCTTTGGGTCTCATTGATTTCTCAGCGTGCTGTGAACATCAGGGTGCTTATTATGTCTGCTTCGGTTTCCCTGCTATCAAATACAGTTGAGAATAATACTAATTCAAAAGAGTTATCATAAATGAACTTCTGTTGGGCTGGATGTCATCTCTTTTGGGGCCATTATCAGTGGGGAGCAGCTGAGCTGTATCCTGCAGATGTCTGTTAGCAGTGGAGCTCAGGGGTTATAAGCTGTTGTTTTATTGTTTTCCCTTTTCCTTCACTGTCAGATGCTCGAAGCTTTCATCAGCCCCGATGGGTCGCTGTCTGGGAGCTGCCAGTCGTTGGACAGGTCTGTGGACAGGTGAGTTGTACATCACCGTGCTCACAGGCAGAAATACAGCCCTGCCCTCTGCAGCAGGAGGGGAGCGGGGTCGTTGGTGTCCCCTGAAGCTCCTGTTGGGATGAGGATGCACCCAAGCAAAACAAATTCATCTTGAATGCTAAAAACTGGTTCCTAGCTCAGACATCTGTGCTACGTTATGGTTTAAACTGCAGTGATCTTAGCTGGGCAAAGTAGCTGAGGATGTGCAGGCAGCCTGGCTCTTCGTGCCTGCGTTGTCAGATCCCTCTTTCACCCCTCTGCCTTGCTGCTGTCCCTGGGTCGATGCTGTGTTCTCCTCTCTCTGCCTGCTCTCTGGGCATGCTGTCCGCTCTCCACTGACTGCCTGCAAATTTGGCAGCCCCTGGGTGCTGCCAGCAGCCACAGATGTGTCAGTCAAGGTGCTGAGGACACCAGACAAGCAACAACTAAGTTTAGCTTCTCGGCAGGAAGCTACTGGGACACATTGTACTAACGCGGGCAGCAGTTCAATAGGCAGTGTGGCTGCTCCAAGCTCCCACATGCAAAGCGACCATACACTTGCTGCTGTGCATGGTAGGCTGTGTATAAGACACAGTGTCCTTTTGGGAAGCAATATATACTTTTTTTTTTTATCCACAACAAAGGTTTATTTTTTTTTCCTGGTTTTTTTTTTTTCCATCGCTTTTGCCATGCAGCATGGAGGCAGTGTTCCAGCAGGTCTGCGTTGCGTTGATTTGATTGTGTAGCACGCTTTGGGTTTGTGACTGTGTGCACTTTGGATCTGTCTCAGCATCCAGGACCATTTCCTTTTTGTGGCTTTTAATATTTTCCTGTGATGGCATTTGCTCATTGTTACAGATGCGTCAAAGCTGGTTTCCTTGTGCTCCCAGCCTCCGTGCCCCAGCTTTGCTTTTGCATAGGCTTTGCTACACAGCAGCAGAAGCACAGCTTGGCTGTAATGCCTTTTTGTGAATGGAGAGAAGAGTGTTAGGTGTCTGCAGGAGGGTAGTATGACTTGGTTTTACATGGCTGTATTCGGTCACTGGGTCTAGAGAGCTGGACAGGGCATGAGGAGGGCTATGTTCTTCAAAGGAAGGAGAAGGATTAAGTGTGAGTATTTCGCACATGTTGGGTTGTGCAAGTTGGTCCTGATGATCCTCATGGCTCCCTTCCAACACAGGATGTGCTCTGATGCTATGGTTCTGGAAAAGATGTAGCTGAGCCCTTGCTGCTAATTGCTCGAGATGGCATTAGCCTCCAGAGGGCAGAGCTGGTCAGCAGGCACGGTGAGCACTTCGACACTGGGAGATAACACAGTTAGTGCCTCTTCCTTGCAGCAAACCTGTTGTCATCAATTTTGGCACAAATAGGCTTCAGTGCCCTTTGCAAAGCAAGCTGCTGCTACCGTGTCTGTCATATTAAGAGGAAAGGAGGCAGAGTGGAAAAGCAGCCTGTCCAGATCACCTCCCTGGCCTTACAGAATCTGGAGTGAAGCGCTGAGGTCCCCATGCAGTGCTTTACCATCCTCTCTCAATGTCATTTAGAGACCTCGAGCCTTGAAGCAGTGAGCCTGCTCTCTCCCTCCTGCTGTGCTGGGAGGATGTACATGCACAGTGGTGGCACAGATTTTCTTGCATGAGGAAGTTGGGGGATGATGCTGCAGAGAAGGGGAGAAAAAAATAGTCTTCAGTCTTGTGCAGATGGAGGATGAGAGCTCAGTGTGGCAGACTGGGCGGACCAGTGATCAGTGCATTGTGCTGTGCTTTCTGTGTGTAATCACTTCCTAACTCATTCCACAGCCTTTCTGATATAATAAAGTATATATTTTTTCCCTTTGCAGCCCTCCCTTTACCCAAACCCCTGTTCCTGGAAGGAAGAGTCACCCCAAAGACGGCCTTGACTGCATGGGTAAGCATGGCTGGAGGTTTGTGTTTGCTTAAAGGCACAGAAAACATGCAGTAAAGAGAGTGGGTAAAGGCTGTTAGAGAGATGTTCTGGCACAAAAAGTAACTCAAAACAATCAAGCACACCGTCTTCGTTGCTTAGGTTACACTTCAAAAATGACCCTGCAGTGGTGAAACATGAATGTTCTCTGAAGCCAGAGGACCCAGAGCAGCAGACACAGACGGGGCTCTCCTTGTCATCGTTAACCCTTGTTGGCTCTGCAGCAGTAGTGGTAGCACTGAAGGACCTCCAGCCCTGGCTCAGGAATCCATTTACAGCAACAGCTGTCTAAACTGTGTAGCCAGGGCCCCAAAGTAAGCAAATGTAAGCAAATAAATCAGTTGAAAGACCAAAGATGAGCTCTGTGCTGGAGGAAGGTGCTGAGTGTTCTTGCTTTTGGAGACAACTGTGAGGTGCTGGGAAGCTAGAAACAGCCCTGTGGCATCAGTTTTTGTTTCTGTTTGTTTCTGTGAGTTACATACTCAGGATACTGACTTCACACACAGCAACCCCACTCCCAAGACCTCTGGGGAGTTATACCTCTTCCTCTCGGATTAATAAGAGACAGAATCTGTAAAACCGCAAACAGTGTTAGAGAAGGCGCGTTGGTAACTTGCAGGGATCAGAGGTTACTGCTCAACCACTGCAATCACCCAGCTGGTTAAGTCATGGGAGCTGTAAGATCACAATGACATCCACTACGTACAGTGAACAAGGGACACTCAGCCCCAGCGTGGTGAACACAGCGCTGGTTTCCAGACCGAACGCAGAGACGCGGCAGTCAGCCCGTGTCACCAAGGCTTTAACACACCCCTGAAGGTGTGGGAGGCACTGCTTGGAGCTGTCACACGTGGCTGGCTGAGAACCTCTTGACCCGTCCTTGTTGCTCTCCTTGCCGACCATATTTCAGCCATTATGTGCTCCTCTCGCGCGCTGCTGTAATGGGGAAATAATGCTGCGGCGCGCTCGGGCCAGGAGTGGTCTCCGAGGAGCGGCTGCTGGCCCCGGGCTAAGGCAAACAAACAGTCAGAAGGCACTGTGTCATTGGGGTCGGATGGAGGAAAAACAGGAGGTGAAAGACTGGGGAAGCGGCAGATATTTTAATCTCAAGTTATTCAGTGCTACCAGCTATGGCTTCCTGTGCTGCTTTTTTTTTTTAAATTAAAAAAAAATCATCCTTATCTTGCATGCCCGTCCATATCTCATGGCTCATCTGAACTCTAGTGCTGTTTAATGCCTTCTGTATGCAGTAAATAAACCAAAGTAAGGATAAACGTTTGGAGGGTATACGTTGGTCTCCATCTTTCAGAGTCACAGCTGAGAAGAAAGCAGGGTTATCTGCCTGAAAGCCAGATCTCTGCATTCCCCTGGAAATAGCTGGTATCACAGCAGAGATTTTGGATGAGATGGATCTGGGTCTGACCCCACCTGGCAGTTCTGTCCCACACTAATTTTTCTATTTTCCATGTGCAAGAAAGACAGTTAGTACTCTGTGTTGGAAACCAGACACGCTCTGTGTTGATCCCCTGCCTCCTGTTAGGACAGTGTGGGCCAGAGTCCCTGCAGTCAGGGGTTGACCCCTGCTCACTCAGGGAGACCCAGAGCAGGGTGTCTGGCCCTCGTTTTCCACTCGCAGTGTGTGACTGAGGACAGATCTCAGTGAGCCCTGGGGGGGGATGTCTGGCTGTGCAAACAAACACTTGGTTACCTTGCTTATCCCCATAATTCAGCATGAAGACCCAAACGTTTTCCTGTAGCAAACACTCTGGTGGTATTGAGCTGATCTAAGAGATGTCTGTTCTTTCCTCCTGCCAGATTTTGACATCCCATTCTGCGAGAGGTTCGGGAAGGGGGGGACCTTCCCAAGGCAGTACCACCTCTCCCAGAGTCGCAAGGACTACAGCGATGGTAAGAGAATTCGGGAGGGCTGGGGAAGGGGGTGCCTGCTCCGGGATCTCAGAGGGATGGGAAGTGCAGGAGGCTTTTAACAGTGCCTGGGGCTGGAAAGATGTAGGAGGGACCAGCTCCTCATAAAAGGAGAACTGAGCAATTGGGGATTTGCTTGTGTGTTCTGAAGGGTGTTCTCTGTGACAGCTTGTGGGTATGTTCCTGGGGAGTGCTGAGTGTCTACAGCATGTGCTAAAGGCAGTGCTCGGCATCTCTTCTGCTTGTGCCTGGTGTTTTAACTTAACCATGTGGGTGAGTAGCTTTTCTCATCCTTGGCAATACCAGCCTTCCTGTTCCCCTAACTTGATTGCTTTTGAGGATGCTGGTTTGTGACCTCTACAGCAGGTTTCTCACAGAGCTGTAGGAAATCACCTGGCAAATTCAGGGTCGTGGTGTCTGTTCACGGCTGTTTTAAGCTGATGAGCTCTGAGCATTGGGAAGCACTCCATCACCTCATTGCTGCTCCTCCTTTCACTGTGTGAGACTGCAAGTGGTGGGAAGCAAAACTGAATGCAGATCATATTCCCGTGGGAAAAAAAAACAAAACCAAACCAAAAACCATTAAGGACACACAAGCAGCATATTGAGCCTTCCAGGATGATCTTCATCTCTCACTGGTACCATCCTTGTGCAAGCAGTTATCACAAGATCTGGCACTACTTGTGTGGTCATTTCTATCGTGGCCTTAGGGGATGCCTGGGGTAATTTGAAGTGTAAATCTCTGCCTGTTCAGAGTTTAATTGCGATTAAAAACTAACAAAAACCTAATGTAATTGAACTGTTGCAAACCTCTCTGGAAACATTCTGTGTTGTATGTAATCCTGGCGGCTGTTAACAGCTCTTAAATTGAATTAAAAATGCTCACAGGGCTTTGCTTTGGTTTCGTTAAACTTGTTTTGTTTACTTTGAAGAGGTGCATCACTGAATCTGGGCAGTGATGTGAGAAGGCAGATCCAAGCTGGTGTGTGTGTTCTTACCATAACTCTCCCTTTTTTCTCCTACAGGCCGGAGGACTTTCCCCAGGAGTTACTTCCCACAGGAAAACCTGTTCCAGCTGGTGCCTTCCAGCCGAACCAAGAGCTTTAACGGGGACAGCAAGCTCAGCACCTTGCAGTACGATGAGTACAGGCCCAAGTGGTGGAACAATTGTGAAAAGGGTCTGCAGGTCTTCAGCACCTCCCCTACCAAAGCTAGGAACTGTAAGTGAACCAAAACTGCTAGTGTCTGAGACATCTGGGTCTCAACCAAAATCGAGTTGCTGTGACCTTCTGAGTTGTTGGGCATCAGCTGAGCTAACCCTCTGGGAATGCACTCTTACTCCATCCCCAGCAAGAGGCACGCTGCACTAGATTACTTTTCATTGAGAAAGGTTGAAGATATATCGTTGTGCCTTACCTTGGCCTTGACTAAGAGTGCCTGCAGGGTCAGCTGGCGTTCATAATCTCCTGAGTTGCAGAAAATTGCTTGTGCGTTGTACTCTTAATGTACTCACACAGCAGAAGCTTCCAGGGGACTTGGGATGTGGGAACAAATGGGTCGAGAGGCCCCCATTCCTCGTCTTACTTTACTGCCAGCACCCAAAGATGTAACTGGCTGCTCTGATATTGCAAGAATATGCATGCTGTAGAAATTGGTGCATTCTGGGACTGTTTTGGTGATCAACTCACAACTTAGGAACAACCAGCGAGATAACTGCTTGCAGCCTGGGTCACTGCTCAGCCTTGCTGTATCCTGCTAACTGCTCCTGATAGCAGAGAACGTTCAGAGTTACCTAAGAAAGCAGTTTCTAGAGGAAGGATTGTAAAAAAAAATATGACTTTGCTGGGACTTGTTGCTGCACTATTCTAATGCAGACTGGGAAAGATCTCCCCACACATACCAGTAGCTCTCATGCAATTGAAATTGGTTTGTCATGGTGCCCCTGGGAAAGGATGGCTCACTGTCCTCCAGGACACCTGCCCTGGTGAGGACATTGATCTGCACTCTGTAGGGCCAGATGGACCCTACAGCTGAAGTCTCCCTGCTGTGCTTTTCTCTCAAGCCTCTCTTCTCTCCTGTAGCCCTGCAGGCACCTGTGAACTGGAGGCTGGGGAAGCTGCTTGGAAGAGGAGCGTTTGGGGAAGTTTATCTCTGCTATGATGCCGACACCGGCCGTGAGCTGTCGGTGAAGCAAGTGCCATTTGACCCTGACAGTCAAGAAACAAGTAAAGTGAGTATGAGGGCAGCACTGTGTTCTCTGCCTCCTTGTTCCTTGATCACGTTGCCTTGCTGTCTCACATACCGTGTCTTGCAGCTCTGTCTGCTCTTCCTTTGTTTTAGCCTTCTTCCCACTCAGGGTGCTGTGTTGGTGGCTTTGTTCACACCGTTCCAGAAAAACTCCCTGAGCACAGATAAATGAATACACCTGTCTCAAAGCTAAGTCCTTGTGTATCCCATCTGTCTCTCTGCTGTTTCCTCAGGGCAACACTCCTCATTTCTGAGCCTTAAATGGCTGATGCCTGATGAGGCAGCTTCATGAAAAATGTTCAATAATGTTGAGCAATATTTGGGTAACGTTCCTGTTTCAGAGAGGTATGTGTAACCATTGCCTTTCCCCATGGAGTGTGTCTGTTTTCTTGCAGGAGGTGAATGCCTTAGAGTGTGAGATTCAGCTGCTGAAGACTCTCCGTCACGACAGAATAGTGCAGTACTACGGGTGTCTGCGGGATCCCGAGGAGAGGAAGCTGTCCATCTTTGTTGAATACATGCCAGGGGTGAGCACAGTGCTAAAGGTTGTCATGAGCTCTAGAGAAGAGATCTAGACTGCCCTGGAGTTTGGTGAAATTTGAATCTGAAGTTAAACTTGGTGGCTGAGCTGTGCTACTATATCTGATGAACCAAACCAAAGCAGTGCATCTCAGCACCCCTGGGACTTGGGAAAGCGTAGATCGAGTCAGACGTCACGGTGAAGCCCCTCAGCTTGCAGTGAATCAAATCAAAAGCCTTGAAGGCAAGTCTTAGGTCTGAATCCTGGAGCAGGGTGTGTTCACAGTCTGGAATCTGAACTTGGTGAATGTGGGACATGATCCAGATCTGCCTCCAAACACTGTGGCCTGAGCCCATCCTTAAGTATTTATTGCAAATCCCTCCAGGACAAGTTAATAGTACAACTGTCCACCCACAGCTGTCACCAATTATGGCTTTCAGCACATGTGTCTCATAAACAGTGTTACTTGCTTGTAAGTCTTCTCCTGTTCAGGACAGAACCTTGTGTTGGTAGCATTATCCAATAGAGCAGGAGTAGATTAAGTGTGTGGTTTTGCTAACACTGAATGAAATAGCCCTAGGGAAAAGGAAGGTCAGGAGGCTTTGAGGGAGTCTGAGCATGGGCTCTAGAATGCATACAGATTAGCTGAGCATCTCTGTTTGCAGGAGTGCACGTTACATCAGCTAGCTAGACAGTCATTGGCTGGTATAAAGCAGCATTACTGTTTACGTTGCTGGAGGATCTGGTCTCCGAAGTCCTGCCTGTCCAGCTGGATTCATTCCCCGGAGAATAAACCCTTGTGTTTATACAGGCCTTGTTTGTAAGGTCAGAAGGGATTATGAAGTCATCTGGTCACAAATGATTTTGGTTGTTAATAACTGTGCTAGAAGCCCTCTTAACAGATCTTGAATGTGAGCAATCACGTGGACTCCCACATGTTTGAGCCCCTTCCAAGCACCGTCCTCCCTCTCTCCCTAGGGGCTGACATCTCACTGTCAGGCCTTACAACGAGGCTTGGACCCAGAAGAGTACGGCCCCAGAGTTTCAGCAGTACCCTTGCTGCTTGTTCTGCAACACACATGTTTGTTAGCAGCCAGGAAACCAACATTTGATGCTGGGGCAGTGTCCAGCAAGGCTGGAAGTTGAATGTTTGTTTTTGTTGCGATAAACCAGAGCTCTGACCAAATACAGATCGGCTTCAGTGCCACAATGACGGCTCATTTCACAAAAGCAGCTCAGGGCTTTGGTTTCCAAAGGCAGTGGAAATGGAGTTCCCAAACCTTGCAGGACAGCTGCTCTGAAATACTGGATCTGGCCAAGTTTCTGATGATACACAGCTAGCTTGGTAAAATCTTTAGGGGGTGAAGCTTGAGTGTACCATTTTTTTCAATTTATGCTTGACAAACAGAATGGTCTGTTTGACTACAAGCCTTGAAGACCCTATTTCCCCTTCTTCAGCATCATGTTTGATGTCCCACAGTCAGGGTGAGGGAGGCCAGGACAAGAAAGCTTGTAGGTTGTGAGTATACCCTACATACAGGGTGCAGGAAGGGGTGATTTCAGAGCATCTGTGGTTGCTTCAGCAGTGCTATGAAAGGGAAACGAGAGGCCCATCCACAGGATCACCACCAGCCTCCAAAGAAAGCCAGAATAGCAGCTGGGCAGAGTGACAGCAGAGGTGGGTGAATGCTGAAGAGCCAAGGCAGTTTGAGTGACTTGGAGCAGAGCATCCCACTGTTCCCAGGAGAGGACTGTGGCAGTCTTGGATCAACCCCAGTGCTGCAGGACAGGCGGAAACAGGATGAGTTTGCCCTCCTGCTTTCCACTCAGCTGGAGGTGGATTTAAGTGTGACCTCTGGTGCTGAACCCCAAATTTGCTTCTGATTGATCCATCCTAGAACCCAGCTCTGGCGTAGTGAGAAACATCCATTTCCAAGTGGACAGAAAATACAGCTAAAGCCAAGGGGGCAACCTCCTGGAGAGGACAGTATCTGCACCCCTGCTTCCTTCCCTCTTTCAATAAAATCAGACCAGAAGGAGCCTGCATGCCTGGATCAGGACTTCAAGGCAGGGTACTTGCAGATTGTCTGACCATGTTACCCATGAGTCTGCCCACCTCGTAGCAATGGGTAATCCTTGCTGTCAGAAGTTGGGGAAAGGCTTCATAGAAGACTAACATGGCCCTGGAGAAGCAGTGGAGTTATCCTCTCACTTGAGTGGGAGCTCCTTATCAGTTTTGTCCTTCTCTGTGAGCTATTGATGATGTCTAGCCACTAGAGGGGGAAAAAGATCTGTGCTTCATGTTGGCAGAGGGTAGCACTGGTGGCCATCAGAGGCCATACCTCTTTTTCCACTGGAATCTGGGACACTGGGGACAAATCCTTGCTCCATTCAGCACGTCATGGATTTGTATCTTGCAGTTTCTGCAGCAGAGTGGTTTTTTCAAGCTGAGAAATGTAGTGGTCAGGAAAGTTTAACAAGTCACTGTGACTCGGTGCACCTGGTTCTGCTGGTCCTCATGGCTGGTGTGTGTTGTTTCCTTGCAACAGGGTTCAATCAAGGACCAGCTAAAGGCGTACGGGGCTCTGACTGAGAACGTGACTCGGAAGTACACCAGGCAGATCTTGCAGGGAGTCTTCTACTTACACAGCAACATGATTGTCCACCGGGACATTAAAGGTGAGTGGATAATGCACGGAAGCTTCTTCCTTGCTTAGGTTTCTTCGGCCTAGCCTTCCTCTGCCCCAGTATAATTCCTGTGCGAAATACAGGCTGGGATCTGGTATTCTTAAGGTATTTTTGCCCCAGCATCACCTCTTGCCTGCAATAATTTCAATCATGAGAATCTTGTACAAGCAGCTGTAGCCAAACTCGTGTTCTGTCTTCCTGCCTGGGATGCTCAGATTTAAAACTCCTAAGGGAGATAATTGTTAACTGCCCGTGCAGCTATATCAGATCTCTACACTGCTAAAAATCCACTGCAACATATCCAAGAACTGAGAGACCCCAGTGACCAGAGGGATCTGAGGCTCTGTCCTGCTGTCAGTGCGTGGGGAGAATAATTGATCCTCTCCCCTTCATTGTTCACTTTTGGGGAACCCACTGAGTGAGACATCCCAGAGAGCCAGTGGGAATCAGCCCTGCTGGAGAGCAGCTGCCTTAGGAGAGAAGAACTTCTGTGTAACACGGAATCCAGGCCTTTGGGCTCCCTCATGTCCAGCTCTTTGCCTGCATCCTTCCTGCTGTCCTCACTGTAGCTGCTCAGCTAGCATGCTGCTTCATCTCTTCGGGTTTTTGTTGTCGCTTTTCATCCCTAGGCGCCAATATTTTGAGAGATTCGGCTGGAAATGTGAAACTTGGAGATTTTGGGGCCAGCAAACGTATCCAGACCATCTGCATGTCTGGGACTGGGATTAAATCTGTCACAGGAACACCGTACTGGATGAGCCCGGAGGTTATCAGTGGAGAAGGCTATGGAAGGAAAGCTGACGTGTGGTAAGGAGCGCAGTGCAAACCCCACTGCTGCCACTTGAACAATCTCTGTGGGGAGTTGTAGCGGGAACAACAGGCATAGTGGAGTGTTTGGAAGACAGAGCAATGCAAAGAATGGAGGTGGGAGCTGAATGTTAGCATCAACTGTGCAGATACCCAGAGGGAACAAGTTGTAGCTGAAGGTCCCCATGAGGAACGCTCAAAACCACAGCTTGCTTTTGGAAGGCCATGTATGTGAGGGCTGTATGCAGCTCCACCCCATAGCTGCTGTTTAATTCTGAAAAGCAGGCTGATAACAAAGTTTATCAGAAGGGCTGTTGAGTTTTGTTGTTCTGATTTTAGGTTAGCTAAACCCAGCCTGGAGGCTTGGTGCGATCTGGTGCAGCCTCTCAAAATCTGCTGCTGAGTGTTTGCCTGTGGCACAGGCACGGAGACACCAAAATCATTGGCTGCTTTCATCTCTGGAGAATGTCATTTTGAACCCAAAAGTGTTGGGGTAAATATTAGGCCTCCCAATACATGGGGAGGAAACACTCTCTTCTCAGTGTGTTTCACATTGAGTGCCCAAGCAAGCAGGGCCCTGCCTGGGGAGGAGGAAGCCTGAGCAGCCCTTGGCAGGCAGCTCTGCACTGCAGAGAAATGGGCTTCCCTGTTCCAGCAGCTGTGAGCGGAGGTGGCAGAGAGGGTCCCTGCTGAAACGAGGCATAGGGAAACCTTTCTGACTCTGAGCTGTTGATCTGACTTGCTTCCTCTCCGATGCATGTAGGAGGTAAAGTCAGATGTAAATCTGTAGGCAAGCAGGATTCATTCTGGCTCTACTGCTTGAGGAGCTGCATCCTATTACTGAAACTGCGATGTCCAAACTCCTGTCTGGGTTTTCCTCCAGGGGTTGCTCCAATAAGGTCCCTTGTATTCTCAGCTCTGTGATTCATATCTGCCAGATAGCGTGGGCAGAAAAGCCACCAGCAGTAGGACAAAGTGTGTGAGTCCACTCTCACTGTGGGAGCGGAGAGCCCCCGCCTGCTGTCTCACCCCTGCCCGTTGGTGTTGTTGCAGGAGCGTGGCCTGCACCGTGGTGGAGATGCTAACGGAGAAGCCGCCGTGGGCCGAGTTCGAAGCCATGGCGGCTATTTTTAAAATCGCCACCCAGCCGACCAACCCGCAGCTCCCCGATGGCGTCTCCAACTGCTGCCGCAACTTCCTCAAGCAGATCTTTGTGGAGGAGAAGCGGAGGCCGACGGCCGAGGACCTGCTGAGGCACCCCTTCGTCAACTGCGGGCTCTGAGCCCCGGCTGGGAAACGCCGACGGGAGCGGGTGGCTGCCAGACCCGCGGTCCTTTTGCATTCTGCATTCAGACCTCGGCCCTGGGCTGTCCTGGTGGTGGCCCCACAGGTCCCTTCTTGCTTGTCACCACCTTGGTGGCCGCTGCCTTGTTGGATTTTGAAGCCACGCTCAGGACCATCGGAGGCTGGAGATGGTGGCCACCACTGGGAGTGTGGAGCAAGGGACTTCCTGGACACCCCATCTGTGCTGGCCTTGGGGTGAGCAACCTCCTGCCACCAGCAGTGCTGCAATGTGTCCCCACTCGCTGTGTCACTTATCTCTTGGGAAAAGTGCATTGGATTGCATCTGTCCCCCTACCAGCGACCCCAGGACCAGTGGAGGAACCAGATGCTCGGTGGCCATCACCGCTCCCCACGGAGGAACGGACACCAGGCTTCTGCCAGGCTGGAGGAGATGATCCTCGGACTGCAGAGCCGGGGGGAGCCGGGTATCACAAGGGGGAGGGAACCCGGCTGGAGGTGGCAGCATCTCCAGTGGGGCAGCATTCGATACTGATCTGTGCCTTAAGCGGTTACAATCAAGGAGTGACGCTCGACTCGGCACGAAGTATGGAGTCGGGCACAATTGTGCAGCGGCCATGTTGACATTGTGCGTGTGTGTGTGTGTGTGCATGTGGAGCTGCAGGAGGAGCGCCTAAAATTCGGCAGAGAGAAGGTGCTGGGTACCCACCACTCTGGGTGGCATCAGCCCTGCAGGAGAAAGTTTAAATCACAGTTGTGCTCCGGCCTCTTTGACCAACACTACTCTGCAGGAAGACCCATGGGGGGCAAGCGCAGGGTCCCTGGAAGCCAATGAATTTCTCAGATCCTGGTCATTGACAGGACAAGAGGGAATGGTTTTAAACTAAAAGAGGTGAGATTTAGATTAGATGTTGGGGGAAATTCCTTGCTCGGAGGGTGGTGAGGCACTGGCACAGGCTGCCCAGAGAGCTGTGGATGGCCCATCCCTAGAGGTGCTCAGGGCCAGGTTGGATGGGGCCCTGGGCAGCTTGATCTGGTGGGAAGTGGCTCTGCCCATGGCAGGGGGTGGAACTGGATGGGCTTTAAGGTCCCTTCCAACCCAAACCATGCCTTGATTCTAGGATTCCATGATTCTGTGAATCTGTCCCCTTGGATGGCCTGGTCCCCTGGCTCATGTCTGCGTGTGTACGTGTGTGTGTGTACCTGTGTGTGTGTATGAACACGTGTACATGTGTGTACACACGTGTGAGTGTGACTCACTCCTCAGGTGCCTTTGCCTTTTAATTTTTTAAAACCCTCGCAGTGTTCTGATGTACAGACTAGGAAAAGAGAATGTAATATTATGCCATGTAAATTTCTTTTTTATATATGTATATTTTATTTCGGCCATAGCGTGCGTGAGAGCTCTCGGCGCAGTGTCACCGTGTGGCGTAGAGAAACGTTTTCCTTTCGTCGGGAAAAGGCTCCAGTGTGATATTGTATATCATCTTTACCGTGTAGCCTATACATCTGTATAATTCCTTCTTATCGGGCCAATTATCAGTAGGCAACCACTGTACATAGAGCTGCGTCGGGGCGCGACGGGGCCTGAGGAGCCTGGAGTGACCGTCCCTGGGTGGCTGTACCCCAATAATGAACCCGTGCGGCTCGGACCCTCTGCTCTGCGTGTGGCTTTGTGTTGACGCCGTGCCTGGGGGCCTCTGGGGGTGGGGCCAGAGATTCATGGAGTCATTAAGGTGGGAAAAGACCTAAGATCACCCAGTCCAGCTGTCAACCCATCACTACCATGCCCATGTCCCTCAGGGCCACATCTCCACGTTTCTTGAACACCTCCAGGGACAGGGACTCCATCACTTCCCTGGACAGCCTGTTCCAGTGCCTGACCGCTCTTTCTGGGAAGAAGTTTTTCCTGATACCCAACCTGAACCTCCCCTGGCGCAACTTGGCCATCACCTCTCATCCCATCAATGTTACCTGGGAGGGTACCTAGGGTTACCTCTGTTACTCTCTTCAGTGATGAAGAGTTGACAAGGGTAACCCAAGAGGCCAACCCCCACCTCTCCACAACCTCCTTTCAGGCCGTTGTAGAGAGCAATAAGGTCTCCCCTGAGCCTCTTCTCCAGACTGACCCATTCCAGCTCCCTCAGCCGTTCCCCCTAGCACTCTGCTCAGACCCTTCACAGCTTCGTTGCCCTCCTCTGGACACGCTCCAGGGCCTCAATGCCTTTCTTGCAGTGAGGAGCCCAGCACTGAGCCCAGCACTGAGGTGCGGCCTCACCAGAGCTGAGCAGAGGGGACGATCCCCCCCCGCTCTGCTGCCTGCACTATGTCTGACACAAGCCAGGATGCCGCTGGCCTTCTTGGCCCCCTGGGCACCCTGCTGCTCACGTTCAGTGGCTGCCAACGAGCACCCCCAGGTCCCTTTGCTCCGTGCAGCTTCCAGCCACTGCCCAACACCTGCAGTGCTGCATGGGGTTGTGGTGACCGAAGCGCAGGGCCCAGCACTTGGTGCTGCTGAGCCTCACCCCATCGGCCTCAGCCCAGCGGTGCTGCCTGTCCAGACCGCTCTGTAGGGCCTTCTGCCCTCAGGCAGATCAATGCTTCCCCCCAGCTCGGTGTCATCTGTGAATTTACTGAGGGTGCGCTCAACCCCCTCATCCAGACCGTCAATGAAGAGATCAAATGGGGCCGGAGGGCGCGGGGCGGGACCATGCAAATGGAGGGGGCGTACCCGGCAGCGGCCGGGAGGCGGCGGGCACAAGATGGCGGCGGGGCAGCCGGGTGTGGGGGCGATGCGGCGGGTGCGGGTGGTGCTGGGGCACCTCTCGGGGCCGGCCCCGGGCCGCCTGAGGGCCGCGCCGTGCGGGAGCCGCGCCGGGGCCGCCAGCCCCGAGGATGTGGTGGTGGTGCACGGGCGGAGGACGGCCATCGGCCGCGCCAAGCGAGGAGGGTTCAAGGTACGATCGGGGGGGGGNAACGGGGGGGTGTCAAAGTGCCGTCGGGGGGGGGGGTCCTCCTTCCCTGCTCCCCCCTTAGGGCCTCCTGCACCCCTCGTGCTGTCCCGCTGGATCCCCCCAAATCCTTGTTCCCCTCAGGGTGCCAACCCCATACACGTTATTGAGCTCCCTGGTGCTGCCCCGCACAGGGTGTGCAGCTCCCCTCGGGCTGCTGGGCACCATCACAGCGGGGTCATCAGGGTTTTGGGGTCATCCGGGTTTTGGGGACCGGAGCTGTGTCAGGGGAGGGTCAGGTGGGGATGAGGAAGAGGCTCTGCCCCAGAGGGCGGTGGGCATGGCACTGCTGCCCAGGGCAGTGGGCACGGCCCCATGTTGCCGGAGCTCAGGGAGCATTGGGACACCGCTCTCAGCCATAGGGTTTGGATTTTGGGTGGTCCTGTGTGGAGGCAGGGGTTGGACTCAATGATCCTTGTGTCCCTTCCAAGCTGGGATGTTGTGTGGTTCTGCAGTCGTTCTGTGATAGATGTGGCAGTAGGGACGTCCTCCTGCTCTGCCTGAGTGGCTGCGGAGTGCTGCAGGTTGGGGCTGGTTGTGCACGCACCGTGAGGTGTTTGCGAGCTGTGTGCGCCTTTCCTGGGATGTTCAAGTGCTAAGTTGGAGCTTGATAACACAATGTGCAGCTGTCATCTCAAGTAAATAAAGTCAGCAACTTGTTAAATGATACCTGCCTCTGGGCCTGTGTCATATGCTGCCAACCACAGAAATCCCCAGTCTCGTTCAGCTGGAGCAGGCTGTGGGATCTGGCTGCGGGATCCTCTGAGTTTTTGTAGGAAAACTGCTCAGTCTTACGATGGTGGGAGTGAGAGAAAGCTGCGTAAGCTCATGCAGACCACGTTCCATCCCTCTGACGTATGGAGGTGACCCGTTGGTGGGGCAGTTACTGATGTTCATTACGTAGCCCTAATCCCGTGTGCTTTCAGGACACCACCCCCGATGAGCTGCTCTCCGCCGTTATGACAGCGGTCCTGCAGGACGTCAGCCTGCGTCCTGAGGTGCTGGGGGACATCTGCGTTGGTGAGTGATGGACCTCCACGAATCTCCTGGTGGGGATGGCTCTCTGGGACGGGCAATCAGACATCAGCGCCCATCGGACATATGATGGGTATGGTGGGGGCCAGATGACGTGTAGCATTATGGAAAAAGGGCATCCTTCCTGAGTGTCCCATCGAGTGGTTGGGCTCCAGTATGGTGTCCTTTGGCACCAAGCCATGGCCGTCCCTCCTTACTGTCCCAGTGGTCGGGCTCCAATCTGGTGTCCCTTGATACCAAGCCATAGTGATGTCAGCGTCCCTTCAATGTCCTTTCACGTAGCTAGGGCGATGCAACCAACTGACCAGAACCGTTTCTTTGCCCCCAGGAAATGTGCTGCAGCCAGGAGCGGGTGCTTTGATTGCAAGAGTTGCACAGTTTCTAAGGTAAACTCTCACCTCATTGAGGTTCCTTCTCATCTTCCTGGATCTTGGCTATGGAGCAGCACTGGGTCAGAGGTTGCATTGAGGCTCGTGAGCTCCTAAGGAATTTACGGCAAATCACCTTTTGCCCAGAAATTAGACTTTGATCAAGCATTTGGAGAGCGCTTTGCAGAGCAGCCTTCCCTTCCGTGCAGACACTGCTTACTGGGCTGCTCCCCTAATCTCTTGCATCACTGTAGCAGGGAGCAGCAGTGCCAGTGACCGAGTTGCAAGTGCTTGGCTCACCCCTTGCAGCCTGCCCAGGGAGGCAGAGGTGAGGCTGATGCATCTCCTTGTGCCCCTCCTTGAGCCTCCAGTCCTGTTGTGTAGGCTCCCAGCTGCTGCTCCATACTGTAAGGCTTCTCTCTGCTGTATGTGGTCCCAAAACTGTGCAGTTGTCTTTTCTTCATCTCCCAGTTTTGTGGCTGATGGCTCATTTTGAACTGAATCCCAGCTTCCAAATATTTCAGCCGGTTTCTATCACTAAGTTGTGTTTCCTTCTGCTAAATCAGTTTTTGCAGTCACTGCTTTGCATGGCTCCTTATGATTAGAAACAGAGCAGAGCCTTTGGGCATTCCTGGCTCTGATCAGAGCTCAGGAACCAGGTGTGTGAGAGGGACCCACGTACACAGCCCTGGGGGAACTGGCACACAGAGCCACTTGGAAATCAAATTTGGAAATTATCGCTGAACTTTGCTTTCTCTTGGTGCAGGACCAAATAGGTCAACAAATGCATAAAGCCATCTGTCTTCAGCTTGAGGATTAAAGTTCAATCAGGTGGCTTAATGTTCTCCATAGGGGTTTGGTTTGTTGTGTGGCTCTTGATGTTGAGTCTTTATCTTCTGTTCTAGTGGTATCCCAGAGACAGTACCATGCTCGAGTGTGAACCGGCAGTGCTCCTCTGGATTACAGGCTGTTATCAACATAGCTGGTAAGTGCCTGAAGTACCATGGGCCCTCAGGCTGGAGTCCCACCCCAAGTGCTCATTTATCCTCCAGATTTGTCCTCCGGTCTCTTTGAGCATTAGAAACACCGATAATGTCTCCTGCTGTTAGGAGTTCTCAGCGGGTTGCAGATCGAATACTTTTATATCCCTGCATGGCCGAGTTTACCCTTACAGAAGTGATGTGATCTCCTGGGGATGAGCTCTACCATCACTTCCACATCTAGGAGGGTCCGTGCTGACCTCCCCAGATGCAGGTCAGGCCTTGGTGGGTCTCCAGCTGTACCATCTCCTGTCCTGGCAACTGGGAGTGTGGAGGGAATGCCCTGTTCAGGTACAGGGAGTGCATCAGCTGTTCCCAAATCCACAGCTGGGCTCCAAGGGCTTTTGCTCCTGATGGTAATAAGAGTGTTTATGCACTACTGTTACAGGTGGCATCCGAAATGGGTCATATGACATTGGCTTGGCCTGTGGGTAAGAATATCTTTTTATGGACTTGCTTAGGCTTCCTGAAAGTAGTGCTCTGTCCCTCTGCTCATGTAAGAGAAGTTAGAAATCCCTTCCAGGCAGATCTGAGTTCCTCCCAGGAAGAGATGCTGTCCTTCACAGAATAGATCTCTGGTGGTCATCGGGTCCAACCCCCTGCTCAAGGATGTCTTGCATTTTCCAGGAATATGTTCTTTGCTGCTTGCTCTTCATTAATGTACCTACTTGACACAAAGCAGAATTCAAACCCTCATCCCATCTTAGGCTAGCAGGCTCTTGTACAGTCAGTCTAGACCATGAAGCCTAAGTGATGGCTCTGTATTTTTGCAGTAAAACCAGCTATTTTCAATCTGCTAACTCATTTGTAGGTCCAAGACTGCAGCTTCTGGGATCCATGTCTGAAATTGTGTGTTGCAAAATGCAAATGACACAGCTCGCTGAAGTCTCTTTGTCATGGGTTGCTTAATATTTAATGTTGTTATGCTCCCAGCTGGCTTTTTTCTGGTTATTGACAACTCCAGTGCTAGAACCTTAGGTTTCTCATTACATCTGAAGACAGCAGAGCCAGTGCAGTTAGCAGTTCCCTCCTGGCTGTGGAAACATGAGAAATTAACTGTTGACATTGGTATCCTGTTATAATGAAACAAGGACCAATTGAATCTAGCAATCATCTGTTTTAATTTTGTGCTATTTTTATATTGATGCTTGAAGAGCTTCTGCCTCAGGCAGATTTTAGTTACCAGATGCGTTCCTATAGGGAAATAGGAAAGGAGGATGTTGGGACGCTGAGTTTTGGTCAGCCTTAAGGGGACAATCACCGCAAATGTGTATGGGAGCAGTGGTGGTAACTTTGTATCTTTCCTGTGTTTAGTGTGGAAACAATGTCCCTCCGAAGTGGCAATAACCCCGGTGATATCAGCTCCAGTATGATGGAAAACAGCAAAGCTCGTGATTGCCTTATTCCTATGGGGTAAGTGCCTCTTCCCAAAGGTTAGGGGTTTCCAGGCTGCCCATCCCCTTGGTGGCTGTTTCAAATCGATCTGAGTGCAGTCAGTTTGGAGCTGTGCACTCAGCTCCAAGCAGGAGATCCATTGTGTGAAATGGGAGGAGGTCAGCAACTCTAACAGATTTTCTCATGTCTTAAGCTCAATGGCTTATTGAACATGAACCGTTAAGAATCACATCTCCTGTGTTTGGGATTTCTGGAAATGCTATTGCGTTTCATAATTGTAACTTCCACATAGAAAGAAGCAGCTCTCTCCTTAAAAATGGATACTCTGCTGCTCTCTGAAGTACAAAAGGTGTAAGGCAAGAACTGCCTTGAATTCCTTTCTCCTCTTCCTGTCCTGCCAGCTTTGTTAACCCCCTTGGCATGACCAGACTTTGGCAAAGATGAGGCCATCCTCCTTGCTCCTAAACTGACCCACAGGGGAGGCTGTGGTGTGGTATGAGAGGGCTTTCAACCTTATTTTGGTTAATGGATTTGATTTAGGATCTGCTTCTGCCAAGCAGTTCCAGGCTGAGAAGTCAGCAGTCAGCTTCAAGACTGGAGCCACTGCTTGGAACTTGGGCTGTCCTGGCAGAAGCCAATTGCAGCTTCATGAGGTATGTCCTCTGATTAATTTTCTGATGTTGCTTTCCCCAGGATAACCTCAGAAAACGTGGCAGAGAAGTTTGGAGTTTCCCGAAAGAAGCAAGATGCCTTTGCCTTGGCTTCCCAACAGAAGTAAATGCTTTTGATTGATTTTTTTTACCTTTTGGTTTAGGAATAAATAGAGATGGGGGGAAAAGAAAACAATAATAAAAAACCATTGCTCTTCCCAGAAGTAGTTAAGTGCAGCCTTCACCTTGCCTTTCAAAACTTAACAGTGGGAAGAGAATCTGATGGTCAGAGCAAGACCAGAGCTTCCAGAGTATCCTGGGCTGTGTGACAAGGGAGGCAGAGCAGTGCTGGGAGCAGCGTGGTTTTGCACACACAACACTGGACATACAAGTCTGAGCACTGAGTGCAGCTGTGTTTTTGAGCATTTAAAGGATACAGCTGCCATGGGGTTTCTGAAACCGCTCTACGGTTCAGTGTTTTCATAGTGGCTTTGGCTCGGTGTCATGTGAAACTGAACGTGAGTGTCACAGCAGAAGGAACCTTGTCTAAGAGGGAATATCTGAAAGCAGTGATTTCTAGAGAACTGCTGAGCTTGTGAGAAGGGTGGCTGCAGGTGTTTGGCTTCAAGTGAGTCCAATTCCACCTCTAACCTCCCTTCTAGGCTAAGCCATTGCCAAAGTAAGCTGACCCCTGGAGTCCGTGGGGCTGTTCTGGCAGTCTGGGGGTGATGGGTGAGACATTGAAGTTGGTGGCATCAAAGGGTTAATCTAACTCTGAGCATCGCCCCGGTCCAATTATTTATCTAATACAGGAAGCCACTGCTCAGGCCAGTTAACCTTTAAATTCTGGCCCTGCTTCTAGGGAACTCGGCGTGCCAGGCTTTCTCACTGACATTGAACTGATAGCGCAAAAGGGTATGTGAACGCGGTCCTCACCTCTGGCATCAGGAAGAGGTGATTTGTCTGGCTTTGGGCTCAGGATATCTGTGGAGTTCCTGAGCTGTCCTTCAGCTCTTGCTCCCCCTTACTTGGAAATATTAAATGTTTCCATTTTATGAATAACAACGTCAAGTAATGAGGAGGTAAAACAAGCTTCCCATCTCCAATTTGCACTACCTATAAAGGGCATTTGCTGCTGGAAGGTAAATCTAAATTCTCTGTTGTGGGTGCTTTGAAATACTTTGTATAAAAGACTTTAAGACTACGTGCCCTGAGTGAATTATAGTCTAGCTAATTGCATTTTCCACACTTCTATCAGTCTGGTTGTGTCAGTTGTTCCCTACTGTAACACAGCTGTCACAGGGACCAGACCCTGTGCTCAGTGCACCTTTACTTCTAAACAAAGTGATTCCCCTCTGTGTAGTCAACAAACTATGCCACATAAATTGCAATCGTTTGAGGTTGCAAAATAACATTGAAATGCCAGAAGACAATACCTAAAGTCTAAAAGTCAACTTGTTTTTAATAGGACAAAATCAGAAATAGGTGAAACTTCAGCCATTCTTAATTTTCAGAAGTTGGTAGTTTTACTACAAGGTAGTAGACTTGTCCTGTTTTAAACTTTCAAAAACAGGAATTGATGTTTGAACACCAGGATTCATTTATTTTCTTTCAGTTGTGGTGTGACTACCCCTGGACAAGTACAGCTTGATGGCTGTGGGCTGATGGTGGCTGGTCAGTCACAGAGCTAATGGGATCAGAACTAGGGATCTTGCTCAGATGTTATTTTAAACTTCTGTACTTTTCTTTCACAGAGCAGCAAAAGCTCAGCAGATGGGACTGTTCAAAGCTGAGATTGTTCCAGTGAAGACCACTGTTGTAGACAACGAGGGCAACCGAAAAACAATCACCGTGCACCAAGATGAAGGGATCAGGCCCTCTACGACCCTGGAAGGCTTGGCCAAGCTGAAGCCTGCCTTCAAGGAGAACGGCAGCACTACAGCAGGTCAGCTCTGCTGTTAAATTGCTCTCCTTCCTGGAGCCTGCTTCCTTCTCATAGTTGCTCAGGCATAGGGGGTGCTGATGGATTGCTTCCAACAGGTAACGCCAGCCAGGTCAGTGATGGAGCAGCTGCTGTTCTGCTGGCAAAGCGCTCCAAAGCTGCACAGCTGGGACTGCCCGTCCTGGGAGTGCTCAGGTCCTTCGCTGTGGTTGGGGTCCCACCGGACGTGATGGGCATCGGGCCCGCCTATGCCATTCCGGTTGCTGTGGAGAAGGCAGGTAAGGAACTGCTCATCGCTCACGAGGTGTTCAGCATGGGGCTAAGTCAGCCTCTGGGACTGGCATCTGGGATGATTATTCTAGCATGTGCAGCTGTCAGCCAGAGGAACAGTGAGCTTAGATTGAGAACCTTGAAAGAGATCCTGCCAAGTGCTACTGTAATACTGCTCACTTTTGAGGTATACATTATTCGCTCACCTTTGAGAAGCTCAGGATTAAATCCCTGCACAGCCCCAGAAAACTGTTAACATGTGGCAAGAGATTTAGAGTTCATTTAGTGCTCTTGTCACTTAATATGACTGCTGTGTGTGATTTGTTTGTTTGTGTTTTGGTTTTCTTTACAATCTTGGCACCTGACCAGTGGAACAGGCTTTCCTCAGGGTTCTTGCCATGCTCGCAGGGTTAAATAGCTTTTACAGCTCGTGATTATTGTTGCCTATCATCACCGTGGTCACAGTCTCAAAATACCCATTGATCTTTAATCTCTCTGCAAAGAAATCAAATGTAATTGAGAGCTTTGCAAACTCAGTGACAGGATAGCAGGGGATACAATGTTTTGGGATCTTTAGATACTGTTACCTACACGAACCTTCATGGGAGCACAGACACCCCACAGGGATTCCTTCTTTTTGTTGTTAGTGGAGCTGGTTGATAAATGAAGACTGTGAGTTATTTTCTTTGATATAATCGTAAGGCAAAAATGTCTTAAATGTTGACTTTTCTGAACCATAGGTCTGACTCTGGATGACATTGATATTTATGAAATTAATGAAGCCTTTGCAAGCCAGGTGAGTGCTCGTGGTCATTCTGAGTTGTTACATTGTTCAGAAACTGGGTGTATATTTCAGCTTCCTCTCAAAATTAAGATTTGAGCTTATTCCACATAGTACATTTCTGGTTAAGAGCATGCACAGACTACTTTCATTTCCTTCAAGTAATAATAATCATAAAAAAAAAAAAAAAAGCAGGGCATTGTTTATATAACTTAAGAAAAAATCAGACAAATCTCTCCACCAAGAATGGAGAGTTTTCTAATGGAGTGCATGGAGTGAATGGAGAGTTCAAATGGAGTCCAAGAATGTAAACTTTATGGTTGTATCCTTATAGAAACTTGAAAAATTGTTGTTTCACAAAGGCTGTGATTTTTTACAGGGTGGTGTCAGTGTTGCAATTTGAGCACCCTTAATGAAATGAAGAAATGTTACTGGTGTCTCCCACAAATCTAGACTTACCTGTCAGGAAGTGTGTGGGCTCAGCTTGAGATGGAGTTGATAGGTTTAGCTTGCTTCACGTGCTTTGGATTTGTCATGTAGTTGCACTGCTTTCCAGTGGAAAATATGGTCTAGCTGCAGTCAGGCCTCTAAATCCTGATTGTTTAATACTTTAATACCTTCAGAGCAGCTGACACAACTGTGGATTTTATGTAATAGAAAGCATAATTTGAGCTAAATTCATTTTGAGCACAAATCTTCTGAAGCACCTGGGCCTGCCTAGGATTACCTGCCCAGCTGATTGCTCTCTCTCTTTGTAAATGGAGAGGATCACCAGTCTTCTTGGCACCCTCTGAGCTCTCTATTACAGGAGAGCTGAGAACTCACAGGTGAGAGCGTCTCTGAAACAATTCCCTGTGTCTTTACAGGCTGTGTACTGTGTTGAGAAGCTGGGCATTCCCATGGAGAAGGTCAACCCCCTGGGAGGAGCAATAGCTCTGGGGCACCCACTGGGCTGTACTGGAGCTCGTCAAGTTGTCACTTTGCTCAACGAATTGAAGCGCAGGGGGAAAAGGTGAGCGCGGAACAGCAGCATTGTCCTTTGATGTATCCAAGTAATTCAGGCTTAGAAGTAAGCACGGGTTTGGGTTATGCTCTTAACATCCCTTTGATAGCTTTGAACATGCATTTCCAGTGGTTTTCCTTATGGAGGGCTGTGTAACGTCTTGCTGCTCCTGAATGCAGGGATATTTCTGCTCCTTGGTGCTGAGCTGGTGGCTCTGCCAAGCTGGGCTGCCTCAGGCTTTGGGACAGCTGGGTCACAAATCTTACTGCCCATCATCTGACCACCCAAATGTACCTGGAACAGCACGTATCAAAGTCACCTGAAGGCCACTGCCAGGAGACAGGAAAGGAAGAGCTTCTTCCTCATTGTAACTCATCTGAATCAAAGCAGTTCTAGCTTGACCTCACTGTTACCATGTCTGAGGCAGGTGGCTGAGGAGCTTCCCTCCTGTCCAGAAAAAAGGCAGAGGAATGTGTGTCCATGTGCTCTGCCAAAAACTCTGCAAGAACTCCAGGGCACCGTGACTGGCTCTGAAGTTAGAATTTCTTGGTGACGCTGGAGAGCAGTGGATAGCTCAAAATTATTGCTTTTTTTTTTTTTTCCCTGAGACAGCTTGTATAACCTTGATGTTTTTCTTAATTCCCTGTATTCTTTTGTTTCAGAGCATATGGAGTTGTATCAATGTGCATTGGAACTGGCATGGGAGCTGCAGCAGTATTTGAGTATCCAGGGAATTGAACTCCATTGTACTGACAAACCAGCACAGGAGCTAATTCTCTGCCTTCTCCAGTAATAGCAAATGATTTGCACTGTGAAATCAAGTGGATTCAGGGATTTGTTACTAGATCTATGACTTCCAGGCACAAATTGTGAAGTAGAATAAATCATGCAGATCTGCTAAGCAGGTGGGAAAATGCAATGCTGGCACTGGCTTCGGAGCTGAAAAGCAACCTAACATGAGAACAGAAATGAGTTCAGCTGAAGCTCAAATACAGCCCCTAGTGTGGTGATTACTAATGAATACTTCTAATCTAATTGATCCCTTTATTCTGTGAATATTACTGGAAAGAAGTAGTTCATGGAACACTGTGTTTCTATGAGATTTTCTAAAGTCTTCGTGAAGATTTCACCATCTTGCAGGAAGTCTAGAATGGCTTCTCTTGAAAGCAGTGCAAGGACTGAACGTTTCCTTTAAACTACATCTGTCCAGTCTGTCAGAAGTTGGCTAATGTCTTAAAACCTCCATGTGCTGGAGGATGTGCTTTAGCTTTGTATGTTTTTATTTTATTTTTTAAACCAAACTGCTCTGCAACTTCCAGTGGGGGCAGAGTAGGAGGGCTGGAAAGTCACCCAGGAGCAAGGTAAGGTACAAACAAGCTATTGGGGTGCCTGAATACAAAGGTTCTGAAGAACTGCCAGAAACAAGGAATTTGGAAGTGGCCATTCCATCTTTCACAACACATTTTTAACTATGAGCTTGTATAACTCTAACTTGGAAGGCTTAATAATAATTAGTTCTATATATAGAACAGACTTCAGTACTATGGGAACTTCAGCAGCATCTCAGTACTTCAGTGCTAATCCAGCTTTCATCTTGTAAAACCCTACATTATCCATTCTCCCTCGTAGAAGCAAAAAGATCCCTGAAACTCAGAGCTAATGGATTGAGAAAGGAAATGTAATAATCATCTTTGTGTTAGAAAGTTTAAATTGGTAATAGACTGAAGTTCTTTGTCCTGGCTCTTGGTTTTGCACTTAATAATACAATTGGGATCCTGCAATGGGTTTGAATTCTTTTTATTGTTATTAGTTGAAGGTCATGATTAGCTAAAGCTATTTCATGTTCTTGTATTCCTTTCCTGCAGCCAGATTCACACCCAGCAATCTCACATGTTGTGTTTTAGAGCTAAAAGATGGAATTAGTTAGAGGGGGGCAGAGAGGCATTAGTAGCTTCAGGGGTCTTTTGTGCACACTAAGATTCCCTCCTATGTATAAAATGAGTTCTTGGGGCTAGTACAAATCTGCTTTAAACTAGGCAGAGGGCAGATATCATCTTTTGTTCTCTTCCAGTATGGATTGCAGCCCCTTCCTCCCCTCACACAATGGGAATGGAAAACTTAACAGCCTCAGAAGTGGGAATTTCAATGACCTTTAGCTAAAGTAATAGTAAAAACATTTGAAGAGAATGGGAACCATGTGGGAGGAAGGAATTAGAAGGAAGAAGGGTTTCTCCTTCCACATCTGAAGGGGCTGTTCTCAATACCCAGGCATGATAAAACATGCAGGAGTCCATGGAAAATTGGCTCTCTGGCTGTCCCCATGTTCATGTGAGATGCTGAGAAAACAGCCAGGGGAATGCTGGCCCGTTCACTAATTCTTGCTTTTATTATGTGTCAATGTCAATTTTAATGTCAAATCCCCAAAAAAGGTAAAACAAAAAGCTGCCTTTAAAAGCAACAGTTTTGACTGTAATTTGCAACATACTTTGCAGCAGTGTTTTGGCCTAATATCTGGTTTGCAATGTAAAACTATTTTGCAGAGCCTGGCCCTGGTGGTAAGGGTAAGCTCATCACAGCATTAAAAGTAGTAGCACGGGATAAGATTATGACTTTTCAAAGTACTATGAGTATTTTCTTTTTCTCCTCATAAGTTAAAATTTTATTCTGTTCAACCTACAACAGCTGAAATAAATGAAAATACAGGTACAGCTAACTTACTACCTTGACATTTGTCCTCCAGTGTCTTGCTTAAATCAAATACAGGTCTTCATACTTTCCATCGTATGTTCCTTGTCCCCTGATGTGTAGTTTGCAAGGCTGCTCTCCCAGCATCCCAGCAACTGTCACAATTGCTTTGTATTCAGTGTCACTCCTAAAATGGAGAGGAAAAAGACAGTTCAGTTACAGCCAGAGCCATCTCTGTGTTTCAGGATGAGATTAGTTTCTTTGTGGAGGAAAAAGGAGAGAATGGTGTCCTAAGGTATAAAGTGCTCCTAGTCACTAACCTGTCTCTGATAACACTGTCAAGGCTGGGATAGTGATCTGGCTCAGTTTCACATCCTCTGGCTCCATATGGGGTGTTTTAAAACAATGCTAGGCTCTACCTCATGTAAAGACTTTGAGTTATTGGTTTCATTGTTGACAGAAGAACTTGATTGTGTTCCTAGCTGTGAAAGTCAATTTGAGTTAAATAAATAAAGCGAAGCTCTCCTAAGGGATTACCATTGTCTGGGAGCAAGTGCCTGCACTGCCTGGATGTGACAGCTCCTCCCTGCCACAGACAGGTTTGAAAAATTTGTTTAGCACTTGTGCTACCTGGAAGTCTTACAGCCTAATCTGCCTAAGGCTAGTGCTACCCAGCAGCCTTGAGATTGCTCATCTGAAGTACTTCTCTGCTTCTAAGAGATTGCTGCTGTGAAGGCCTGCAGCAAGAGCCTTTCCTAACAGCCAGCTGTTGTGTGTCCTTGTACAAAATTCCCCTGCAGGAAGACCACTGATTTAAAGCGGCCACTCATAAAGAGCACCTCACACCTTGCATGTAATTATTTACTCATCCCAAACCTTCTGCCACAATTTTAAGATTATTTCCAAGCAATGAGGGAGGCTTAAAACAAAACAAAACAAAACCTCTATTTATCTAATCTGAGGAATATGGAGGGAATTATCATTGGACTTTCCTCTGGCCATCTCAGCAATGAAAATCATTGATAATGGAAGCTAAATGTTCCCTTGGGAGTTGCATCTCACTAATTAGTGCCAAAAAATTAAAGGTTTTGGGTCAGTGCCTCTGCTATTCATAGGTAATACCCAGCCTTGACAACAGGTCGAGATGTCTGTAAAAATAATCAGAACAATAGCAGATGTTTGTGGGACAAATATATTTGCATCTGCTCTCCTGTTCTTTACTGTCATCTGCCTGCAGCTCACGTTATCTTTGTTGCATGGAAACCTTTGGACCAGAGACGACAGAACTGCATTGATTTTTTTTTTCCCACCAAACATCAACATGACTGAGTCTGAAGTTGCACCAGGCTAAGCAAGAGTAAATCGAACTGTATCACTGCATTGGAATAACATTTTGCTCTATTTGCTTCATCAGGAAATATTTGGAAGGAATTCAGAAAGTTGCTTTTAAAGCAGGTAAACTAAAATGAAGGATCCCTGTGACTGGCTGCAAAAGACTGTGCTCCTTCATGCAGGACATGCAGATATCTTCCTGGAATTTTGAACTATTCTGGACACATTTCTCCCTTTGTCCTAGTAATGGGCTGGATGCATAATGGAGATAACTGTTGTATCAGCCTCTGCACTCAATTGCAGGCCTGAGATTTGCCCTTTGTTGAGGATATTACCCTGAAGATAAGGATTTAATCCAGTCATATGTTATGTCATATGAACTGTTCTAACAGTTTGAATCCAGGTGGGTAAAGCTAAAGTATGAAATTCAGGGTGAGAAGTCTAAAAGAAATCCTGTACGTGGGAGCAGCATAGGGAATGAGGTGAGATGTACCAGCTGGAAACACAGGACTGGCGAGTGTCACAAGCCTGCTAACACAAGAACAGAGCAGAACTCCTCTGCTTTCAGTGACTGCTCACAGGATATGCCTGGGCTTGTTGATTAGGACTTTGATTCTGCTAACTGTACCTTGCAGTAAAGGTGATCTCCAAAATGCCTTTGGTAGGTTGGTCCCCTTCACGTGCCTCCAAAATGCCATTAGTAGGGGAGACAGAAAATACTTCCAGGTCATTATGCCTTTCTTGTTCATCTGCAGTGAAGAGGGCAAATACCAAACAAAGCAACGTGAGACCTCGTGCATAGGTTTGTACAGCATATAGCACTCAGTACACCACCTCCTTGCTTGCCAACTAATAATAAATCATTTCTTGCCCTGTCACAGGCTTTCTATGCATGTGGCCAGTTTCTGTTTTCGTTCTTTAATCAGGAGGAGCAATTAATGTCCTCTGTGTCTGAATAACGAGGCCCTGATCTTCTTCCCTCTGAAGTCCATCTGGTGTTCAATTCATTAGGCACAAGCTCAGAGAGTGCTCATAAGGAGCTGCTGCTCCTTGTTGCCTCCTGGGATTGTATTATTAATGAGCAGAACCATGCCCACTAACTGTGGGCTGTGATTTGAACTTTTGGTTAAAGCTGCAGTAAAGGCTGAGATACACTGATGGATAAATGGAAGAAAAAAACCCTGAATAGTGGAACTATACAGCAGGGAGATCCAATTGCCAAACCCAAATACCTAGCAAAGCAGTCCAGTAAATTCTACAGCCACTCCTGTTGCACAGGAAGACATGTTCAGTCTTGGTCTGTGCAACAAAGCAGGTCTTGAAATCAACCGTGTCGCAAGAGAGCTCCAGAACTGGAACAGTAAGGTATGCAGTCACTGGGACCAGCTACAAAAGAGAGAAGAGGGAAGGAAAACAACAGAACGCCTTATTTTTGTATTGTTTTCTATCTGCTACAGCTGGATCATTCTTACATCAAGCACTGGACTAGCAGTACTTATTCTGTGCTCTTTTGTAAGAGAGTCAATTCCCCATCCTACAGCTTTGAGTGAATTCAATTGTTGCTTGTTTCACTGCTTTGGGATAGGTTTTCAAACCAGACACTGTGGTCTTAATGAAGTAACACAGAGTGAACATGCTGATTTGTTACTAGGATTTTCTGCGGCGATGCAGACATTACAACATCTTGTCATCCCTGAGGACTGTGTATGGCCCACTGTGAGTCACTCAGTTTGTGCACATTGCCCAAGAATAGCGTTCAGTTGACCGTACCTTAGGTCTGGTGCTTGGATCTTACAGATCAGACCTCAGAAATGCCTGGTGTAAAAAAAAAATGTCTGCAGTGCAGTGGAACAGATTTTGGGGGGTTTATAGCTTCCCATCTGAAAGAGGTCAGTCTTTAAACATGGGCTATGAGCACACCACATGAGCTGGACTTAAGATTAAGATGAGAGACTTAAGATTTTCAAGAAGCACTTGGGTACTGCAGGAGGCAGCGCTCGGTGACTCAGTCGCTGGCGCGTTCATTGAGACGGTCCCGCTCCCTGCGGTGTCTCAGGACACTGACAGCCATACTGTGACGGGGTGCGTTGCCCTTTGACTGAGTTGTATCATCCAGGCCTTCCTGCTGTGCAAACAGTGCTCTCGCAGAAAGCCGGGGTACAAAAATGAGGGTGCTGCCAAAACCTGTCTGTCTGTCTGAGAGTCACCTGCAGGCTCAGAGAGCTATCTCCTTTTTACAGATCCATGGCCATTCACTTTAACTCTGTGGCAGGTTTACTTCAGAGGTGGCTGTTTCACAGCTGAGGAAATCCCAAGGCACACTCATTCTGAATCAAAGGTGCTGATGAAATGCAGCCCCTTCTCAGGGCCCAGAGCTGTCAGCCTCACCTTACCTGGGTACTGCGGTTACTGTATTCTATGACCAGATTTTGGTTGAACTTCAGCTTTCTCTCTCCATTCTCAAACTGTAGCACTTGGAATCCAGGAAGCATCTGGGTATCTGGCAAATGCTGATACATGAGCAACTCCAGAGTTGTGTGGAATGACACTTTAACCTGTGGGAAGAGGAATTCAGATGGCTGTCACATAAGAAGACACTGTGTGCAGGAAATCCAAAGTAAACACTGCCCAAAGGCCTGAGTACACGTTTTCCCACTGGAACCCAAAGGTGTCATGCCAGCAACCAAATTCCCACTGGAATGAAGCATTTTAATGGACATTAAAGAAAAAGATCAGAGCTATTTCCTATGAAACCAGTACACAGAGATTGAGTGTAAAGGTAAAAGGTGAACAGCTAAATGCTGAACCACAGGGGAGAAACATTCTCTAGCAAGACAAAAGCGTTCCACTCCTGAGGTTACAAATACCATATTCCCAAAGATGTCTTAAAAACATTAAGTCCTTCCTACACATGCAGAATTAAGACCTATGTGCCTCTAAGCACACTCCAAAATGCAGCTGAGAGTTATTCATTCTTTGCACCCTAGGTGATTCCTGAATCCAGGACTGTTTCCTCTAATGTCACTGCGTACACCCCAAACTAACCATTTCTCTTTGCACTGCCTGCATCTAATTTAAGGAAATTAGAGAATGTAAGTTTTGGAAATCTTTTAATTAGTTCAGTATGCTCTTGATTTAAGGGAGGTCCAGAAACCACACAGGGTTTTCTGCAAGAGTTTGCAACAGGTCAGAATTGATGAGAAAAGCACAGAGAGGCCACGGTGGAAAAATATTTTGTACCTGCCATATAGCAGGCCAAATTGCCATCATTAGCATTTGCTAATACCACTATTTCCCCTGACATGGGGAGATTTCTCTGCTGGTTGTGTTTTTCTTGTTGTTCATCTTGGCCATGCCAACACACCAATTACTAAGCTATCTATTCTGGCACACAATTATTATTTTTGAGCCAACCAGCATGTTTTGCTGAGGGTAGAGTACAAGTTGTGGTTGCTGTTCTGTTTCTTCCTTCTCGCTGTGGGATGTTTTGGTGCTCTTCTTGAGATCTGTGCTGGCCAGGCTGAAGGGCGTAGACAGAAGGAGCCTGAAGTACAGAGGAACCTTGGTGCAATTGATGAGCTTCAAACTCTGAGTCATTACTGAATCTGTCAAAACCTGGTAGAGAAATGATTCAGACTGGTTAGTTTCAATTCCCTTGAGAGCTCTGTGCTAGTCTGGTCTTTCAGCAGCACCAGGGATCTGAAAAAGCAGCCCAATATTTTCTACTTGCATTTTCCAAAATATCTTGAGTAAAAACTCAAAATACAAATAAAGTAATAAGGTTAAAGTCTTTGAATGTCAAAGGTTGCAGGAACTGACCATGCTGCTCTAAGTGACTCATTCTCCTATCAGACCTTCATGTCTTGAAAATAAGTACTTATACTGCTTAAGAAATCTTCTACCAAAAAAAATAAAAAAAGAAAATAAAAGAGAGAGAGAGAAAGACATAAAATAGGCATTATCTGAGCTCAGCTTCGCTTATTCCTGGCTAATAAGTACTCACAGTCCTTTTGGTTTACATATCCCGTTATGTGCAGCATTGAAGACTGCAACATGAGGATAGTGGTGCTAAAGATGCGTTTTAAAAAGCATGCAGCTGTGAATTCTCACAGCAGCACAACAGTACAAACCAGCTGAGTACATCTGTGCATGAGGTACTTACTCCTAACAGAGGCTGATCTTGTATGAGATCGCTGGCCACAGAATGAAACACCATTCCACCATCGTGATCCGTGTCTACTTTTAACCTGGGTGTAAAGAATCAGAGCTGGTGAGAGCCCTTCCCTCCAGGCTGATTTATTCTGTGAGAGCAGGAGCTGTCAGGTACTTACAGAGCTTGCCTTGTGAATGCCTGCACGTCGATTCGTAACCGGGCAGCGTCGTAGCCGTGTTCGCGATGCACTTTGCCAGGCACTTCCTTTGCAAGCTGACAACAAAATGAAAACAGAAACGATGTGTATGTCAGCACTAAAACCTGGAACCCTACTTTTAGCTTAAAAAGCTGCTTGCCAAAATGAGATTCTGCTTGGCAATGCACTGCCTGTTTGTAAGGCACGATGGCAACATGCAAGGAACAGCAGAAATTGAGCAATAATTGGACACAATGTCTGTGTTTAACACAGACACAGACAATACTCCCTCCAGGAGTAAGGAACGTTAGGGATGTTTTTATTAAATATCCCATTATCATTCATTCATGGTGCCTTGCACCATTGCAATGATTCATGTCAGAGAATCTCAGAGCAATTCGTAGAACACTATTCAAGCCTGTGAGTTGAGCGTGCAGTTTTTGAAGAGGAAGTTTCCCAGAGGAGAGATATGCTGTCTGAATTGACAGGAAGGTAGATGCAGAGCCAGGAGCAGAACTCAGCAGCCCTGAGTCTCAGTCCCATTGTTAACTCTTGTTATCAATAAAACCTGATGTTGTGATAGCGATTCAAATCCTGGGCTTTTGTCTGGGGTCCACTGCACCAGACAATGTAAGAAGACATTGACATTCCCACTCCAGAATGCTTCCAAGGTAAAAGGCAAATGCAGAAATGAACAACCCTAATTAAGGAAGGATGCACAGGGTTGCAGGAAGAGGACTGTTTATACAGACTGGCCAGGTATACATACAGCAGCCTGTACATGAAATAAGAGGAAGGAAAACGACTATTTTCGAGTCATCTTTAGCCTAGCTGTGGCAGTCAGCTCACCTTGTTATCTAGGCTCATGAATCCCAGCAGAAACCCTCTACACTGCACTTCAGTCACAGACCCTGGGAGGACACGTGGCGTGAAAGAGATGCAAATGGAGGTGCTGCCACCTCCCGGAACCACCTGCAATGAAAGACGGCTGGTTAGCAGCGCAGGCAGCTGGCTGGGATTGCACAAGCATCCTCAGCACTCAGCTGCTCCAGCTGAGTTATACAAGCAGCCTGGGATCTCCTGGGGATGCACTGAAATGTCAACATGTGGCAATAAAACTGGCTTAATTATTTCAGCTGCAAATATCAGAGCAGACACTCTTTAACATCAACAGAGTTAAGGTACAGTCAGAGAACACCACTCCCCTAAGCACACATACACATATACATACCTGCTTTTCTGTTTTCAGAAATACCTAATTCTGCCCAGTTCTTCCCACTCTTACTCCATGGCTAACCCAGCTGATTCTCCCACAGCTGACAGCACTCAGAGACACGAAAACCTTTTCTGAAGATTTACGAGTGTGGGTTATGAGCATTTTACATATCTGTTTACTCCTGTCCATTTTGTACTTCATGTGACAGCTGGGAATGTAATCAAATGTACTAGTCAGCTACAGGGGATTTTCTGTGGTGCACAGGTTGACGAGGTTCTGCTTCCTTTGGGCATGTTATGCAGGTAATGATTTTATTAAAGATTTAAACCTGCTGTAAGTGCTGTGCAGAAGCAACCTCCCCAGTTTCACATGAGCACAGAATGAGCTGTCTGGCCCTGCTGGACCTACATTCCAAAAGAAGCAGAGCTAGCTCAGCACTCCTCACCCTGTGTTTGCTTGCTCAGAGCACTGAGGAGCATAAGAAAGCCCTGCTGAAGGTCCAGCAGAGCCAGAGCAGAGCTGGAGCTAGCAAGCTCTGCCATGCCCCACAACGCTGCAGGTTCTGTGCGCTGTGGTCAGACACAGACATGGACCCGAGCCAGGTCTGAGCAGCTGTGCTGCACCACCTGAGCTATCAGACCTTCCTGGAGCAACAGTGGAAAGATGGAGAGTATTTCTGCAAAGAAATACCCAAATAGCTCCATAAGCAACAACTCATTCCAGATAGGCCAAGCTCTCTTCTGACTACACCAAATGGAGACCCTCTCCACAAAGAGGCACTTGTGTTCTCCTAGCTGTCTCAGTATCAGGTTGCTCCAGAGCTGTCTGTAAGCTTCATTGCTTTGAGAGGCCATTGCCATAGTTATTTCTTCTGTGTATTCTTCAGCTTGTTCTCACTTGTAAGAAACCTTTCAGTAAAAAGCTTGCTAATCCAAACTGACACACTTACATTTTGGGCACCCCTCTCACTCATGGTTAGATCTTTCCAAGCTTTATCTTATTTCTAAGGAACTGTGACACAGTGGCCTCTATTCACAGCAGTTACTTTTGAGGTAGGGTGGGTTACAGCTATTTATCCAGAAAAGCTGCCTACAGAACACCCCTTGCCCAGCAGCCTGCTTTCTAACTGCCAGTTCTACTTAGCAAACCTGCACTGATTCAGTAACACACTTCCAAAGTGTCAGGCTGGGTGCCTCTCCCCTCATGCCACACACTTCACTGAGGCAACCCAAGTGTTCAGTAGCCTCTGCCCCAAAGCAAACCTTCCTCCTTCTCCTTTGTCTCTCCTATCCTACAGGCAATGTGCTAATTCTAAGCACAAAGAAAATGTACAGCTTACTATCTGTCTTGGAGTGATGGAGTAGGGGTCGTCAGCAGGAACCCCTTCGTGAGGCCGTATAAGTACAGAGACAATTTTCTCTGTTGTAGGTTCTCGAGCGATGATCTCCTCCTCTTTGCTGCCTGTGTTTGAAGACTGCAGGGACACAAGGGTGGGGAATAGTTAAAACTGTGACGCTGCTAAGAAGGAATGTAAGTGATGTGTACAGGGAACTGTCCATAAGGATGGCCAGCTTCAGCTTCTTTCTTTCTGGCATGAAAACTGGACACGTGGATGTGTCCTGTACATAATTTTTTTCATGCATAGGTTTGCTCTCCCGAAACTGCCCCCAAACTCCTTGGAAAATGTGCATGCTTGGGTCCTGTTCAGCTAAGAGAAGCATTCAACCAAAACATCTTGGGTCCATTATATAAAGCAGCCCTCTAGGACAACAACTCTCCCTTGTTGCACAAGGAAGGTAGGAGGTGCATTCAAAACAATTATGCTTTCTGAGCTGAAACAGAGAAAAGGTGTTTTTAATATTTTTTCTGTAAAGTTTTTGCTGGATCCTGCATACTACCTTCTCCCTGTCGCTCCTAGCCCTTCGAGGCAGTAAGTTGCAATATTTTAATCAAATTTTACATGCAATGGTCTGTTATAACACAGTGACATCTAACAGAACCTGTCTAGTTTGGTGCTAGGATAAATATTTCTAAAACAATAGCTGTAATTTGAACCTTGCAGGTTATATTCTGCTCCCTGACTACAGGACATAATGCATCCGTGAGAAAAGGAGACCAAAACTGCAGAGTTTTAGTTATCTTAACACTTCCATGTAAAAAAATGGCATTAGTTTGTCAATGACAGTATTTTAAGAAGTGTACGACCAGCTTCTCTAACAACTTTAAGAGAAAGAGAAGCTGTAGAGGTATTTCCTTATAGCTCATTCTGGAAACTGCCTGCTGACACCTATAGCCACCTACTAAGTATTGCTTTTTTTTGACTGCGAGAGGAGCTGGCATTCAATAATCCAGCTCTTAGTGAAATGTTGTATGTTATTGTTTTCAGACTTTCATGCCAAGAAACCCATTATGTATCTCAGCAGCAGTATGAAAACCAGACTAACAGCTGACCTCATCTGTGGTTTGCGAAGTTGGATAAATGCTTCCGCAGGGAATGGGGGGCTGATCCAATTTTAACACTGCCTCTGAGTTGCTACCAGTTGATGCAGCCTCATCTTCATCCACGTCCTTGAGAGGAAAAGGGTCTCCAAAGAACATCAACAGATCCACCAGCTTTTCATCATCTTCCTCTTGATTGTAAATTTCCCAGTCCAGGCGGATGTCTGAATTGAAAGGAGAAAGGACTGTTACTCCTGGTCAGCCAGAAGACTCATAGCTTAGCTGGTCCTGGAGAACTGGAAGATCAAGTAAAGAATTCATTGTCTAGCAACTGGATTTGTATTAGAGCTCGTCTTAAGCTTTGCCATGTTTGCTGTGAACAAACTAAATTGATTTAAGAGCATGTGTGTGTGCCCTTATTACAGCTTGGCCACTCTCTATGTCCCAAACAATACTTTCATTAACATTAGAATTAATGGTGAACATTTTGTTTGTTAAGCAAATGTGTTTAATGGTACTCAGGAAAAAAAATTAATAAAGCGACTGACCATTATTTTGAAGAGGTTAAAAACTCACTCAAGAGATAAAGAGACTGAACACAGAAGATTCTAATGATGCCAATAAGAAGCAGATGAGAATTACACAAAACCAACATGGAAAATCCTGAATTCTAATCATTTCAATGAAGAGTGAAAACCCACACACTAGGATAGGATGTGCTGTTTCACAGTAATAACACACTGAATCAGTTACACATTTTGCTGCACTCTGTCTGGAGCTCACTTGCTTTGCTGTTGCAAAAAGCAAACTAATATTCATGGCAATAATGCCATGATGATAAATGCTACCATGCAGATAAAGACCTGGCAACACGTACTATTCATCTGTACTAGTCTAGTCAGAAAACAGCTCAGACATTCTCTTACAGGCTGTTAAAACCTTTACAAAAAGCATCTTGATGAGAAAACAAGAAGGTAAGTTATCATGTTAGTTGGTTATTCTATTTTTATTATTCTAAGGAGTGCAATGCAAGTATTCATGCTTGCTGTACGAAAGCTGTTCTTACCAAAGGGAGTAGGATTGTTGAGCTGGACGCTCCGTGAGACAGGACACCCTCCAGAGACATGAGTGCCAAACCTGAGGGGAGAAACCTGCTGTTAGAACATGCAGAAAGTAAGTGAATATCTGAGACAATTTTTCATTAAAGATTCATTCAGAAGTGGAATGTGTCTGGCTGCGCTGGCAGAGCAAAGCCTCTGAAGTCAGAGAGAAGCATTTATACTGGTTGAGCGTGTAGTGCTCTGGTCCTTGCAGATCAACCCTTACACCTTACCCAGAGGTGCAGATGCCACTCACAATATGAAAGGGCTTAAACCTTCCTTTGCCCCAGTTTAACTCAGGCTGCATTTCTCCACAGTCCAGACAAAGAACAGGGAGAAATGTACTGTGGATGATGATGAGAACTGCCACTGTGTACCAATTTCCATCCCCAGTGAATCAGATAATGCTGGAACGAATAAACTTTCATGACTGTGAGCCCAGAACAGTGACTGCTGGGAAGCCTGGGAAGACTTGTATGCAGATTCTTTTCTAATTATTCCAGCAGAAACAAATGCATTGGTGTTATAGAAGCAGATACTGTGCTGACTTTCTCATGACACCACAAGAAGATGGGAACACGTGCATCACGTTGGCTATTGTTCAGAGGTATTTAATTGCCTGACTTCTCTGACAGTACTTTGGGCTATACCTGATGATGGGTTGCTGTCTTTGTGGTCCTGTCATCTGCAGGAAGATCGGACAGCCTTTCACAGTCATTTGCATAGGAATTAATTTAAGTTGCAAGTCTCCCACCTATTAACAATAATTTTCTGCTATTAGGATCAAGATCAAAACTGCTCCAGTCACTTTAAAGACACACAGAAAACTCCCAAGGGATTGATACACTACCCCCAAACTAAACCAAGAGCAAAAAATTGTTCCTTTCATATCATGGGAAGTAGTGGTAGCAGTATCTACCCTGATTTTTTAAAGAACCCGAAGAAACTGAAAACGCTTTTTTAACAGAAAAGAATCCGAGTGTCAAATCTGCCCCAGCAGTATTTCAGTTGAAACCAAGCCCCACCTACCTTACAGACAAGATCATCACGGTATTCTCCCCACATGTTGTTATAAGCTGTTATTTCTATGATTAGCTGCTGGAAGGCTGTCAGAGTTCCTGAGGAAGGTTGTATATGGAAAGCTACTCCCTTCCCATGAGACAGCACTGCTGCTGCAAACGCTGAAGGAGAACAGCAAAGAATTTGATAAGTTTTGAGGCAATGGAACAGAGTTAGTATTTCAAAGAAAACACAGGAGCAGATCTTTAGCTAGTGTTAATCAGGTTAATCTCTAGGCTGCAAAGAAACTGGGAGCACTTACACAGCCCATATTTATACCACTTCACTCCAGTTCCCTTCTGCAGTTCATATGTTTTTTTCTTTTGTTTTTATGAGTCAATTCTTGTAGAAATTATTTCATAGATGGACTCCTTTTGAACAACCTGTTCCAGGACTCTCTCCAGACACGCAAGGCAATGATTGGTTACATGAAAACACACCCTCAACTGGAGAAAAATAAAGTGGAATTTGTGCTGGCTGGCTATCTTTCTATTAGCAGCTGCCTGTTTACATCTGTGTGCTGTTCAGTATAAAGAATGTGAATTATAAAGAGCAGAGCCTTTCTACATTGAGTTACTAAATCAAAATCTAAATCAACAGGCTTGCACGAAATCTGTCAGAACAGCATTTTTCCTTAAGGACTAATTCAACAGCTGAAAAGCTTTGTCTTTGTAACAGATACCAAACACTATGGCAAACTACCAAAATATTCAAGTTTTATTTTGGATACAGAAGACACATCCACACTTTAGAGCATTTTGCTCCCACTTCCCCCCTCCCTAGGTCCCATGTGGCTCCAAGCATCGTTGTTCTCAGTACAAAGCATCAGAAATGATAAATGTGCTTTCTCCAGTGGGGAAATATGTAAAAGGGTTTGAGGGAGAGAAGCCTGCTACAATGGTATTGGAAGACTGTGCAGGAATGAAACAGCCAAATGTTACACATCTCATCCATACTCTGTGCTGGGAGTGAACTATAAGCAGAACCACCCATCTTTGTTTAAGACTGTTGGTTTCCAAAAAAAGATTGACCTAATGCTTATGCAATGTGGAGGGAGTTTCAGACTCAAGAATGAAGTGAGGTGCTAAGTTATTTAACAGTGTAGATTCAGCCAAATACCCCAACAACAAAACGATGTGTCTCTCTGGCCCATTTAATGCTGAACATGGTAGTCAGTTGTTTTTTGCCTTCCCTCCATCGAGGGGCTTAACAGTTATTCTTGTACCTGACTGTGCTCTTTTGGCTGCATGTTTTGCGATGGGCCCTCTCCTTTCCACCAGGCAGCCTGACGAGCTTGGAAAAAAAAAAAAAAAATCATAACAATTCTGTGAAATGAGTATGTCTGCTAAAATAACAGCTCTACCTGGCTCCTAAATTAGTGGCCATTATAGCTTAAAGAAGGATTGCCTACAAAGTGTTTTTTGAAAGCTACATCCTTAAGAATGAATCAGTTTAAGAGCTGTAAGACTCTGTGCACAACCCAAAACATCAGAGCCTTGGCAGGTGCAAACCAGCTTACGTCCATTGGCAACAACAGCGTTTGGCCATTTACACCAGCTAAATCCTCTGTCCTTGCTTTGCAAGCTGTCTGTTTCTGCAGGAAATCTCATCAGCAAGTTTCATTACCACAGTCAAAGAGCTTAAAAACAAAAATAAAAAAAAACCCAAACACTAGAGCACTATGGCACGTGCACCTTGTGACAGAGGAAACAGCACGCTGTCCCAATGTCAGTTTTAATCCAGACCTCTGTTAGTATTTGAGCCATTATGCAGAAGGCAAGACTTACAGGCACATAGATTGTTCTGGAGTAGCTGCATAGCCAGTAAAATACTCAACTTCTAGTTTGAATGGTGCACTGATTCCAGTGTGATTGGTGAGAATCAGCTGCTGCTTTACTATGTCTTTGAATGCAACTTCAGATCCAAAGTCCAAAAGAAGATCACATGGGCTCTGTAACATTTTTCCTTCATCACTGTCAGAAAAAAAGTATTAAAATATCAGTCCTATTTTCTTATGCTACAGATAACTTGAAGAGATTTAAAATGTGCAATATACAATGTGGTTGTGAAAATCAGTGTAAAAGGACCACGCAGTCTAAATTTTTTGCCATCAGCATTTACTGCTTTTCATTTTTTCTACTTCTACCCTTGCAAGGATTTATTTTGGGTAGAAAGTTGATCGTGTACAACATGTCAACCTACTAAATTTATACATTTTTAATATAAGTAAAAATGGCTTTAAGATGAGCATACTCCAAAAAAAGAATAATCATGCTACATGTTAAAAAAATAAATTGTATCAGTAGCCAAAGAGAATTTTACTGTCCTTCCTTTGATATTGTGTCTAACAGTGCAATAAGAAAATGTAATGGTCCAAAATACTGGATTTGGGGTATGATTCAGTAAGAACTGAATTTGCACATTTTTGGCATTGCAGAAGATAGCTGTTCCTTGTGTGTAATGGACTGGAGGAGCTCCAGGCTTTGGTTAGCAGCAGCAAAGGTAATTTTCCTGCTCATAACACACCAAAGTGCCATGACAACGGGCAGGTTGCAAGTTCCAGGAGCACGAAGTGAGACCAGAGTTTCACCAACATGCAATTAATTTCTCACCAGTTTATTTTTCACAAATTAGTTAATTCAGAATTGTTAATTTAATTTGTTTCAGCTAAACAATGGTGGGAGTAGAGTAGTGCTCTAAGAGCTCATAAGCTTGGGGTTATGAAGATGCTGAATTTGGCTATGGTGCAAAGCCAGCACATTCTCTTCACACCGTCTCCCCTTCAGTGAATAGCCCCAGCACATTTTACTGTTTTTGCTGCCTACACACAGCACGAGGAGGAATAAAGTTTACATGGACAACTTTTTTTCCTGCATTGTCTTTTTGCTCTCAAAAGAAGTAATTTTTGTTCAGTTAATTTGGAAGCCCACAATACAAAAAGATATTTAATTTTATAGAGTGAGACTGTAAAGCCATGTGCTACACTCACAAGCTGGAACATTTAGTTTGGAAATAAAGTTTGACAGTGCCACTGTGACCTGCCTTAAAGTTTTGTGCTATGGATGCTTTGTCCAGTTTATGAAATGACAGCATGTTGCAAAAATATACATGAATTATAGTTTATCATCTTAAATCTATCATTAAAAGATTATTGCTTTTAAACATTGTATTTGGTGGTATAAAACTGATCTACATTATATCTGGCTACTGTAAAACTGCAGAGGTGAATTTACCAAACATTACTTTTGCCATGACATTCTTCAGATGTTTTAAACACTATCACACACTTTGGTATAAATGAGTATTCTACAGATAGTTGAGCACTTTGCATCTATTAAAATTGTTCCACGAGCAGAAATGGAAAATGATTTTAATAAAGCCTTGATTTACCTGGCAACTTCATTTTCACAAGGTACTGAGTAGGTGACATGCAGCCCTTTTACTTCTCCAGAAACACTCAGAAGGAGGGGTTCAGTCACTTCTTCTATGCTACAGGAAAGGGCAAGGTCTTTCAGCTTGCCCTGATAGGAGAAGAGTCAAATTTGCTTGTGAATGGAGCAGAGATCACAGAGGAAAAGCAGCTTCATTAAGAAATCTGTTTAGAAAACGTGTGTAAACTTCACTGGCTTAAAACCAGAACGAAAACAGAATAATGAAAATGTGCTTCCTGCTAGTGGGTTTGCTTAGAAGAAAGATAAAAATTTGTGGCTGTTTCATATCTTTGTATGTGTATCAGTCTGTAAGCCTGAAACTGCTCCATTACTGGTTTTTGACATGTTTTCTGCATCACAAGTTTTGAAACTCTTAAGCATTAATTGCTTTCAATCATACTAAAATAATGTTCTGAAAACAAGGTTCTATTTCTACCCAAGTCCAAAGCAGGACTTATAGGATGAAATACTTGGCCCAGTTACACCAGTACTCTAGGTAATTCAGTCCTACCATCCTTTTGGGCCTTACCAATACGTGAATTGGTGCATCCTGCATCAAATAACAGTATGAGGAACATAGCTTTCCAAATGTGAGATCTGGAGTTCATCTATAAAGGTGAACCCCAACTGAGTTCTTTGTCTCCACTCAGTCATCTCGCTCACTCACAATGCAGACAGTCTTTCTTGTAGGTGGCTCAGATGGGACTCAGTTCCTCAGCCATAAACAAAAGTGTCCTTTCAGATGCCCAGTGGGCCTTGTTGAGCTTCCAAGTTTGAATGAAAAAGGCTCAATTTTACTGGGGTCCTGTGCCACATACATCAAACATACAAGGGCATCTGGGATGTGCTAGGGTATCTCCAGTGGTACTGAACAACTGCTTTTAGGTCTCCAGTGACTGTGATGGGCACTCATACACCTGAGGCATAGGGAGTTCCTTTATTTAGATGCCTTAAATCAGATTTTTTAACACCCCTAACAAAGTCTATGGCTGAACTCATAAAGCTTGTAAACTCTCAAGTCTATATCCTACAGAGCTTTTTGATTTTGCAGTCTCTCAGTCTCACCAGCCTCTTTTCATCTAAGTTTCCAAATACCAAAATGTTTGGTATTCTGAATGCAGCTGGGTCATGACATATACTAAATATGTCAGTCTGCGTTATTTGATTTGGGACAATCATAAGCATGAATCTGTATGCTCCAAGAAAAGTGATAAACATTAAGAGTAATTGAATAGACATTTAAAAAAAGGAATAAAACCAGAATAGTTGGCAAACAAAGAGGCAGGGTAGAAGACAGCAAACCATGTGGACAGCTTTAATAGCTGCCTTCAACCATGGTTACCTCTGAAGCAAAGCAAGATCAGAGGTATTGTATGTAAAAAAGAACATTATATTTTGTATATAGAAATCCATTCCTTTGTCAGATGGAGGTGAGATGAGAATGACAGCATTGCTCTTTTAATAAAACTGCATCAGCTTTTAAGCTTACCACGATGTTAGCTGTCAGCTCTATGCAGAACTCTTTTTCTTTATTTGGGTCCAAAGTGCCACTGGCCGGAGAGACGGTGGCAGAGCAGAAAGCTGCCTGACTTCCAATGAGCTGCCAAGCAGACAGGACAAACAGTTAACTTTGTTAATTCAATAACTCTGATTGTTTCAGATTTTCTCTTCAGATGTTAGAGGGCTATAAAAACAGTTATTCTAAGGTTTAGGACACTTTCATGTAGCAACACATACAGTTTGCTGAGATGAGGCTTGCTCTGCAATTCCCCTATGGCTGATAAAATTCTCCTGCCTAGATTTATTTCAAGTGATCTCAGGTGCTCAACTGAGTGATCTGTACTGGGAGCAGTGTTGCTGTAGACCCTTTCACAGTCACAAGCCTTACCAGGGTTTGGTCAACCCACCTGATATTGGAACAATATCCTTGAGGTGTCTGAACTCTCTCCACTAGCTACAGAGGAGGTCTACAGAGACAATTTTGCCTAAGTGACTGAATGTACATGATATGAATTCAGGGGTTCAACTCAGTTGCTCAAACACAAACACCAGGTGCTATGCAAAACACTGTGGGTATCCCTCCCAGGCTCCAGCTGTTCCAAAAGGTTTTCCCACAGGTCCTACATCACCCACATGCACTGTTAGGGTATCTCAGATGGCACTGAATGCTTTTATATAGGCAACCAAGCTAAATCTTGGATGTCAGAGTGGATCTGAACGACTAAGGCACTGACAGTACAACTCACCTTGCAGGTTAAGCTACCTAAGCACGTGTGTAGTGGGGGTCAAATCTACCACTGTAGCCAACATTCAGTACATTCTAAAGCAGGTGTCCATTTTAGGGTGAACTGAATTCTCTGGATTCCACTGACCGTATGAATGCTTTAGGATTCAGTTGCTTAAACACAAGTACACAGAGTAGCTGCTGGCCAGTGTGACAGAACTTAGAAGAGATCACGTTTCTTGAGTGACACCTGAAGGTGACAAAGAATGCTTTACAGCCCTCAAAATGACAGCAGACAGCTATAATCTGGTGACTGACTTCCTGTCCAGATTTCCCTTCACTGAAAAGAGAGTTCAGACACTAGCCCATACATTGACATTAAATTTAGGTGTCCTAATCTGCAAGCTCAAGCCCACGTGGAATATGGAATTTAAGTTTAGACAGAATCCAAAAGCAGCATTGTTTCTTTGCTCTACTGAACTAAAGGCAAACCCTGAACTGCTATGGTACTTCAATACTCCGGCAGCTTACGTGCTATTTTCTCCTCCTGCTCTGCCCACCTCATTCTCCAAGAAATGATTGACAGACAGTAACAACATATTAGTATCAATAAGCAGTTAATCTTTTCATAAAGTCCTGTTTATAAGCCAGTAAACAGGAATCATCAGTCAAAAGAACACATCAGAAAAGCTTTTGATTATTATTTCTATTCTGACAGAAATTCCAATTTCCATCCCTGCTTTATTCTTCATCCATTAGAAACACACTTACCTTTCCCCATGAGTATTTTACTGGCAGCTGGGTCTGGTTAAAAATTTTGCTAGTTGCTTTGACAGGAATTCCAGTATAAATTTCAGTGAACACTAGACGACTAGACATCAGGCACGCCTGGGGGGTCTGAACTTCAACAAAAACAGGAAGATAACTGGAAACAAACACACAGATGGTCTATTGTTATCGGTAATGAAATGTGCTAGACATATAACAGCATGCTGGAAAGAATGATGATTGTGTTTATTTAGCAGTATTAGTGATTGGATAATTCTTTGATAGGTTACACAAGCCCACTCTGAGTTTCTGCTACATGCTTTTGTTTTAGGAGACAAAACTATCTACAGTGAAAATCACATATGAATCTCAGGAAAAAATAAAACAGAATGTGACTTGTTCCTCTTACCTCCCTTCTCCATTTTCTACCTCTAGGTCTAATATTGTGTGGAGACGCTGGCACAGCAATGACATGAACTGAACTGACACACTGCATGTACCCAAAGGAGGTATTTCTCCAGCAGATGGTTGAATGGTAAAGGGAGATATCTACAAGAAGAGAGAAGGAATAGAAATGTTTTTGATGCCCACAAAGCAAGTGTAAAATGCTGTACCTATACACTCCAATTATGATTCATATGTGTCTAGTTTTTCCTCAGACATCATTTTTCTCTGTCCCTGGAGTCCCACCTGAGTAGATTTTAGTAAACACAATGATAGCTTTGTGAAAACCTGGCTAGACAAGGAGGAGGGACTTTGCTTCTATGAGGACAGCAAGTAAAACAGCAAAGACTTAAGAGAAGTAAAGTTAAGTAGTTGATGCCAAGGGCTTAAACAGGGATGCCTATGCATGGGGTGAGGGGGAGTGTGAAGCAGCCAGGACTAGCAGCATTGTCTCCTCCCAAGCAGAGAGGCTGAGCAGCAGCTATGCAAAGTGCCAAGGGGAGATTCTTGGACAGAATCAAAAAAGAAATGCTGGAAGAGCAGAAATAGAAAAAGCACCAGTGTGTGATGGGGGCTGGAGAGGTTCAGGAAAAGGAAAGAGGCAGCAGCTTTTATGCAGGAGGAAGCAAGAGCTGAGATCTTCACTGGGATATGAATGGGCTCAAGATATTAAGCCTCTACAATCTCTGAGGTCCTGGGAAGTGTTGGGAGTGCCAGGGGACAAAGGAATAGCAACGTGAGAAGGAAGGGTTTGAGGGCTGTGAGGAGAGTCTCCTCCAGGGCACCCTGATTCAGGCACTTCTGATTATAATTGTTTTGGGGAAAAAGAGACACACACACACACAATTGTTTTGCAAGGCTGCCATAGCCACCACTCGTAAACCCTTCTCTTTTTACCATCAACTTTCACCCAAAGTTGGTGACACATCTGCATCATGTGTAGGAAAAAAAAAATATTCCAAAAATGAAGAACTCATGGTAATAATTAATTTCCCACAGCCTCCCATCTCCTGAGATGGCCAACGGAAAGCCCTTTTTTTGATTGCAGAACTGACATAAGCTGTCCAGAAAAACAAAAATTCTGAGCAGTGTTTAGATCAATTTTGCCATGAAAAAAGCAGACTCAGTTCCCTTATTACATATCAATTATGTAAAGAGACCTACGAGTGGAGTTTGGACTTTCATTACCAGAAAAAGCACTAATCCCAGAGTCCAGATTTCCTCACTTCCCTTTAATGTCTAACAACAAGGAGAAATCTAGCTCGAAGTCCACTGTGTCCCAGCAATATTTTTAATTATTATCATTATTATTTTTAATTTCAGGTGTATTAGGTTAGATGTTAGGAAGAAATTTTTTACTCAGGGAGTGGTGAGGCCCTGGCACAGCTGCCCAGAGAGCTATGGGTGCCCCATCCGTGTGGTGCTTAAGGCCAGGCTGGATGGGGCCCTGGGCAACCTGAGCTGGTGGGTGGCAACCCTGCTCATGGCAGGGGTTGGAGTTAGATGATCTTTAAGGTTACTTCCAACTTAAGCTGTTCTATGATTCTATAAAAGTCTGCAGATAGCATCTTTCACTCAGTTCCTTGCTAGCAATATCACCCCCAAGCTGCTTCAGTTATTTCATGTGAAAAGGTGGAGTGAACTCTGAAGTCAAGGACTGGAATGGACTGTATTTGATATGTCACTGCCTGGATAATACTGAACCGTAGTTTTAATATTCACTGTGCTAAGAAGTAATCTTGGGACACACCTGCATGTTTCAAAGCCATTGTTTAAAGCCAAAAAGGTCTGATTCAGTAGGTGCTGAGGTTCTTGGAGAGGTTCTCATAACCTGATGCTGATGTGAATGTGTGGGAAGAGTGCTGAGCAGCCTCCATTCTGATAAGGACTTACCCCCTTACAAACATTAGTGGCAGCTGAAATCCCTGTCATAGAGAAAATACTTCATATCTCTTTGGATCATGCTGCTAGGTGATGTGAAATAAACAAAAGTTAAAAATAATAATTTCAAAAGAATTTGTGCATTTATGTAACTGCAGGATCAGCTTCATAAGGAGCCACAGATATCAGAACTTTTGATACCTGGAATGAACAGTACAGCTGCTAAGCCTGAGGAAGAAATAGCTAAAGGAGCGTGCCAAGCTATAGTAGTGACTTACCTCTTCCCTCCTTTCAGCTAGACAAACCTGGCTTTCTTGCATTCTCCACCGTGCTGGCAGCTGACACAGATTTTTAATCTCAAAGGTTCTTAACACACTCTCACCAGGCTTAATCAAACCTAAGTGGAGTGATGGAACATCAATACAAAGAAGAGGACCCTAGGACACCAGGAAAACAGATGTCAAAATGGACTTTTCTGCCAAAACTGCCTAATTAAAAAGTATACATTAGCTAAGATTAATGTTCTTCTTCACAGAGAACAGCAGAAAGCAAATGCCTTGTGTGTAATACAGAAAAAGTCTTACTCTCATGGGAGTATCAGTATTTACTGAGTTGTTACTAGGCAGCAAAAATGCCTCCTGTTTGTAACTACCCTAGATTTTTCAGGCCTTCAAGAAGCAAAAAGCTTTACAGTGTCAACAGCCTGGCCCTGAAGCTAGTCACACTGCAACACTGAACTGGTTCTCACCTTAAATGCAGCCTCAACGTGCAGCACAACTGGCTCTGGAGAGTGGTCGATTTTACACTGCACGTTATGGCTGACACACCCAGGTTTGACTCCAGTAATTGTCAGTACAAATTCACAGCATTTATTCATATCTAGGAGGAAAAAGAAAAAAAAAAAGAGGTCCTGTCTCATCCTCTTGAATAGAAATAACCCGCTGCAAGCCTGGTACTGAAGCTCTTGAAACCAAAATAAGTCTCCTGCTGGCTCCAGTAGGTTGGGGATCATGCCCTGTTGTACAGCTTGCATTATAATACTGACTTTTCTCTTCCACTAGTAGCAATTTAAACACTTCTATCATTAACTGACACTTGCAAGTCACAGAAATTTTACCTATGGCACCAGCGAAAGGTTCAACTTCTATGATGGTACAGGTAGTGATTTTCTCCCATGTGTACTTGATCAGTGATTTGCTGTTATTCCACATCTAAAATAATTAAAATCAACAAAATAATTAGCACATTTCAATCTTTCATAGCAACAAGTCCATATGCTGAGAACAGCGATGCACTGTATGCATTGCAAGACCTATATCACATACTTATCTTTGCAAACTTTAATGATATCCTGATCACCAATGAATGTTAGCATCTACTGAACCATCTTTAATCTAGCTCTAGCATACTGTGCCTTCACCTGAATCTTGGGAAAAAAAAAAAAAAAAATCGAGGAAACGAAGTGGAAAGGCATCTAAATCTAATTTCTCACTTTAAAGTTACCAATCCAGTGTTGTGCACTAATTACTGTTATTTTCATCGTATGCTGTAACTTCCCTTCACGTTCTCCTCTGTCATGTAAAACAAGGACAAGAAATAAGATTGAGCTGACTAGATTTCAGATGTCTTCAAAACAGCTGGGAGCTCTGTATCTGACCTCATCTTCTAGGATTCTCTTTACAGTCAATAAAGCCAACTAGACAGTGCTGGGAGCAACACCTCCAATATTTTAGCCTGGGGGATATTAACAATCACCTTCTGGATGCTGCCAATCAGATGTCCAAGGACTATAAGGAAAAAGAGCAGGTAGCTCAGATGTGGACATCTATTCCAAAAGCACTATATTTAGTCAGATGAATTCAGTGGCTGCTTTTACACTGATATTTGGTATTTTCTGAAGCTTGAAGGAAATCCCTTAACTCTTCCAGGACATCATTGTATTTGAAGCCTTTTAAACTTTTCAAAAATGTAACAGAACTTCAGAGCTTAAGCTTCAAACTCCTCTTTTGAGAGCAGCCCTTTTTGCCAAAGGATCTGTTGGTGAGGGAAATGTAAGCTCTTGAAATCTTTGCCCTGCTCTTCAGATCTATTCAGATAGTACTCTTTGATTACAGCTGATAACATTTTTCTCTGTAGTGCAGACACCTTTAAGTAGAGCTCAAATTATTTTTACAACTAAAAAAAACTGGAAACTTTGAGGAATGTCATTATATTATCAGTGACTTAATTACCTATGCCACAGGTGTAACTATGCTGATTACTAAAAAGTACGAAATAGCTGCCTTCAATTGAAAAAGAACTTATGGGAAGAGTGAGCAGAAAACAAAATGCTGATTAACACTCCCTAAAAAGAATATAAAGAACAAGAACTGGGAAGTGTCTACCTGCCTGGCTACTGCTAACAGCAATAGCAGTATTAGTTTCCAGGTGAAACTAAGATCAAAAGGATCCTGATCTATAGTGAAAAGAATGCTGAATGAGTGGATCACAGCAGAAGCTCGTCCCATAATAGTCAAACAGAAATGATCAGAACTGGCAGTGATAGAAAAAGGCCTAGGAAGCTGTAGCATAAGTGACTTCTGTAGCTTTTCTGTGCTTGCTGTAGTCCTTTAAATAAACAGCGCCTCTGTCCCAAAGTAAGTTAATCATCCAGCTGGACTATTCCTCCCAGCTGGAAAAATCTTGCACTACAGGACTAACAGATGGATGAGCAACAGATTTGTGACCCAGAAAAACATCTACAAGTGTAGTACTCTGCAATATCAAGCCTGAGAAATGAAAAAAGAACAAAGCCTGCTGCCTGGAGTGCAGGGCTAAGGAGGCCTGCTAGGGGATTTTAGCACAGTAGTCACAGCCTCCTTTAAAAATGCTTAAGAAAAATTAAAACAACGTTGATATTATTTTCTAACAACACCTGTGATATCCAGCGACACAAACCCATTGGTAACAATGAAGAAAAAAGTAAACAAACCTTAAATGTTTTTCTAACAGTTATACCAATAAAGCCTTCTCCAGGGATGAAAATGGCGTACGGCTCCAGAAGAAGTTGAAATGGTTCTGTTGATCCTTTAACTTCTATTTCCAGTGCTATTACATCCTCTGCTGTGTATTCTGGGATGTTTTGAAGCATTCTCTCCTTTGCTAAACTTCAGGAGGAAACGTGGTAGAATTATAAAGCATTTTAAACAGCTCTTTAAGGTGGATGCCGTCTTTTAATTGCCAGATCAAAAGTGAAAATTATCAAAAGCTTCTCCAGGACAGACAGCCAGAGAGCAGGAAGCCCAGGTTGGGAGCAATTAAAAACTGAGAAAAGTCCAGTGCTCTTTCAACATACTCTGTCCCCTTACGTTCATGAATTAAGTACCTAAGTCACTGACTGCTGTGACAAACAATACTAACAGAAAAAATTGCTGGAAATCTTAGCAGAAAGTATGGGAAATGAACAAACAACAGTATTATCTTTTTCCAAGAAAGGTGCAGCCCCAGCTAGTGCTAAGGCATGTGCTCAGAGATGAGAGAAGATTGCAGAGACACTATGTGTACCACTGTTGTGCATGTAAAATCCTTTACAATTGTCAGTCCATCATATCCACAGAGATACAGAACCTCTGTAACTTAATGTAATAGCACAGCTAAAAGGTGGCTGCACACATTATAGGAAAACATTGATTCTCAGCTTACCTAGGTGATTCTGGGATGTTCCTCAGAACCATCTGAATCACACTGTGATAAATCTTGAGCTGTACAGATGAAGAAGGAGAAGGTTTTATTGTCAAGTAATTGGCTATGTTGAGAATTCTAAAAATGAGATGAAAATGGAGTTTACATTTAAATGACAAAAAATCATCACTGAAACACTAAACTCTGATAAACTATATTCAAAATAATAGAGTTACTAAAAGAAAACATGTTTGACTGCAAAACATTAAGCCAGATTCTGATCTCATGGTGTACAGTTCCAAGAAAAACACTCATTTTTGACATGTTCATTATTATCTCCCCCAGTATACTGCATACTACACACAACCATCTGCAAATACTCTGCAAATGAAAATGAGTATTGCTGTACAAACGCAAGTTTCTTTATCCACTTCAGGGCATTTAACTTAATTAATCATCAATCTAATTTTGAATAAAAACCACTATTTTTCCATGATGGGAAAAGAAGATACTTCCTATACTCTAATGGAAAAACAACAACTAGAAGAACCACAGAGGCAGACCTGAAATCTGAAGGGCTTTGCAAAGGATTCATTTGTTTACTGAGAGACATTTATCTAAGTGCATATGTTAATTTAATGTATCTTTGTTAATAAATTAAAATCTTTAAATAAACAATCTCCATTAATATAGTTTCACATTGACTTATTAAAGTTTTTTTTTTTTTTAAAGTTAATTCATCTTCCACACTTACTTGAGACATTCCTATGCATGTCAATCATCACAACATGGGATATTCTCACTCTTGGGCTTACTTTGGATTAAGTTTCTTTAAATACAGTGAGCTCATACTCCTTATTTCCATGGATGGGAGAGCAGAAACTAAGACAACAGTCAGATATCCATCAGTACAGCTGCAGTTAAACATCACTGCACCCCCTCTTTACCACAGCTGCATATCATCATTCCTCTGCCAAAGGCTACTACTATCCCCTTTACCACAGAGCTGTTCATAAGGCCCTTTTCAGCCCAAACAAGCTACAGTTGGAAAGCATTTAAACAATCACTTTGCTTCTCAAGACTGCAGTAGGTATAAAGCAGATCCAAAGCATCAGGAGACCGTGGAGGAGCTGGTAGTGTGGTGAGGGTGGCAACTTTACCAGCCAGCACAGCTGCAGCTAAGAGGATGTGCCCACATTTTCAGTGTCAAGTTAATGGTGTCCCATCAGTACCAAATATCACATGAGATCAGAAGCTGCCTCATATTTTGCAGTCAAAACATGTTTTCTTTTAGTAACTTTCTATATTTTGAATACAGTTTATTAGAGCATAGTACCAGCTAATTACATTTAACTCAGAAAGCTGCACAGCAAGAGTTTTACGACTTGCATAAAAATACACAGCTGGAGGTTGTAGATAGGAAGGAATCACAAGGCATACCTCCTGTGGTGAGTAAGTGAGAGTAAAGTTATGATCAGCATGGGGAGGCAAAACTCCCTGCTCGGGATGCAGGGAGAAGGCTGACTCTGTGTCTCGGTTGTATTCAAGCTTCGTAATGTCTGCAGTCTCTTCTGGCATCACTGGTTGCAGATTAGGCTTTATTATCTGCCAGTAAAAAGGAAGTTCTACGTGGCTACAAAGAGATTGATAAAGAAACCAAAAAGAACAAAGCTATAATTAAAAAAATTAGATGTTTTTGAGCCAGATATTGAGAGAAATTTATTTATTTATTTATATTTCTTTTTCACGTAGCTAATTTATCTCCTTAAAATTATTGGGGATTAGAGTTACCAGTCCTTGTGAGCTATCAAGCTGATGAGAAAGCCCCAAAAGAGCCAGAGTATATAAATTCTACAAAGAACATGCCACTATATTGAAGGAAACTATATATATATATATTTGTGCAAGAGATGTTAACGCTTTCTTGCTTTATTTAATATCTCATGTAATACAACTTTTAGGAAATTCCAAAACGCTTCTTTCAAGAGTTTGAAATCAACAGGACCATTCCTACTGATATCAGTATGTTTGCACTGGATCCCTGCTAATGAGCTACATAACATTCTGACTTTAATCCAAATGCAAGTTCTGGTCTTCAACACATCAACAAACACGGGCCCCAGCTAAGATTACAGCAGTGGCTGTGCAAACCTCTTTGTAATCCAGAAAATATTGCTTAACTGGGTTGCTTCAGCAGCAGTGTATTCCATAAACGCATTCATAGGTTTTAAAACTTTGCTCATTTTAACTTCAAAAACTTTGCTTTCGAAAGTGGAAAAAGGACATGGGAGTTTCAAAGTGAAATTCATGACGTAAAACTGAACGTTTTCTTGCATCACTTTCTATGGTATTATAAAATTTTCTCTCCACTGCTTCTCTGGAGCTCAGTCTAAGCCTGTCCAGCTCTGTTTAATACAAATGCTAACACCATGACAAATGTTGTCAAGATTATAAAGCAGAGAAGATTCTGCAGGAGATGGAAACAGGCAGAGTTGCATCTTTTGTCAGTATGCAGTATCCAGTTCACCAAACCATATTTTTATGCCCAATGACATTCTGTTCTGGCATTATGCATGTTTGGTTTCCAGGCCAGACAGATAACAAAATCCCACAAATTTACTGTAGCAAGAAGCAATTTACATGAATGTAACTAGAAATAGCATTGGGCTCCTCACTGCTCTGATGGTCTGCAGCCTCTAACTATTGCAATCATGCAAATGAGTGTCCTCCTATTTGAGTGATCAGGATCCCACCATGCTCAGTACAATGTAATTACAGAGGGACACATTCTTTGGCTTCAAATCTGTTAGGGGACAACAGTAGGAATAGTGAAAGCTTTAATCTGAGCTATTCACACTGGGTTCCCTTTTCAAATAGTGGAAACCCAGGGTAGGCCAGGATGCGTCATGCCTCGTTCTATGGGAGATGCCTACAATCAGCTCAGAATTGTGTCCTAAAAAGAGCCTATTTCCCTGCACTACAGAAGGGTGTATAGGGTGCTTAGCTCAGTTGTACAAATACACGTTGTAGACATTGTAAATGTTGTAGATGAGGTAAAAACCCATGTGGATGACCTTAAATACTTCCTGCAATCATCCTCTCCTCTTACAACCATATCCTTGAACCTTAATTACTAAGCCACAGAGCAAAAAGAATCAAGGCTTCTGGATAATGTCTAATGAGTACATGAAGGCTTCTCCAACCTGAGAGAGCATGGTATCACAAATGAGATCCCTACCAGCATGTTCAGACTGCAGAGCATTACTCTATTAGTAGTAGCGACTTACGTAGAGCTTCTTATAACAAAATTCTTCTCTGTCGTGGTGTGCACGTTTTGGGGGTCAAATCGTATGAGGTGCTGTGCTGTCACATCAGTAACTTCTCCAGGTTCAGGGCTGCTTTCTCCACCCGAAACACACAAAAACTCCAGAGCTATCAGCTGTCCAACGCCTTGAAGAAATAAGTAGGTATTATTGTTTACCATCTGACTATTAACTTTGCTCATATTGCTCATTAACATCAAATGCCAGCAGTGGCCATTACTGATATCTGGTGTTTCCTCAATTTTCAGAACTCCACTGTGTAATTAATTGCACAGTATTTTTCTGATGTTTTTTTGATTATCAACATAGATCAGTTGAGATCTTCTCTTTATGAATTTAACAAACGTGGATTTCATGGCCACAACCTCAGCTTGCTTACATCAGCATTGTTTCATTGACGCCAGCTGAGTGTTTGCAATGGTTGATAATGTAGCTCCCAGACATTTTGAGCAGAGAAATGAAAATAAAAATAAGCAGGAAAAGCACTATTATAAAATTCCAAATGAAATACCTGTAATAAGGTGATTGTATGGATTTAAAGTTAAGCCTATCCCAATTACATTACAGGACAAGCATTAACATTTGGGATAATTTAAACTGGTTTCATTAGTTAACCAAAGACTGCCATCTCTCCTGAATGCCCTAAGACATGCCCCAAATCTGCTTCACACCCAAATGTACACCAACTGCCACTCACGTTATCTGAGAATCAGCAGTGTTAGAAACACAATCTCTGAAAGGTGTTAGAAACAAACCTGTGACTGTAACATCGTTGATCTGGCAATTGTCACAAGCAATGGTGTATGTTTGTTGTGAGACTTCTGGCAAAGAAGGGAAAAATGTCACCTGAAAGAGGAAAGTGAAATAGTAATGCCTGTAACTGACTTTTTTCCAGAAAGTCATAAACTTTATGGATTTATAAGTGTTCACTTATGGACAGTCCTAGTGATTAATAACTTAATAATCTTACACTGACAATGATGATAAATAATGTTTACAAGAAGCAGACAGAGTTAAGTTCCCTAATACAGACCTACAGACCAGAAATAAGGCCTTTCTGGGTACACGTTTATCTGGCTGGTCACCACAGGCTGCCTTTGTGGTCACTGCAGATGAGTACAGTTTACTAGGTTAGTAATATGAATTACACCTTCAGAATCAGTTCTGTCCTCCTTGAGCAAAGCCACTACCACCAATAAATCTACAGCAGTGAGAGCAGGGCCAGCTGCTGTGTGCCTTTCCTGAGCTCCACTTCAACAAAAATGATTCAGGGCCCAAATTGTGCAACCTCTGGCTCCAGTATTGCGTGCCGTGATTTTTCTGCCTTTTATCCACTACTGCCTGCAAGCCTAATGTGTCAAATCCACCTCCCTCTTCCTCTCCCACATGTGTGGCCCTCCTGAAGCAATGCAGCTGGGAAGAGAGAAGAGGAAGAAACTCTTCTGCTTTACCCACACCTGCATGACACACTGCTTTTAGGAGCAGCCAGGGGGTACTTGGTAAAGGAAGGGCTGGAAGCTGGCTGTGCTCCCTGTAGTGTTCACCTTCTCCCCACAGCGATGCTGTGACAAAGTGTGACTCACATCAGAGAAAGCAGCAGTGGTGGCCAGTAGAGCACACCTGCTGCACGATCTTTTTCAGTAAACAGCAGAGCAGAAATAAAAGATTTGTACCTGCTGCTCTACACTGAAATAATTTGTTTTCCAAAATATCTTTTCTTTCCAAGAAAGCTCACAAAGGAAAAGTTTCTTGGACTTGATGTCCCAGCTGGAGTAGAATAAGGGCTCTTGCGTTCTCTGATTCCTGTTTTTCTCTAACATGGGGAAAATCTGGCTGGTCTCTCAGTAGGTAAGCCAGCCTTGGAAGCTATAATGAAAGACCCTTCAGTAAGGTTCACAACTGCAATTCTTCCAGAATGATTCCACAAAAAGACTTAAGCATTTTTGTTCATACAAAGTCAAATTTGCAACGTCCAGACGACCTCCTAAAATGATGCCCTTTTCCTAACATATTTGGTAAAGTAGAAATATTTTCTATAGCAGTAACTTACCTCCACTGTTCTACTCTGCCCTGGAGCTAGCTCAAAAACAGCAGGATAGATCCCAAAAGGATCCTGAATCACAGAACCAACAGTGGCAACAGCCTAAGAGTTTCAGAAAAAAGAATAAATTAAAAAAAAAAATTACATTAAATCAGCTTGTTGCTTTCAAAATGGTTACCTGAAATAGGCATGGCTCTACCCTCTCCCATAATTGATTTTTTAAAAAACGTTTCAAAAGTATGTGGCTTGAATATATGGCTTAGTTAGAATAAATACTCCATGTTTTTCAATTACCTTGGTGAAAGCAGGAGGAGGGAAGGTGCTGTCTTCAGAGACAAATGCTCATGTCAGGAGCTCTAACACATAATCACAGAAGAAACAGCTATGCCTGAGCCCAGGAGCTGTATCTGAGTGCTTCTGACTGAGCGAATCTGCAGTATTTCAGGAGGGATAACCTAGCACATCAGCTATTCCAATAGCTTTTCCTCCAACAAGTAAAAGGCCCATCTAACAGCCACATTTCACCTTCTTCATCCATATCATTTAGACCCCGTTTTGTGATGGGAGGCTACAGAAAGAGCAGTACTGGAGTGGACTGGTAGAGCCTGCAGGTGCAGCAAGGTCAGTAAGTGATATTTTTGGTGGGGAGGAAAACAGCTCAAGCAATGCTAGAATTGACTGCATTTCTGTTTCCCTTATGGGTAATAAACCGACAACTCCTTCCAGAGGGAAGCCAGAGCACAAGCAGGAGGTACAGGCAGCCAGGGACTGGACTCAAGAATAAATGTGAATCCCTGAGGGAATGAGACAGTACAGATGCATCCAGTAAGGCTTTAAGAGTTCTGTGCTAGTACACCATGATTAGCTCAAAAGGTCTTCACATCAGGATACCTACACCATACCACGTCCAGCATTTTCCTTCTAATCACTCACCCCAAAATTAGGAGGAGGCCAGGCTTTCTTTGGCATTATACAGAACTTCCCAGTGCTAAATCCCTCATTTCTGCACAAAATCACCGCTATTTTTACTCCTCCAACAAGGCAGGAACCACAGTCTATAATGTGAGGCACTGCAATGAGTAACAGAAAATCAGCTACACAGACAGTGAGGGCTAACAGCTGGCCACACCAGTTAGCTCTTAAACAACATTTTAAAGACAACACTACTGTGTAGGAATGTGTCATCCTAAAAAGCCTCACATTCTTTCTATTTGAATGTTAAATCTATGAGTTCCATATTTCTGCATTCAGTTTACATTTTAATGGAGATTCCTACTTAAAAAATCCATTGAATGATGACAATAAATAAGATGATTTTTCTAAAAGGTCAGTATAACACGAAAGTTGAATTTAAATGATAACAAGTTTGTGGAAAAGTAGTCCTGGTTGTTAGAGATGAGGTTACATATTTGAGAGATGAAATCTACAGGTATGTTATGTCAATATGTAATGAATATAACATATAATGAATATTAATCAATAGCAGTAAATATTTATAACTAAATAGTAATTCCTTAATATTTACAGTTAGTAGTTTAGGAATTGGCAAGATACAAACAGAAAAATAGTTCCTGCTCATTCCTCTAGTACAGTGAAAAAAAATGAGCTCCACAAGGCATGCAAAAATATTTGATGAAAAAGTTGACAAGATTACATTTTAATAACTAACAAATCTATTAGGAGTGAAAATGAGATGGATATCAAAACGTAGAAAAAGCATTGCCAATTTCTCTGCATTTGTTTTATGACATAAAAAGGGAAAGAGTGAAATTAAAAAAACTAAATCCATTTAAAAGAAGAGAAATTTAAGAATTGGACAATATTGACATGTTAGCACTGGAGGTGGTCTTTTAGCTTGGACTGGGATCAGAAGAGGTTCTGATACTTGAGTCTCCACTAATATACGATCTTCATAATCTCCGAGATTTTCAGGAACAAATTGGACCGTATACTGGCATGTCATCCCAGGAGCAATCATTCCTCCCTTTCCTGGAAATTTTCCTTGGAAAAAAATGCAAAGAATTAAAAAATTATAACCTCCCAAAGCTGGCATAAGTTTTCATGATCACAGCCCTCTCTGGAAAGATGCCTGTAACCTCTCCCCATGCATTGCCTAGGTCAAGCCGATAAAAACCACAAAGGACCTGGCAGTGCAATCTGTGCATTTGTCAATCTTTCATTGAACTTAGAAGAAATTTTTTTTGTCTGAAATATGTTTTTCATAACTGCAGAAACAGAATGAGGAGAAACGTGGAGATGTTACCCAGCTTTCCTCAGCCACAAAACAATATTTACACGTGTGTATCTGACTTCTAAACATTCCTCCAATGTTTTGACTATGATACCACAACCTCCTCAGGAAATCCAATCCTGTGCCTGGCTATCCTACTGTAGGAAAGCTATTATTCTTGTTTTTCCTCAACCTAATCTTTCTTGCTGCAATTTAAGTATGCTATTTCTTGCCCTCTTTCCATCCTGATTTCAATGGTCACTAAGTCTGTTCCTAGACAAGTTCTGGGTAAGACTCAGTCTGGGTATCCCACAGATATATATCAATCTGACTTCAAATATTTTAATATTAGTCCTCTTGAATTTTTCATTAGACCATTCGAATCTGCTTTTGAGCTGCATGTAAATGATCCTAGAGATGAAAAACAACCTCCAGTTTCTAAAGAACTGAGCAGATTGTTGTAATCTGCTATCCAGAGCACTATGGGTAGCTGAACAAAGCACAAAGTCTCTGAAAAACCTTTGTTCAAGCAGAGCTCTTGAGTGTTACCATCTTTCAAGGTAGTACAAAGAACACTTACCTGGCCCAATGGCAAATGCTGACGTAGAGGGAGGAATGAGTCTTACATGGTGACATGTTGAAGTGATGTTCTGTAGCTCTATAGTTATCTTCATTTAAAAAGAAAATATAATACCACATTGTATTTATTGTCACTCATTATAATGGTTGCAATTCCCTACTGCTTTGCTAGTAGTACCTCATTTATCAAGACAGGCCTAAAAGTCAGGAATATCAACAACAAAATGACTGATCATTTTTCTCAGTTTATTCAATGAAGTCTCAGTCAAATACTACCAAAACCAAGCAGAGATTGAAGAGTTCCCTTCAGTTTTCACCAGTTAGAGTCTCAGTGGCATGTGTGAAAGAGTATCTTGAAGGAAGCTAAAGGGTCATTAAATCAATATAAAGAAGAAACTCAAGACTTCTGTTAAACTGTAGAATGCCAGAGGACTGGGTGAAATGTCTAGATCATGGCAGGACAAAATGCATCCTGGTGGCCAAACTAACTCTCTACAAAGTTCTCACCTCATAAACCTGGCCAACTTCATAATCAGAAAACAAAACAGTAGGTGGATTGACAAGAAACACAGGAACAAATGAGGTATCACTGAAAAGAGAGAAAGAAAGAAAAATACATTATTTTACTGCCTGGTTCTTTAAATATTGATAAAATGGGAAATTTCAAAGTGTATCCTTAATTAAAAAAAAAAAAAACAACAAAATGTCATACAGATATACTCTGCTTCCTGAGTGCATACAGATATTTAGCTTAAAATACCCATGCGTAAATCCAAAGTAATCCTACAGTGAAGCTTTCTGTGGGCTCCCTCTCAGAAGCAAAAAAATGTATACACTGCTTACCCTTTACTACTTTCTGCATTTCTTCTGCCTCTGATTTGTTCCACCTTCTCTTGAGACATGACAAGAGATTTGCCTCCATGAAGAGCATTTGGTGGGAAAAAGCGGGGGTTCTTCAGAAAATTCTGTTTTTTCTCAAGTTTGGCAAGGTAAGCACGCTCTTCTTCTCTCTCTGCTCTGGACTTACTGCCTTTCCAGGCTACCTTCTGTGATGCACTAGATTTCTTTGAAAAACAAAGAGACCACGGCGCAAAATCTGACACTGGAACTTTGAGGACAAGGAAAGAGGTATCTGTACATGGCTAATTAAAGCCATAGAGCATTGAAAATGGATACAAAAATATTGTATTTCTCTTTTCTTAACAGACTAAAGAAAAGAAATTTTGGAGCTAAATTAGCGAGGCACAGACATTCACTCTTTGTTACAGGATTAGCAATAGGCCCTACGGTTCAGACAGACTAAGCCCAACAAATCTGTAAAATGTACCTTACTCACCTTTTTAGTCTGGTGGTAAGATTCTGGAGTTGAAGGTAGAGTTAATGTGGATAAAGACACGTTTTGCAGACTACCAGATATTTTCTGGAGGTGTGCAGGCATCTGGCCACATGAGTCTGAAGAAATGTGGCGCTTATATGTTTCCTTGAGGTAGCCAGGTTCTGGTTTTCCTGTAATTCAAAGGAAAATATAAATCTGTAAGAGAAGAACATGAATTACAGGCATTTATTCTACGCACAGGCGTATGAACTTATCTTAGTCTTGTTGATGGTAAAAAGAAATGCTTTGAATCCTCTAAAACGTCATTTCTGTTTACAGTTCATTTTGCACAAATGAAACAAAGTAATTCAATAACAAAACTTTTGTAAGCACCAGTTATACAAGTTACATAAAAAGAAAGCTATACTACTGTCAGAAAGCTGTATTAATTGTACAAGTGGGACTTACAGAGAGTCCAGTTTGGTTTACAAAAAGATGAACCAACGACAGTCAGAAAATTGAAATAAACAAGATGCATCATCTAGCCCCATGCTCTTATTCTTGGACAATGAAATTGTCACCTCAGAAGGAACTTGGAGATTTTAGATTTTTGGCTTTGTTTTGAATTATAATCAATAAACAATTCAAATCTTCGAGTTTGTGATTAAACTGATTAGTCTGAAAGGTTTATAAAGAAGACTCGACATTGCTCCAAAGATTTCTGTTACTGATCTTAATTTGAAAACTAAACTGAAATATTCCAATCAGAACTGGAAAAATTCAATTCCAAAATATAGAATACAATTCTACCTCATTAAAAATGGTTTTTACCTTAGTGCTATCACTTCTCTACCTTGTATACAACATATAGTTGCAGCTGCATGCAATTGAAATTGAATAGAGGCAGAGAAATCACAATTAATACAGTTTTTGTGTCAAAAGGAAAGAACTGTGAACAAAAGCGTGACCACCATGAAATTTAATCTCATTAATCCATTAATTCCAGAGGAAAGTACTTTTTAATTTACTGATTTTATTTTGACAATGTCCCTTTAATTCTTTTGAGGCCCTTTTATATTCTACCAAAACAGAAGGAATTCTTATATTAGAATATATTTATATATAAAAATATACCCAGATCTGCTACATCCTCCAATGCTTCAGTTCTTGTAGATTGTTCTAAAAAGTCTAAAAGTCTAAATTATTCTCTGCTGTAAAAGTTACCTTTTGGTGCTCTAGTAACAGGTAATTTATCGGTGATGTAATCGTCAGGGCAGGTTAAATGGTTTTTTCTAAGAAGTTCATTATCCACAGCCCACCTAAAAGAGGATGCCACTACAACAGCAAAACATGAAAACAAAGGTAAGTGCTAAAGCTCAGCCCCTGAAGGCCCGCTGATCTTGATCAACCCAAAGTTATGTTCTCTTTTCAACCCATCACTGTCAGGCAATATTTTTGGATAGATAAACTATCTGGTGTTCCAATCCCAGGACGTGGAAATGCATCTCCATGACAACCTGGTCATTTCATTTCTTACGGTGTTAAGCAGCTGTTATCCTTCTTGAATCTCTGCACAAAATCTATCGACGTTGCTCTGTTGATGTAAAGGCCAACTGGAAGTTCACTGAGTCTAGTGTCAGTCCTACCAGTGATTTTAGACCAACACTGTGTTAGTCTCCTGGTACTACAGGCACGTACAGTGCCTATAGAAAGGCAGTATTTCCAGAATCCTCACCTGATGGTAATCCCATTTTGAGGAAATCTTTTCCAGCATCTGCCTTCAGCACATTGAGGGCCCTTTCTTCTTCAGCTTTTGCTCGAGTCTGTGCCTGAATGATGTTCTCTTCTACTATATCAGCCTCTGTCAGTCGGCAATTATACTCTGCTAGGAGCTGTCATAGGCAAGGGTGAGCATGGAGAAACGACTGTAGTTTAAACTGTCACAAATGAATATTAAAGATCTCCTTATAGATAAATGTTTTCTATTTGCCTTTGAGAGGTAAATAGCTTGGTAAAACATCATTAATTTACAAGAATAAATTGGCATGCTAAAACAACTTCATTTCTTTCACTTAACTTGTCCTGGGTTAAGAAGCATTATCCAGCTATCCATGTAATCAACAAGAATGTGTGAAAGATGAGGAGACCCTCTCAGGAGAAATGTCTTTTACCTTCTATGGGACAGTAGTTACTGCACTGCATTTTGCCTGCAAGTGTAGAATTAAGTGTGAACATTCCCTTCTAGTTATTAGAAAGTTCTCAAAAATATGCCAACAGTGATACTTTACTTCTCAAGTATTTTAGATCTTTGCTCAGTGTGGTAAATGCTTCACAAGCACAACTCAGAAAGAAAGAGCCAGCCTCAAAGAGGTTTTTAAAGAGAGAATAATAGCGGAGCAACAGGGACATGCCAGACCAACACCAAGTGTTGGTGTCAGAGCACTTGTAGCCTATTTCTGAGCTTTCTGTTGAGCTTTAGTGTCACAAGGTTTAACCAATTGACAGATTTTTTTAATAGAAAGGGCAGGATGCACTCAGCTGAAATGACATGCTTTCTCCTGTCTGCTTATTGTGGGTTCACTCCACTGTCGATGGAATCCAATGGATCAGACAGACTGCCATAAAAGCACCCTATTTTTTTCTTTTCTGACAATAGAAGAGAGCCTTGGATGACTAGTTCAGCTGTAACACACCAGCAGGAGACACGTACTGTCAGTTGAAATGAGTCTCAACTGAGCAGACAGTTTCAGAAATTAGTATTCACATTTATCACTCAGAACATGCTGTGACCACTCGTGCATTCATTTGCTGATGTATTCATCTTCACCTTCTTTTATTCTATAGAAGATCTAGAAATTAAGAAGTAATGAAACTTCAACAGAGCTCCAAACTCTGCCTTGCTTTTGGCCCGTACCTTCTGCAGCTCCTCTGTGAAAGCCTCGTGATAAACGTCATCTCCTCCTCGGGACTTGATCCAGTTTGCCACTATGTCCGCCCCTATAACATCTCCAGTGTAGAGGTCCTTAAAGATGCTGGTCAACAAGTGGGAGATGTCCTGCAGAAAGGATAAGAGGACATCAATGCTTAAACCCTGAGACCGGGATGGAGAAGGTCCTGATGCACGACAGAGGTTATGAAAGACAACATGCTGCAGTGTAATTATTTAATGTAATTATTTAGGCCTGTGCAACCTCGTGTAGACACACTCATTCCCTCTCAGACAGTGAAGCTTTGGGGATTTCAAATCGCACCCGCAGAATTCAAGCACTGCACTGGGATGAGCAAAGGGCAGCGGTGGAAGAGGGCTGGGGAAAGGGCCGTTCTCCTGAAAAGAAAGCGAACGCAGAGGCAAGGAAGGGTGACGGAGGAAAGCACTGAGTGTACCCGTCCGGTCGCGTTACCTGCAAGCGGGTGGAGGGGCTGCGCTGAGCCATGGCCCCGGGTCCCCCCTGGCCCCGCCGCCTCCCGAGGCCTCGGGCCGCCCCTCAGCCCCCACCGCGGGCCGCGCCGCCCGTTGCTGAGCGACCGCGAGGGCCGGGCCCGCCCCGGGGCGGAGCGGGGGAACGGGGGTGAGCCCCGGCACAGGGGAGCCCGGAGAGGGGTACCGGGGCCAACCCCACCGACTGTTCCTCATGGCTGACATAACGCCCTTCCCACCACCACAGCAGCTCCAGTTTTATTAATTGCCACGTTGAGTGGTTGATGGAGGATCATAGCCTCTGTGAGACGCCCATAGAGTCCTTCCACAGCCCTTCAGGTTTCTGCCCTCTTTTAAGGCAGCAAAGCTGTAAAGATTAATAGGAAATGACCAAAAGGAAAAAAAAAGAAGTGGATTTGAAACTTTAGAGTTGATTTGGGCTTTGTGGAAGGACTGGCTTGCCACTCTGCTGTACAAATCTGAGTTTTGCAGCTGAGGAATTGAGGCAAAACCTCTCCTTTTCTTAGAGCTTAGGGCTCCTTTTCTTCGCAGCTGCCCGAAGAGGCAGGGTTTGTGCCTCAGGCTGGTCTGGGAGGGGAGAACTGCCTCCTTCATTATCAGCCTGAAAACCCATCAGCCTTCCCCTCAGCCTGCCCTGGCGTCACAGCTGTGTACGCTGGTTGCTAACAACAGCCGCCTGCTCCTGCCTGAGTGGGTGAGATTTCCTTAGAAACTGGCTTTGCACAGCGGTTCATTTTTGTCGTGCCTCCTTCCTTTTTTTTTTCTTTTTCTTTTTTGTCTTTCCTTCCCTTTGCATCTTAAAAGCCAGATGGAGATCATGGGGCTTCTCCCTCACTATCAAGGAAGCTGAAAGTTGGATAGGCTGGATCAATGGGCTGAGGCCAGTGGGGTGAGCCAGGTCCTGCACTTCGGTCACCACAACCCCATGCAGCACTGCAGGTGTTGGGCAGTGGTTGGAAGCTGCACAGAGCAAAAGGACCTGGAGGTGCTGGTTGGCAGCCACTGAACGTGAGCAGCAGGGTGCCCAGGGGGCCAAGAAGGCCAGCGGCATCCTGGCTTGTGTCAGACATAGTGCAGGCAGCAGAGCAGGGGGGGATCGTCCCCTCTGCTCAGCTCTGGTGAGGCCGCACCTCAGTGCTGGGCTCAGTGCTGGGCCCCTCACTGCAAGAAAGGCATTGAGGCCCTGGAGCGTGCCCGGAGGAGGGCAACAAAGCTGTGAAGGGTCTGAGCACAGTGCTATGGGGAATGGCTGGAGGAACTGGGATGGGTCAGTCTGGAGACAAGGAGGCACAGGGGGGACCTTATTGCTCTCTACAACGGCCTGAAAGGAGGTTGTAGAGGTGAGGGTCAGCCTCTTCTCCTGGGTAACAGTGATAGGACTGTAATGGCTTTAAGTTGCTCCAGGAGAGGTTCAGGTTGGATATTAGGAAAAACTTCCAAGAAAGAGTGGTCAGGCACTGGAACAGGCTGCCCAGGTAGTGGAGTCCCTGTCCCTGGAGGTGTTCAAAAAATGTGTAAATGTGGCACTTTAGGACATGGTTAGTGGGCATGGTGGTGATGGCTTGACAGTTGAACTTGATGATCTTTGTTGTCTTTTACAACCTTCATGATTCCATGATTCTATGATTCCTTCAAAGGGGATTTGCAGAGATTTGAATGGGGAGTGAGTGGTAGGCAGTGTGCTGGTGCGTTACTGCCCTCTGATGGCCCTGAGCAGGAAATAGCCATCACAAAAATAATAATTTGCCAACGTTTGTTCCTCCTTGAGCAGATAAACCCTGGGTGCAAGCCCCAAAATGGTGTTTGTAGGCATGTGACACGTGGCTTTTTGACTACACAATGTCACAAGCTTCAGTTTCTCAATGCAACAAAATCTGCATTTCTCCATTTGAATGTGACACTAAATTAGAGTCCAAGGAATACTGTGTTTTTAGTTCCCTGTGAAAACAGAAACTTTCCCATGGGAAAGCTCAGCACGTCTGCAATATCCTGTTCCAAAGGTTAAGGCAAGTCAGAGAAATTGCTGCCATCTGACAATGGCAGGGCCAGGTACATGTATTTTCAAATAGAAAAGCTTCACAGCTTTGTTTCCAGCACATAGATGTGTCCTTGTCTTTCTAAGTAGGTTGGAGTATCCCCATTTTGACATGTTTCCATATCGGAATTCCAAGTTTTCTCGTCATGTGCTATTACAATTAATTATAACATCTGTTTGCTAGCTGGAATGTTAATAAAATCCAGCATTTTTTAAAGAATTCATTCCCAGCCTTTCAGAAAGCCTTAGAGCAGTGGCAGAAAAGCAGATGTTTTTGTTTAAAATAGTATATAGATGTACATGAAAACTGACTGTGGAAAAAGCTTTCTGTACTTTCACATTTACTATCTTTCAGCAAAATTGCCAAGCAGACCCTCTCGGTTTTCCAGCTGGATGCTTTTTTTCCACCTGCAGTCCAGAAACCTGCCATAGAATCTGGAATTGAAGGTGAGATCCTTCTGCCCTGCGGTCAAATGCAAGATCAGAAGGGAAGTCCTAAAGACAGGTCCAGATCTATACATGGTCATTTCTCACATGACATTGTTATATCTTTGGTTAGATCTCTGTTTTTATGCTGTCATAGTTTATTCATATAAAATAAAAGATTACATGCCACTGCTCCTTTTTAAAGTTATTTAATTCACTTATATACTCACATCTCCATATGAATACTATAAAAATTAAGAACAATTTGCATATGTATCGTCCTCTTTGTGACCTTTACTTCCAAAGTCTGAAGGGAGACTTGTTCCTGTAGGAAATGGTAAAAACACAATCAAAAATAAACTTCAGTCTACATTTATAGGTGTAATTTGCCCAAATATAGACACTTTCTCTAACCACCATGTATGACTTCTACCAGACATTGTAATTTGTGTTCCCCCTCTGTAACATGTAAAGCTGGATGTTATGTTGATGTTTTGATTTGGACGAGACTCCTGAGGGACACATATGAATTTGTGTGTGCGGTGTGGAGCACAATGGCATTTATTTAGGAGGAATATAATCTGAATTTAAGCTCTCCAGGAGCTCACTTCATCTGCTTTGTCAGCTAATGGGCTCTGGATCTACAGGGCCAGGCTAAAGTTAGTCTGAAGAAAAACATCCCCAAATGCACACAGAGTGGACATTGTCTCCTGAGCACCAACTTTTTTGCACTACGGTTCTGCTCATGTTGCACCAAAATGCTTTCTAAGGTAGACATAGCCTAAGTCACAGACCTTAGAGGAACCATGAGTACTGCTGAAGTCTGGATTCTTCCACTCTTAAAAACAGTCTCAAGATCTTGTCACAATTACGTTGCTTTTCTATATTTATTTTGTTCAAACTCCCCAGGTGGTCACCACTCATTCCTTGTTATCCCACCAGGACCCTTAGAAGATCAGCTGTTGTCCAAAGCCATGTTTTCTTCTGGTAGTAACATGTTGTCAAAAGGTCCTTCCTGTTATCAGCTGACAGAATCACCTCACAGATGTGGGGGTGGTTTGTTCCGGCCTCCAGGTACCAAATGACACTACAGACAAGGCAAGCCCAACTCGTTCTTTCTGCTTGTTAGCTTTGAAAGACTGATAGTGAAAAAACATAATCTGGCTATAATGTGGCTGGATGTGATTTGAATGCAATCAAACAGCTCAAGTGCTTAGCAAGTGATAATGTGTGCATAGCTGCACTGCAGAGTGGAACGCTGTCTTACACATTTTGCAAAAATGGCAAGTTCCGTGACAGCTTTATTTACCTTGCTCATATTTTATCAATATGATGGATGTTATGACCCAGGCCTGAATGTCAGCCAGTATATTTTTTTAATATATTTAAAGCAATGAACAGCAGCGCTTGACTAATTATAATCTTAACTTGTTGTCAAAGTGTATTCTTTAAATGTGTAAATAATATTGGGTGAGTAACAGTATCCTTTCACTAAATCAGAACACCTTGAAGAAAAGCTCATACATTTATCTTCATTGTGACTCCCAAATCTTCACTAATGTTGGTGAATTTCCTTACGGAGGGAGAATTTACTAAATTGATTCCACTTACTTGATATTTGAAAAGTTTATTTGAAATAATGCAATTTAGACACTCTTAAAAATAAAAATTGAATTTAAAAGTTCAGTATAAAGTGCTGCCCTCATTTTATTAGTGCAACAACATGATTTCACTTGGAAATATGCATCAGTACATATCTGAAATGTGAATATAATCCAAATATATATATGTGTACATAAAAAGATATGCAAAATAGTCTTAGATTGTGTATTGATTAAAAAACAAACAAAACACAAATCCATAGAGTTCAGAAAGCCTCAAGACTTCAAATCTTTTGGATGTTTTTAGGATTTTCTGAAAACAGGGCAAGGCATAGAGGCTTCGGATGGTGTTTCTGAGACTTGGGGAAGTATGAGAAATGATGTTGTGCACAGGAGGAATTGCTCTGTTTTGTATATCATCATCCAGGTAGCAAAAAAATTATTTCCAATTACTTCTTCATTATTAAGGTCTCATTTTAGTGTTTGGGTCTTCACAAAACCATTCCCGAAACGTCCCTGATAAATGATTCCCTTTGACATTGCTGCCCTCCAGTGGTCTTGTTAAGGCTTCCGTGTATTCAGGAAAGCTTTTAAAAAGGAACATTGTACTAAATCTCTGCTCTGATCAGACAACAGAGCAGGTAAAAATACTTCTGTCATCTCAATCTGACATATTCTGTTACCTGTGTATTGGGTAAAGCGTGTTTATTCTCTACACTGCCAAAACTATTTATTATCCCATAATTATTGCCAAACGCAATCAAAGAGGTATCACTGGAATGCAGGTCTCCATTGGATGTTACCATGCATATCTTGAAGATGAATTAAAGCTAGCATCAACAGACTGACTTGAAAAACAAACTTGCAGGCATGGAAGATGGGAAAATAACCTTTCAGGTGAAAAATGCCAAACAGGTCAGTTTCTGAAAGCTAGATTCTTACATTGTACTGCTTCCCTGTTCTGCCAAAACTGTGTTGCTCTTTTTGTTCTTTTTTTCTTCACATGTTCTAGTTAGTTTAAAGAGCATCCATTTCTTACTGATCTTGCCTTGCTGGCCATACTGAGATCATCTCCAATTCTCTTTCAGACAGCTAAAAATAACCTGTGACTGGCAGTTCCACCTGGATATTCTTTCCCTTATTTTCTCTCAGAACATCTTGTGTTATTTTGTGGCTGTCTTCTGACGTGAGTGAGCCCTTTCACTCGCTTCCTGTTTACACCTTTCTTGACTTTAAGCTTCACCCTGTTTCCCACACCTCTCTCCTGTATCTACAAGTCTGTCCTTCACTAAAACATGTCAGAGAGTATTGCTGAACTTCTGCTGGAATACTTATGCTGTAATTTCGCTCAAGCCGCATGGCATCCTACAAACCAGACACACCCAACATGTAGGAGAAGCATGTGGAAAATGCATACACAAAGGAGTCATTCCTTTCTGGCAGAGTCTGGGCAGACACATCACTCTCTAATTAAGCTGGAAATGGGCTACGCCTCTACACAGGGATCCAGCAGGAGTGTGTGGTGCTGGTATGACACTGGATTCAGAATGAGGAGCTCATACTCCACATTCACCAACACATTCACATGCTCCTGAGCTCAAATAATGTTCTTGGACTACAGTGTTACCCCCTTTTGTCACAAGCTCTTACATTTAACCCCAAACATTTATCCAGTAATGTGTTTTGTTAGAATTACTGGGTTTCGTTCTGTGCTCCTTGAATAGCTGGGGGTCCACTGATTGTTTGCAAGGAGTCTATGAAAGCTAACAAGAAAGGAACCTGTAGTTAGATTCACCACCCAAAATCTGTCTTCTGCTTCTGGATGTGCCTTTGTTTCCCAGACTATAGAATAAAGCTAGCATTTTCACACCTCTGAGGTTTTTTTGTATGGTCACAAAAGGCTCTTCTCAGTGCTGTTTTTGGTAAATGAATCAATTTCTTGGCACATAATCTACAAGGTGATGGACCAGAGTTTCTCTCTCCGAGTCTTAAAGGCTATGCAGTAAGAACAAGATGTAACAGATGCTTAATAGTGTTCTTCCAGCCTTTAGGGACGTCACTAGGGATATCTACAAGGGTAGATAGTGATAGGATGTGGGGGAATGGTTTTAATCTGAAGAATTTATCCTTTGGAACTCAGGCACACACACAAATGACCCAGAAGGCCAGCTGAGTTAGGGTTGTGGAGCTGAACAAGAACATCCCGCTGTAGTCCTGAAAGGTCTTGTCAAGAAGACCATTCAATTTGGGACAACATGGATACACAAGCATTAGAGCTCTCTCCATAACCCTTCCAAGGGCAGAATGGGACACAAGTAAGTCGATGATGGGCAACGCAATGTCTCCTGTTGCAAAGAGCTGGAGTGCAAGCAGGGGATGTAGGCCATGCTGTTGGAGAGGTCTGTGATCACTGTCTTCTGGGGAAACAGCCTGAGGGCTCATGGCTGCTGCAGGCTGGCCCTGGCAGTGGAGATGCAAAGGAAGTGGCTTGGATTTCTGGCCTCATTTTCTATTCTTCCTTCCCAAGTTAGCTTCAAACTGTACCTTAGCTCCTGCAGACTGGGAGGAATCTCTCTGGAAATAGTGTCAGCTGGAGCACAGTCAGGGAAACATGCTATCAAAGACAGAAAATCCATCCCAGTGGGACAGGAAAGTGTGAGAGGTGGTGATGTCCTGGAGGCATGAAGAGTCTGCCATCAGAAAAAGCTGTGTTATCACCTTATTTTCCCAGCATATTATCTCATTTTCCCTAGTAGGGAAAAATAGGACCAGCCCAGACAAACTGGCAGGCTTGCATATGCTTTTCCATATGTGAGCCCTGCAGTGGATCAAAGAAAATGAGGAGGCAGCTGGATTCACCAGCCAGAACTGTTACCTGTCTACAAATTCAGCATCTTCTTTTCTGCTGTGGCTAGCAGGACAGACTCAGGATCATCTCTAGCTGCACCCAGGAGATCATGAAGGCTTGTTTCCATTTACTTTCAGCTAGTGGCCTTTACCTCAAGTGCTCAGACAAGGTCAAGGAATTATCCCAATGGGGAAGTCCTGGAATGACTGTTGGTCTCCTCATTATGCTCTGCTGTAAACTGTACCAAATAACTCTTCTATCAACCTTATTACTTGCATTTGTATTGCAGGGTATCTCTAGGGAAGCTATCCTGGAATCTAGTTATATGATCTCTGGACATTTCAAGGCGTATTTCTAACTTGGGATCTTCCTTACTCTTCTGGGTAAGGCAAGAGCTCCTGATGGAAGCAGTAGCTCTTAGGACAGCATTGTCTACGCTTCTCTACATTTAAGTGCCTCTCATGTAAGATGCCCAATAATACATAATCTATTTGCCAGGAACTGGCAGATGTTGACACAGGATCCACTGGGGACCTTCTGGAGCAGAAGCAGAACATAGCTTGGTAATCCCACTGCACCTGGAATGACACTAAGACTGAAGTTTTTAGGCAGCCAAATACTGCTTTTAAAATTGTAAATTTCAAGGAGCACCAATTTTCCCCACAGAAACACCGTGAGGGTTCCCAGCAATGTGTTACCCAAAATATGGACTGACCCCCAGTGCTATATCATAGTATGGAATTAAAGTGCTAATTTTGATTTGAAAGCAATCCATCTCCTAATGCAAGAGGAAATGCTTCTATTTTGGAGACTTCACCATATTTTTATTTTCAGAAGAAAGGGTGAATTTTATTTAATTGTACTTTAAAAATAGACACCCCTAGATCTCCAGTGTGCAGATCAGAATTATTCCTGATGCACTAGAAAGTGAGTGAAACCCTTCAAAAGCTCATTTGAACCTGGGCTGCAGCTGGCACCATGGAATTAAAAGCATCAGCTCAGCATCCTCATGGGGCTGAACACTGTATGGTGTAAAATAATGAGAACTTGTCCTGTCATATCCAGCTGGCATGGTCTTGCACTGAGACAGCACACGGTTGCAACACTTGTAAGTGAAACTGTTCAATAAGCAGCCACAGCTGGTTTGTTGGGTTGCCTCCTGCTTTGGCTGAGCAGCCCTTTTTACCTTTGATCTGAAGGGAGAGGAGATCCACCATAGATATAAGCAGGATTGTGTCAGCTACAAGCACAGTTAATGTACAGAAAACAGATGTCCTTGGGATTTCTCAGCTGCTCCACCGGTCTAGAGGCCAGAGAGAGTGGGGAGGGTGAAGATTTCAGGATTAAAGGATTACACAGTGAGCACAGGGGAAGCTGATGGCATAACCTGGACTAGGTGGATGGGGGACCCTGAGGAGTTCAGGGAGGTGCCTTAGGTGCTGCAAAGCCTAAGGCAAGGCCCAAACCAAACTTTGGGCTTTTCTTCTCTGGCTTTTAAATGGACCGTGAGCTCTTAGCTGGGATCTCTCCAGTATGTATTAATAGCAACCCGATAGCTCTGTGTTTTATCTTCCGTGTATTGTTCCCACAGGCACGTCTGCATGCATTTGCACAAATCAGGTCTCCTGCCATCGGAGGGACTGCGTGTCTGCATAAAGGCTTTTCTGGCTTGGGTGCCCTGCAGCAGGAGCAGGAAGGAAATGAGTCATTCAGCCTCTTTGCTTTGGCTACATCGGGCTTGCAGAACTGATGAGGAGGCACCGAAAACCTAATAAAATACTTCCTCTACAGGCAGCTTTTCTGGTTCTTCATGTACCCTGTTCTCCTCTTGGTGTTTTCTTTTCAAAAATCCAAGTAACGCCGGCAGCCAGAGGAATGTGGCTGCGTTTGATTCTGTCAGGAATGTAAATGCATTGTTTTGGGAATAACAGTTGCACCTTTATGGATAAACTTGAATTCTACTTGGCCATAAAGCAAAGGTTCATTGTTCCCCTTGTAATAAAGATACAATCTCAGGCTTACAACACTGCATCTCTGAAGGGTGCTTACCCTGCCTGTTTGGAGATAATTCAGCATCTTAATTTGGTCCTCTTCATCCTTTTCAAAGGTTCTTCTCTCTCTTCACTGACAGTTTATAAAATGGTGCTCCTAACTTTCATCTTATGAGTGGAAACTAGATATTAAAAGTATCCAAATTAGAAGTTGTGAGTACTCTTTTTGAATTTCCTCGGTAAGATTTTACAAGTTCATTCTTCTATTTGTTTGGAAAGCAAATTAGTCTAAAAATTAATCTAGGAATAAATTGTCACCTAGGCTGACCCTTCTTTTTTTTTTTTTTTTTTTTTCCCACAAAAGATTTCAGTGTGTCTTTCTCTTCATCTCATGTCTGGCTTATCAAAAAACAAGGCTGGCTGTAAATTAACACCAAAAACATTGGCCATTCATTAGGACCCCAAGAGACACAGGAATTCCTTGTACACCTTCTGTAAAAACATCTGCTCTGGAGATATCAGCAATTCATATTCAAGAACATTTTCAAACTCTGCATGAATTTTTCAGATGGAGGCAGAGGGAAGTCTGATGTTACTGAGCTTGTGTGAATTCCAGCTTTAACTCCTTGGGATCAGAAATAAACATGTCTTACTTGTAACATCACCAATTGTCTGTGTTGCCTGCTCTGGAATCACAAGATCCTCATGTGCTATTTAAACTGGTGGGGCAATATTATACATAATGGGATTTTCTAAAATGTAGATGTAAGTCAGACTTTCCATATTTTCCATGCAGTTAAAATTCATACGAACTGGCTACTCTGAAAGAATCTGTAATTAGTTAATGATATGAACAATTGCATCTAATTATTGTGATTATCCCAGTTACAGAGGATTAAGCTGACAGCTGAACTATATTAAAAGGATCCATTATGTCATTAATCACCAACCCTCCTCCATACCTAACTTGTATACCCCACTGCTATTGGTTGTGAAGGAGCAAGAAAGAAAAGACTTCGGCCAAGCCTTCTTGGCAGCAGATGACTTGGCCTAATGACTGTGGTCTTTCAAAGCTACAAATGCGCTTTGTAACCTGGACATTGGTGGTTGTGAACCTCAGCTCTGTTGTAATCTGGGATGTATTTGAAGGAGCCATTACTGGATGAAAGTGGTAGGACCATGGGACCGGCCTCCCGCTGTTCTTTTTCCTAACGGTGGTAACAGAGCCAAGCAACCTTTTCCTACCAGTGCTTCTAGTGCATTGCCAGGCTCCCCAGTTAGGTTCTTGTTCCTCGTTCATGCAACGTTAGCTCCATGTGAATGGTCAGATTCACTGAATGGTTGGGTTACAAGTCATATGGAGCTCTCCAGCATTGTGCTCCTGCTCTCTGCTGTTTACTGATGCACTGAACTGAGAAGCTGATGAAATGTATCCACGACATTTTCTTTGAGTTTCTCATTCGCTGTTGATAGATGAGGTTTTGATAGCTTTCAAAAAAATCTTGCTAATAAGTGTTTAAGACTAAACATGCTTTTCTGTACAGCTAAAAACAACGTTTTCATTATCCCAGAATCAAAATATTTAAAGTCTGGGAATTCAACATTAGGGGGCTCACTTAAACCTAAATTTGTTAAAACATAGAAATGCACAGAAGTGACCTTCAGATGCTCATACATCTGTCTTGCAGTGAAACAAATTAATTAAAGAAATATGAAATATATTTTTTTAACACAGAAGTAGTCTGAAGGCAAAATTTTGTGTCTAAATCATATCTGATACTATTGTTCAGAGCAGGATTATTTAAGTGTCTCCGTAATTTCCTGGAGTTATAATGAGTGGCTTGGAATAACCTGAGAGAAACCCAGGTTTGTTACCACAAATGTCATACCTACTCTCAATTCTCTCTCCATTTTCCTATCCTTTTCCAGTCTGAAATCAGTGTAAGACTTAGTGAGCTAGTGACTCTATCTAGTCTTTACTTGTGACCAACAGAGTAATAGGCAAAACATCTGAATGTTTTATTTACTGCTTTATCTGGTGGCTAGAGCTGGTTCTGATTACACATACAAAGTGAATAAGGGGGGTTGGAAACCCTCCAAACACTTAAGATACACAGAGTTTGATGGGCATATTTCTGGCTTACAAAGTAAAGTCTATCTTCTGCTCAAGCAGAAATACCTCATTAATTTTAATGGGACTTGTATGGGATTATGCCAGCAGCAGATTTAGCTTGACACATCCCAGCATCTGTAGCTTCATTTTCCCGTGGCCGTGTACTGCTCTGGTAAGTTGGAGTAACTGTTGCAATAAATGGTTCAAATGCATCAGCCTCCTTCAATCTGAAGATATTTTGGCACAGCTGTTCATGGTGATAAACAAGGAATCTGGCTGTCCTACCCGTTCTCTGAACTTTATGGTACTGCATTGTGTTAATTACATTTCAGTCTAATTTATAAACTGCAGTGATTTACTTTGTCCAGTAAGTCTTTCACAAACCCAATAACCTCACTGTTCCTTCAGTGCCATAAATCCCATTTCTGAACTTTTTCCAATTCATCTCCTAAGGGAACCTGATTTCCAATGGGGCTGAGCTCTGCCAGCTCCTGCAGAGCCGTGCGGCTGCCCTTCCCCACGCTGCAGCGCGTTTCTTACAAATTAAAAGACCAGCAGCTGCCAGAGACCTGGCAGCATTGGGAACACATCCAAGAGGCGAATGTTTGGTGGAGCAGACAGAGTAGCAGGACCAGTCCTTTGGATTTCAGATCTTGCACAGGCAGGGAATGCAACGTATTATCAACGTGAACAACCTGAAGAAAGAGTGTTGATAACAAAAGAATAATGATACCATGACAAAATGTGAGTCATCAGGGTGACTGGAGTTGGCCTCCCAAATTGATACATAGGCTATGTAATAAGAGCCCCAAGCAGTACTTGAAATGAAAAGGCATTTGAAAATTTTACATTTTTCTGTCCATTTTTGTCTTCTTCACATGACAGATATAGAGAGACCGCTTGATCTAAGGTTAATCTAAAATCAAGTGATGGCCTAAACCAGTAAACAGACTGGGAACAGACAGCAACAAACAGTTCGGTGAATAGCCAGATCATAACAGAAGAGTCTGAAAAATTCAGGTCCTACTCCTGTATTTACATGACCTTTGTCTAATATGACATTTTCTTTTGTGCTTGTACCTGGTTTCAGTAATTCTGCTGACGAAAGAACTCGAGTGGCTCCTGAAGCACCCTGCTGGGTACATGACCCCAAATGTTTCTTACAGTCCTGCCTTGTCATGGTGGCAGAAATCTTGAGAGCTTTTTGCAGAGCAAACAAAGCACCCTGCTGTTATCTTTGGGAGAGGCTGCTGGGAACGTTTCTGAGATGAGGAGGGTGTGGGTGAGATCTGAAAGGCAGAGGGAGCCAGGAGGTATCTTCCCCATAGGAAACACTTGGTGATCGGGCGGTGTAGCATTCCTCTGAGATTAAAAACGACTCCTTCCACTGTGTACAACTAAACAAACACTTGAGTCATGCTTTCAGAGTGAAGTCAGGTGAAGTTCTGCTTTGCTTTGGGTTTGCTGTAGTTTATGGTTCGCTGTCAAACGTTTTTGGCTTTGAACTCTGTAAATGCTCTTTGCTGCCTGGGCTGGGCTGTGTGTGCACGAAGGAGAGTGCAAAGGGGTGTAGGTGTGTGTGTGTGAGGGAAGCAGCTCTCCTTGGCTGTGCAGAGCTCTGCTTCAGTTGGCGATCGCGGCACTGCTGCGTGTGGATGTGGAGGAGGCGGTTTGGAGATGGAGGCCTGCTCCTCCATCTCACATTCCTGCTGACATTGACTCTTCCACACTCACTTATATGACGAAAGAGCAAATGGATTTCTCAAGGTGTGTCCTGGCTTTAGGACTTGTCCCTCATTAAAATGTTACAGCCATGACTTTGCACTCTTTAAAAACTGGCAGTTCCACTTTGGGAACCCCACAGTGTGTCTCCAGGCCTTGAAAAATCTTGGCTGCCTCTTAGTGAGGTCAGCAAGTGACGGACAAAAAAAGAGCAGGGTGCTCACAGAAGGCTTTCCTATTCTTTTGGAATGTAATTGCTTTTGTCTGCTGCTGTCCACTTTGGTGTTGGACACTACGCTTCCACTTGGGCTGGAAGATGAATTGGTGCAAAGAAAGGTTTGTCTTGAACAGCCGCAGCTGAGAGCTGAGTGTAGCCCAATTCTTGCTGTCTTTTCTGGGCCTTCAGCCTGTCTGGGCTGTGGTGGAGCCAAATTAAAGGGGCTGTGGAGGAAAATGGGCTTTGTGAAGCCTTTGTACATCCTGTAAACAGGAGCCATGGGATACCAGAATTGTTGTTGGTGCAAGCCTCAACTTTTGGGGGTTGGAAGAGGCCTTTTGTAGCAGTCTGAGAGGATGGGGCGTGTGTTGAGATGTGTCCTCTCCAACACCCCTTCCTTCCCAGAAACCTCATCTCCCCACCCTAACTTAGCAGCATGGTGGGTTCTTGTGCAGATTCTTAGTGCAGCAGATCCACATGCACAAAATCCACAGAGAAGCCCCAAGGAGGATCTCACAGCAGCTCTGGCCTCTTCATATTCAGAGATTCCTGCTCAAGAAATGCATCCTCCCTGCATCCCTCTCTGATGGGCCTCAGAAATGGGGTTCCTGCTCCCTTAGAACCCTTGCCTGTGGCCAAGGGGAGAGCTGGGAAGAGGCTCAAGGAGCTGTGCTCTCCCTCCTGGCTGACACAGCCTCAAGGGAGCATTTCACTTGGCAGGGAAAGACTGAGGAGAACGGAACAAAAAATATCATGTTGCTTATGTCTTGAGTCATTGCTGCGTCTAATTTTCTTTCTGCTCCTGATAAAATTGTGCAATGGGTCCTTTGCTAACCTCTCCCTATCGCATGGGAATTTCTAGATATTCCCTTTAACACATCATTCTGCATATGCTCCCATCCTCCAGCTCCAACCCATGCAAACAAGGAGAACACACTGCGTGCACTGAGCTCTACAACTGCCTCCTCCTCTCCTTCATTTACATGTCCTTATCCTATCACTTTAATTCTTACTGCTATTCCCCTTTTTTTATCCCAAGCCCACTCTTTTGGAAGGGAGTGAGGAGGCCACAGGCAGCCAGGATCCCAACTCCAAGAAGGGCTGGAGAAGTACAAGAGATGCCTGTGACGATGGGGATTCTCCACATTCCTCTCCAGCCTGGTAGGATGATTTGGGGATTAAAATCCATGACAACACAGCCAGAGAAATAATGTGGCTTCCCAAGTCATGGAGAGCCATTAAATATAATAACTTGCAATGTGCAGAAAGGTGACAGACACCAAGCTGGGCTCAGCAGTGAAGTCAGTGATCGTGAGTGGTGCCAGCAAGGGTCTGGGAGAATAAATCCAGCCCTCATAATCTATCATGTATTAGTGGAATTCAGGAAAATGGGTTTTTCTGTTAGGTTTTGTCTTCTGAGAAAGGTGTGTTCCTCCTGCGAAACAATCAGTGCGTGTTAGCTCGCCTGCTGTAAAATCCTGGAGGAGGCACTTTTATTACAGGATAAATAGGCCCAAGGCAGCATGGGCAGAAGGCATGCAATCACCTTGCCTGGTTACCTTGCAGGAAAAAAAAATAAAGAAAAGGAAAAAAAACCCGCTCCCTATTGTTACTTTCACTGTAAAGGTTAATTTTCAAAGCAGATAAAGCAGAGAAGATAAACCATCAGTGCCTCACCAGGGCACTGAAATGCCACCTTGCAGATGCCAGCACTGATCTGCTCAGAATAAATTGTATTTATTTGACTTTGTCCCCTTGCAGAGGATTATGAGTGGAGACAACGTGGAGAAGTGATGTTTAATTTTAATAATACTGAACTCTCCCATTCAAATCCTGGTATGATCTCAAAGATCAAGAGTCCCAGAACTGGTTGTGAGGGAGCTGGGGGAGAGAGCTGGGGAGGTGTATTCAGAACAGGGAAGGAGCATTCAGAGATCCAGATGGCTTTGAAAAAATAAGCTGAAGGAGAGGAACAGTCAGCTGCCACCTGTCTTATCTACACATTTTGTTACACGGCAAACAGTTTTCTTAGGGCTTCCAGATGAACACTGACATTTTGCACTTTATCACCAATATTAAACTCGCTGCTCAGCTGTGATACAGGGTTAGCGAGGAAAAGGGCAACCCCCTCAACGCCTTCAGCCTCCTGGATCAGCCCAAACCCAAAGCAGAAAGGCAAACAGTGAGTGCAGGGATCAGGGACTTGATTCAGAAGGGATTCTTACATTGCTCTTTTATTATTAGAATATTATTAGTAGGATTTCTGCAGCCTACAGGAGCCCAATAGCTCCTCGTGTCACTTTGGTTTCATTGCTATTCTATATGTGTATTGGTTTCAGCAATGCAAAGGAAAGGGAAATGAAGTGCACATGGCATGCATGCAGAAATGTAGGAATGTTGCCTTGTGAAACAAGGGTCTGGTGAGACCTGTGCTGTGTGATCTCTGCTTCAGTGTGTTTGCTGCAGGGTATCACTGGCTCTAATGGCAACTGTTGTGCTTCCTGACGAATGCCAGGAATGCAAGGCTGTCTGCAAATGCCAGGCTTGCTCTGAGCACACATCAAGTCTGCCAGGGGTTTAGGAGGGGTGAGCCTGAGCTTAGGGTGACAGAAAGGTGCTGCAGTGCTGCGGTGTTGCAAAGGGATGTTAGCCAGGCTGTGGTCTTCATTGTTTCTGGGGCTAACATCGATCTCTCAAACCTCCTACGCAGGACACAGGGAGATGGGCAGGTATGTCTCTAATTGAGTAATTTGTGTTAGGCAGGGTGAGGATGCAACTTGTGATACACAGAAGCGAAAAGGCGTTCCTGTAACGCTGTCTCCTGTCACCACTTTCAAAGTATTTGCCCTTCTCTACTTCTCCTCCCTTCTGAAGACCAGAATGCCCTCACCACCTCTGCGTTACTGGAGTTTCCAGTCTGGCTGACTCATCCACCAGCCTCTGCTGCAGTCCCTGCTGTACCTCTCTTCCCCATCAGCTGAAGGGTGACGGGTTTTGGTGGTGTCCTCTGGAAATCCCACTGCTTTGGGGGTTTTTAAGGCTCCACAGGGAATTTTTTGGGAGCCTCCAGCTGCCTTCCTCACTGCCAAGAAGTTTGACCCTGTTCAAGCTACCATCTTGTCTGTGGGCTTGCAAAAGTGGGGTGCTCCTTGCTGGGTCCTTCACAAAGTGTCCAGAAGGAGATGGGACCCCCTGGGTGGTGGCTGTGGGACAGAGGGGTGGGCTTCTGGAGAGCACAAAGTGAAATGTCTGCTCTGTCTGTTCTCCACTTGTTTGCTTTGCTAGCACAGAGGGCTTTGGCTATATTAGGGCAGCCTGTGGGCTGTAAAGCTGGGCTCTTGGAGGAGCAGCTTGCTTCCTGGCAGGGAGGCATAAACAGTCCCAAAGGATTTGTGACCATGTGCATCCCAGATCTGTCACAGTCACGGAGGGGCTTTTCCCTTCTGTCGGGCTCAGGGCTGCTGAGGAGTGAAGGCTTTGATTCTTCTGACAGCTGCACCAATTGCATGGAGATCACCTAAACAACCAGAAACAAAAATAAACAATCACAAAACAATGATTGAAAACCACCCTCCACCACTCGAGTAGGTGGAAGCTTTATTTTCCCACTGGGGGTTCCCTTTCTTTCCCCCCTTCCCTGCTTGCCAGCATCATTTTTTACCCTTTAAAAACACCCAAATGAAGAGCAGGGTAGGGGGCAGGAGAAAACAGCTCTGCTCAGTAAAAGCCTCAAGGCAGAGAGGGATTTTTTCTGCTTCTGCCTCGCAGTGTCACACGTGAAGCTTGTAACCTTTCTTCTGCTTTAAGCTCTGTGAGCGTTTGTGGTTACAGCTGTATGCTGGCAATTTCTGACCTGTAGATTTGTTGTCGTGTTTGCTGGGCTGTGAAATATGCCCCACCAGTGCCAATGAACTCGTTCAACCCCCAGCACTGCCTCCTGCATCGGGCCCTTCCCTTCCTTTGCAGGCTGCGGGGTCTTTCTGAGCTCTCAGCGTCTTCTGGAAGCCTTGCAGGGAAGGAGCAGAGCGTGTTGGAGCCAGCAGCAAGAACAGAGGCAGCACTTTGAGCTGCAGCAGGAGCAGGAGGCTGGGCAGCGATGACGGCCAGATTTAATGGGGAGGAGCCAGGGCCAGCACGGCGCTGGGGCTCGCTGCTCGGCCTCAGTCGATGCGTTGGGCGCGCGGATGCGGGAGAGAAATAAATGAAGAGTCATAGCCAAGACGTTCTTGCAGCCACGGGAAAGGGAGCTGCCGTAGGGCATCGCTGGAGCTGAAAGCGGGGGGAGCCTTGTGGGTCTGCCTTCCACCCCGGGGCCGGCTCACATCTGGGCACAGCTGTTCCCTGCAGCCCTTTCTGCTGCTGCACCTCGCCTTGTTCTGCGGCCATGGAGCTGAATGGCACTTTCCTCGCTTGCAACAGTAAGTCAGTAAACACGACCTTGTGTTTCAGCCCTTTTTTCCTCTTTCAAGAGCTTTCTTTTTCCTTCCTCTCTCCTCCCTCCTCTTTGCCTCTGCAGCTCTCTCATTTGGAATTAACACAGCGTTTAATTGGTGTTACAGGAGAGAGGTGACATTTCCCCTGTTAGGAGGGTTAGCTGTGCTGGTAGGAAGGGTGTCTTGGCAAGTCCAGAAAAGTTGATTTGAATCTCCTCCCCTTTTTGGTGAAACTGAGAGTGGGACGGATGCTCCCGGAGGAAGCTACCCAGGAAGGCAGCAGAGCCAGGATAAATCCCCTCGGCTCAGAGTCTGCCTCTAAGACTCTGTAAACACTCAGTAAAAAATAAGTATTGCTTCTAAAAAAAGAAGAAATCCTCTCTGCCCTGACAGCAAGTGAGATTTAAGAGGCCTCAATCAGCACCAAAACTGAGAGACTTGCCTGATGGACAGGGTAATGAAATATCCCTTGTTCCCTGGTCTGACTTTAATATATTGATCTGTCACCTCTCCAGTGTGCTTTACTCATTCTGATGGAACAACTCAGAACCGTGGTAGCTACAGCTTGACATGGGAAAAGTCTGCAGTGCTTATTGTTAGTTTGTAAGACAGGTGTTTGCTTTCTGTAGATGAGCTATAAACAAAAATGAGTTAGTAGAGCCATCAGTGATTGACCATGACAACAATCAGTTGGCATTAGCAGGCAAAATGGGAAAAAAATTCCCCCAGGTTCAAGAAATCTTCCTTCTGGTTTGCCCAGATCCTGGAAATCAGAGAGGAAGGTGAAACAGATGTTAATGTTAAACTTTTTGTAGGTATCTCATTCATTATAGAACCACTGGGGAAAGAAAGCTAAGAAACACATCTGGAACTATTAAAATCCTTCCTATTCTGGCCTGTAGGTCATTTTTCAGTGAATATTACCAAGAAGAATTCAGTGTCTGTTACTCTATTTTCTTGTCTCAGGCAGGAAAACACATAAGAGTTGAATGAGCTGAGCTTTCAAAAAACTATTTGCTGAAATTCCTTGACACATACGTGCACAAGTGCCAGAGCCATTCCGAATGCCAGACTGCTTAGACAGGAAAAGTTGCTCACAGGTTGGTTTCTTAGCAGGATCAGACTTGTGCTATTCAGCTTGTCAGCAATTTCTGAGGTGCTGTGGCTTATGGATATGTTTTGTCTATGGCCGTGTGCTGAAGCTCAGTTTATTTCTCTCCAACACAGATACAACAACAACTGCATTTGCTGTATCAGAATTAGCCACGGACACGTGGTGCTGTCTCAGTGAAATATCTGGCAGGCAGGCCTGAGATATTTTCCAGTTGCAAAAGTGGGTGTTCCTGCTGATGAGAGTTTCAAGTCTGTAAACTTTTCAAGTCTGTAGAGTTTTGTTTGGGGAGCTTTGAGTCCTGGGGTGAAAACTGAGCATGCTCCTTTGTCCACAGTCCCAGTGTAGCTGCAGTGACTTAGTGGCCTATGCCTTTTATTTTGGATGTGTTGAATTCAGCTGCACGGGCTTCTTGTTGCTTATTTTATAAAAGATCATCTACATTTATTACGCAACGAATCTGCCGGATTCCATGGGCTATTAATAACCTTTGGTTTGCCTCATGAACTTGGCGTGTTTCTGAACTGGGAGTCCTTGTGCTCACACAGTCTGTAGAATAGCTAATTTGTACTGTGTCTTATTCTCCTACACTGACCTCTTCATAGCAGACACTGTGCACATTGTGCAGGGAACGCCAGAGCCCCGTTGCAGGAACGCCTTCCACCACAGCCCAGGGTGAGAGTCAGCAGGGAAGGGTTTGTGAAACCCTACAAAACAGGGCATTTCCTTGTTTCTTCTGTCAGCTGGTCCTGAGGACTAACTTCTCCTAGATGTCAGTTTCCAAATGAATCATCTCCACCTGCCCTTCTCAGCTGGGAGCGCTGAGCAGGCTCCTCCTGGGCTTCGGCCTCTGTGGGTGGAGATGCTGCTGGTTGGGATCAGCTGGGATCTGCTCTGAAGCAGCTGGTGACTTTGATCTCCTTTCCTACAAACAAAATTTGCTCAGCACACCCTGTTGGTTGTAGGTTGTGCCAGATGCATTACGTGGGAGCTTCTCAAGCCGTAACTTTGCTAGTAGTGCAGGAGAATTTGCCATACTGGCACTGCTCAGTGCATCAAACACACAACTTTTCCCTTTGGGGGCAAATAAAAGTTGTCTTTTTTAAAATTTAAATTATCATTCTCATACAAAAGCTGCTAAACTTCTGATCTGAGCAATGTTTTTTAGTAAAACTAAAACCCACAATTGGTTCTGAGACTGTTGTCAGCGTGCACAGCCCCAACGCCAGGCCCAAAAGCAGACGAGCGGAGGCAAAAGGCACTTGTGGAAAAATAGATTTTGAAGAGGAAATGAAAGAAAAGGAAGAAGGAAATGCAGTCATTTGGAGGTAGCAGAGATGAAAGGAAGGGAAAAGCAAGAGGGAGAGGTGTGGGGAAGCAGTGGTTTGTGCAAGATCAGGAGCTCAGCCAACTGGATAGGCAGCTCTGGGAGCCAAAGGTGTTGATGATTTGGGAGCAAAGTATAGTTTCCCTTACAGGGAGACCAAAACATATAAACAGGTTTTTATAGGGAGAGCTGCAGATAAGTAGGTGTTGATTTGATGATCCAGAGTGGGATTCAGCTGGCTAAATGCAGGTGTCTGCAGGAAATTCTGGGCTTATGTGATCTAGACAGATGGGTTACGTGTCTCCTGTCCCCGTGCTCAGTGCACTGTAGATATCTCAATGCAGTCAGACAAACCTACAGCCCATGTGTCCCCCAGGTCCTTATCATCAGTGGAGGGTCTTGGTCCTTACTCAGTCAAGCCCACCAGAGCAGAGGGCTGCAGACCTTGGGTCAAACATGAAGCTTTCTATTTTTCTTTATGCTGACAGAGATTTTGCTACAGTTTCTTCTGAACTGAGACGCTTCCTGACCTTAATGATCCAGTTTTGACAACGTGTGTGGAGAAACCATTCTATGAAATCCACACACCTCAGGCTGCCCCTCCCCTGGGTGCCTGTTAAAGCCTTGTGTTGACATAAACACAGCAAACCTTGTTGTCTGTTTCTGGCTGAAGTCACAGTCCTGAAATTCCAGATTTATCACGTAAAGAATAAAAGAGGATTTTTTTTCCCTTCTTTTTCGTAACTCAGTGGTGCAACTTAATTATTGCACGAATTTTGCCCTGCTGTGGAATGTTCTGAGCAGTCACAGCATTTTGGCTGTGAGACATATTTCAGCTCCTGAAAAAATTGTTGAGAAAAGCTGTTGAATGTCCTTACATAATGAAGCTGAGACCCACCTACAACTGACTTTGGTTTTATGAAGAAAATGTCTTCATTGGCATGTACTGAGAAACTTGACTTAGGAGTTAAGCAATAAGCTGTTGCTGCTGGTCCTATCGATCAAGGTGACATCCTTCTCTTCAATTACTTTCCTCCCACTCTCTTCACATCAACTGCTGGAAAAGCTGTAATTTACTTTAAGCCAATGATTGTTTTAGTGCCTCTCACTCCACAGCCAAATCTGTTTGTGTGCTGTTATGGAAGGACCAAACTAAACCTTCTGTCTGGTTTTGGGTTCCTGGGTGCAAAGAACTATAGAACCACAGAATTGTTTGAGTTGGAAGGGACCTGTAAAGGCCAGCTGGTCCAACTCCCTGCAATGAACAGGGACACCCACAGCTCCATCAGGGTGCTCAGAGCCCCCACAGCCTGACCCTGAGTGTCTCCAGGGATGGGGCATCCACCACCTCCCAGGACAACCTGTGCCAGTGCTTCACCACCCTTATCATAAAAAACTTTTCCCTTATATTCAGTCTAAATCTCCCCTCTTTGGTTTGAAACCGTTTCCCCTTGTCCTGTCACAATAGACCCTACTAAAAAGTCTGTCTCCTTTCTTATAGCTTCCCTTTAGGTACTGAAAGGAACTTTTTTTAGGAGTTTTATCTGGACTTCATCAAGAGCGCAGGGAGGAAGCGGTACCTTTTGGTGGGTCGCAGACAGTTCTGTGAGTGGATCCAGGCTCTCTTTGAGTGACTCAGATTGGAAGGAAGGCATGAAGGAAGGGTGGGTTGGCTGTGTGGGCTGAGCAGAGCAGAGCTAGGGGCATCGTCCTGCCAGAGGCCTTGCAGACAAGGTGGGACATCCAAAGGTTGCAGGGAGATAGTGGGGCTGAGAAACATTGTGCAGGATGACAGCACTGATCCCAGCACTCCAGAAACCTGCACAACATCATATAGGTTCTTGATGCCAGTGGAAGGAGATTTTAGGCAGGGATTTGAAGGACAGATGCAGTATGAAGCCTGGGAACAGCTCCTCCTATCTGAAGCTTTAAGATCACCCTGCTTCTGCTCAGCAGGACCTCTCAAGCACTCTGCAAGAGAAGCAGAATGGGCAAGAAAAGCCAATGTTGGGAAGAGAAAGAGGTTTGCTGATGCTGCTGCCAGCTTCCTGGAGAGGCCCATTCTCAGTGTGACCACAAGGTGGAACTTGGTACATACCACATGCACCGCAGATGTCACCAAGCAGCGGCGGCTTTGGCCAGAGATGCACTGATGCTTCTGATCCCAGTAGCCCATCCCTGGCCCCTAATCCCCCAGAGGGAGCAAAGAGGAGAGGGCTGGTGTAGAGGAGCCATAGACATGGTGTGGTGTTGGTGGTGAAGCTCTGTGGTGTAACTGGGGAAAATAAAGCTGACAGCTGGAGATGGTGACCCAGGGGTAGCAAGGAAGGAGGAAAGAGTTGGGTATCTGCAGGTGGGATGTGAAAGGGCATGAGCGCAATGCACAACAGACTACGATGGGAAAGCAATGCAGATGGGACCCTGAGGATGTGGAAGGAGCCTTGCTGTCCTGGCCTGTTGGCAGGGTCCTGGCTGGGACACCATTTGCCACTGCTGGAACCACGCTCATCCCAGACAAAGGGCTGTTAAAGAGCTGATGTGAAGGCCGGGTATCTATAACCACGGGGTGGTGGCAGATAATGAAAGATGGCTCTGCAGAGGCACTTCACAGGTAACATCCGTGATTTGCTAAAGCTCTTGAAAAGCCAACTAAATTCTTGTCACTTGACAGGTTTCTGCTTTTCAGAACATCACCCCCTGCCCATTGCTGCAGCTGGTTGTGCTCATTTCCAAGCAGCCAGTGCACTGACCGTACCCCTCCTACTAGGTGGGCAAAAGCAATCCTCAGACTTTATCCACCAGGAATTTCAGCTCCTGAGGGCTCCATCACCCTAACAGGTGATGGCAGGTTGATGTGTAACTACAGACCACGACTTTCCCAAACTGTCATTGGTTCTGAGTTCACCTGGAATGCTCTTGCTCTTGGTGAGGGCTAGCAATATGCAGGGACAGAGAATGCAGTTCATTAGTGAGCAGTGATATTGCTCTTTTAAAAATAATTCTGTTGAATTTTGCTGTGGGTAAGCCTGGGAGGGAAGCTGAAATTACAGTCACTTTGAAGACAAGCATCATGTAAAATAAATCTTATTTCTTCTTGGTAACATATACAGAGCAAGGCACAACCTTTGACCTCATTAATGGGAAAATCTGCTCATAAAATTAGATCTTTGTGTGTCATGTAGCTGCCGTAGGCATTACTAATCATAATAGCATAGTTCACACCATGTGCATGATGTAATGGGGAAGCAGCAATGTCATCACCTGGATGGGTGTTTTCATTCCTCTCCCAAATTATCACAGGTTTGGGCAAATCAGCAGCTGACTTCTGTCATGTCACTTGTGTCAGTGTGGTGTAAAGAGATGTCAGCATTAGGGCCGGGCCACTTTTGGTGTTGCAGTGGTAGGTGATGAGTTCCAGCCCCCAAACCACCTGCTTCTTCCTCGATGGAGTGGTAACAGAGCTTCCTTAGCTCCTTTGCATAGGGATGTGATGAAGATTAATTCATTTTGGAAAACTGCCCGAAGAGCAGCCTCAGAATTAATAGTTCTCTCACATAGCCCATTTCCTACCAGGCTCTCCAGCCTTTCTCTCTCAAGTGCCTGTTTCCTGTATATCAGAGCACATTGCTATCTTTGGGACCATGTTCTGACATCCTCATTCACATCGATTTCCACTTGCCCTGCGAGGAATCCAGCTGGAATCGATCGGATGATTAGCAAAACCCAATGCTGGGTGCAGGGACATGAATAACTTCACTCATGTGACAAGTGCCATTGATTTCAGCAGGATTGGTCATATGGGTAAAACTGCAGGCAGAGTGCTTGCAGGCTTCAGGCCAGTCAGGTGTTACCTGCAGTGAATAAGGGTCGGAGAATTTATCCCTAAACCATCTGCAGGAATCATTTCCTCCAGTGCTGGAGTGTGAGACAGCATCATGTGACATCACTGAGCAATGCCCTGTGTCCTACAGTGTCACTTATCCCCCACAGCTTGTCTGTGAGATTTGACGATGCCTTTAAATGACCTCAAGACCATAGTACATCCAGATCTGTTGATTCCCAAAGCAGGGCACTTTTGGCTCAATGTTATCATCATGATTTTAAAAACCAACTGATTTTAAGCACCTTACATCTCTGAAGGCCTCACAACAGCAGAACTTGCACGTTGCTGTTCTGGACGAGTAGCTAAACTCAGTGAGTGCCGACCCTCTGCTTGCTTCTGTGCACACTACAATAAAGTGCTCTCAGTGAGCCTGGGAGGCTCCGAGCAACGCTGTTGCTGACACTGTTCATCAAGAATTAATGAGCAAATGAAGCGGAGGGGCTCAGTGCTCTCCCGGCTCAGTCCCTACAGGACACTGGCTGCTGCTGGACTGGAGAGCTGCTGCACAGAAGCAAACAGTTTTGCCAAGGCAAGTACAGGAGATGACTCCATAATTAGATCAGTCCTCTCCAGTATGATGTGAAATATGGGAAGTGCTCGGAGACTGCTAGCTAATAAATATCATCGAGCCATTGCGTCATGGTGCTCACCTCCTCCCCAGGGCAAGGGCAAAGCCCCTGGCTCCCAGGGGAGTGCTGACTGCAGCTCCCACATCCAGCCCCTGGATGCAGACAGGGCTCAGAAGAGGCTGGTGGTGTTTCCCTGAACACCTGCCAGCTCCCTGGCTAACGTGGTCAGCAACATCCCCTCCGTGCCATGCCTCTGTTCTCCTTTGCCTTTTCTGACTTGTAGTTGCCATGTGTAAACAACGCATTCCGAGGTGTACTGCTGTTCAAGGCTCTGCCTTGGCCCCAGTGAGTTTCTTACAAGGCAAATTCCAGAGATTAATGATTCTCATGTTGTCCTTGTGTTGGTCAAGTCACCTTGTTGTCCCTGCTGGTCTGTGAGTGTTGGTAGGGCTTGCTTCAAAATGCAGGGAAAGAAAAGCAGCATGACTGGGGTGCCAGAAACTTGAAATGAGAATTTATTTCTAAAACCTAACACAGAATGCACTGGATATATTGGGGGCTGATGGTTCAGAGGCTTGGATCTCCAGCAGAGACAGTGACATGTGGTTTGCTGTCGAGTTTCTCAGCAGATGCTTATTCTGCAGTAAGGGGCATTCACCCCAGCTTGGCTCTGTCTCCCTCCAGAATCCTCAAGGCAGCAGCTCTGCAAAGACAATGATAAAAAACCTGACAAGGTCTGTAAACTCACCTAGTATGGGACAGCTTAATAAATACAGCTCTGCATTTTGCTGCAGTCGTGGTTAGGGAGGAGGTGGATTTCAGTTCCAGCCACTGCTAGGACAATGGGCAATGGACATGAGGGCCAGCAAAGGAAATTCATCCCGGTCATGAGGAACAAATTCTTCACTATGAGAGCATCTAAGCTCTTGAACAGTGGTCTGGTTTGGCTGTGGAGTCTCCATCCTTAGAGGCATCCACAACTCACCTGGACAAGGCTGTGAGCAACCTGAGTTGTGGGTGATGGTGACCCCGCTTGGAGTGGGTGGCTGAAATAGAGACTTCCAGAGGTCCATTCCAGCCTGAATTATTCTGTGATTTTGTGTAATCAGTGACCTGTGAGACCACTGCTGGGGGCTCATCCCGGCACCTGTAAATATGAATTACAAGAATAAACCCATAGCTATGCAGAAACGCAGGGTGAGTGACTCACCCAACTCATGCAGGAAATCGGTGGCAGAGAAGAAATTCTCCAGAGTTTTAGGAAAATGCTCTTCTCTAGGTGGAAAAAGAAGAGTATTGCAACAGTTTCCGAGCAGCTTTTGGGCTAAAAGGTGTTTTCAGTCTCCACTGTACGTCAATGGGAACAGCACGGAGCAGCTCTGCACAGAGGGGAAGGGTGGAGCCAGGCATTTGTGGGCAGGCGGAGCCGACAAGCCCTCAGCACTGATTCGGAGCCACAAACAATATTTGGGACCCCTCCAACATCTGCAAACGATACACAAAATCCCACTGGCGGATGAATGCAGGAAAACTCGCTCCTTCTACCTGGGCAGCTGCTGGCGGACGCCTGGGTGTAATTCTGCATCCAGCGCGTGCGGCCGATGAGCAATCAGGGGAAGAGCCTTCCCACAGTCCCACCCCCAGACGGACTCTGCCCTCCTCTGCCTGCTCTCTCCCGCTGCCTCCTCTCCCTCCTTGGAGCCCTGTTTGACACCGCGCACGCCTGGGGCTCCTGGATGAGCAGGGATCCCTGCGGGGCCAACGGGGCCCCTCGTCCTTCCCGGCGCACGGTGCCTCTTTCCGAGCCCCACGCTGGACCATGCAGTGCATCCGAAGGCAGCCCAAGCGCACCGTGTCCCAGGAAAACATCCTGCGGGAGCAGAGCCGTAGAGTGGCCGCGTTGAACGGCATCAGGCTGGGTAAGGGACACCTTGGCCAGACCCTCCACGCGCTGGCAGCCGCTTCGTTTCTGCCTCTTCTCGCTGCGCCGAGGCAGTGCTCCACCCTAAAGGCAACTCCAAGGTTATTTTTGAACTCCCGAGGTTTCTTTTCGTTTCCTTTGCCTGTAACCACCCTCCAGATGTACAAACCGCTTTGTCTGAGGCATCAAAGAAAGCGGGACCTCTCTGGCAAAGGGTGGGTTTGAAAATTTCTTGCTGGGCTTTGAGCTGTTGGTGGCGTGAGGGTGTTTGTGGATGGCGGTGTCCCTTTTCCTGCCTGATTTTAGGGCTTCTCAGCAGCGTAGTGCCAGCGGCTGTCAGAGCCCGCGGAACCACTCAGAGCTCTGCATTCACCAGATGAAAAGACAGGAAACCTGGGGAGTTTCATAACTTCTGTGGCTATGAACTCATTGCTGGTTCCTGCTTGCTGGAGGGACAGCCCATGCTGATGCTGAGTCCTTGATTTACGTGGCTGCAGAGAGCAGGTGGAAATGGAAAAGAGCCATTTGCCCACCGGAGTTGTTTGTGTCTAATCGATTACAACCAGGTGGGAGAGAGAAGCAGGCAGGAGGAGGCTTGTTTTATAGGAGTTGTGATTAACCTTACCAGATCAGCAGATTTGTGGGTAAGCAATGCAACAATACAGCTTGTCGCTGTCACCTGTAAACATCATCCTGTTTCCTTAGTGAACCCAGAGCCTGGCTGCTGCTGTGACAGCTGTTGTGTTATTGTGTTCCCTGCTTGCTGTAAACCTGAGATGGATGATACAAAGGTTAACGTTTTTGGTCTCTTGGTGTCTAAAGCTTCCTAGCGCAGGATATTGACTTCATGCTTGCTGCACTGCTGCGCGTGCTTGGGGCTCTCCTACCTTTGTCAAATGTAATTTTCCCTCTGAACTGTGCTGTACTCTAAGTATATTCTGTTTAGAAAGTGTGTGATTGATATTTTTTTAAGGAGCGGGACCTGACCCTTGAAACACATATTGCAATTTTCCCTGACAAGTGTGTATTTTGCAAAGGGTTCTAAGCAAGATGCAGCCCTGCCACTTGTTTCAGGCAGGGTTTGGACATTGATTTCAGCGTGGCAATCGTTTTTCTCATGCCCAGCATTGTTATATAATTGCAAACCAACATCCCTCTCCCACTGCACAGTGTTTTTGAATCTGTAGATGACATATGTATATGACAACCCTGGTTCCTTTCATGCAGAAGTTTCTATTGCTGTGAGACAGCTCTGCACAGCAAACCTCATCAGCTCCCTGGGGATATTTGGCAGAAATCCCCAGGGGCTGGTTCGGACATAGAATCTGAAATGTTCTGCTGGGAAAGATGTTTTTTTCTTTTTTTTTTCTGGCAAGCAATTCAAATGAACCGCTGAGAGTACTGTCCCACTGACACACCAGAGTGCATTTGTGGTCCTGTTTCAGCAGATCAGAGCATGCTGTGCTCCACCTATGACTTAACAAAATGCTGTTGTATGCCTCATAGAAAGGGACAGAGAAGGTAAGTGACCTGCCCAAGGTCATTTAAAGAATCTGTGGCAGTTCTTAGGACCAGGCATAGGCGGTAAGGCCCCCCACTGGCCCTCTTTCCAGGCCAGTTGGGCTGTCTGAGCTGCTGCTTGGCAGACACAGGGCTGTCCTGAAGCAGGCTGTGCTCACCCAGTGTAAGGGTTGGCCCTTCTTCCTCTGGGCCCACTGTTGGGTGCTTCGATCCATCCTTTGGGTCACTGTTGGCAGAGATCAGCCTTGGGTGACTGCTCTGTATCTGAAAGGCCGTGTGAGAGTTCTAGCCTCCCACATCAAAGGAATTATGGAGCTCTCAGGCACCCATCATTAGCCCTCTTGTCCTTTCCTGGCCAACCCCACCACATTCTGGAGGCCACCTTGTCTCCATTCCCTGGCTTCTCCGTTCTCCTGGCTTCTCTCGCTGCCCTCTGACTCACACTCCAGCTTGTCTCTTACCTGTGTGGATCTAGCCTGGAGGAGAGGGGCCTGCCCTTGGGTGCTGCCAGTGGCAGTGCAGATTTGCCTGTATGACATTGATGCAGCTTTTTGTCCGGGTCACAGGATATTATGCATGCTGCACGCGGTGTCTGTGTACCAAAACATGCCACAGCTAACAGGGATTCCTCATAACATGCTTATGCACTTAAACACCCAGAGGAATTGGTGGTTTTCCTGCTTTCTTGCTCATGCTACCCTAGGATGGCATGCCCTCCTCCTGGCCCCACCACGATGCCTTGCATGGTTGGGATCTGAGGGAGGACAGTGTGAGGCTGGGAACCAGAACAGAAATTTTGTAGGTGAATACATAGGAGGAAGTTTGTTCCCTCTCCAGGAACCTTGAGGGGTGCCACAGCAATGTCAGTGAAGCCTAAATCTGCGATATCTTCTCTGTTCTTGAAAGACCTTCACTTGAGAGAAGAAGCCTCAGCCCTGCGACTCAGGAGACCAAGGCTCTGCGAGGCCTTTGTGGCGTCAGTCCTTCCTCTGGACAGTCTGGCCTCTTGTAGACCCCTGGAGAGGTTCGAACCTCAGCAAAACCAAGAGGATGTCTCATATCCCATTGCTGGGGTCAATCTTTCACCCTTCTATGCTTTGTGGAAGTCAGATTTTTCATTCTCACCATGAGTTTCTTTCTGAAGTTTCCAGAGGAAGTGTTCAAATATTCATCCTGGGCACTTCCAAAGCTAACATTGGAGCCAAGAGGCTGTGGCATGTGCAGACACTTAATTACTGAGCTAGCTAATTGAATGCAGAGGAAAGAGAGGCCACAGCAACCTTTTTAGGATCTCCAGCTCCCACTGTGGTGCTTTCAATTCTGGATGCCTCAGCTCCAGGCATTGGCAAACCCAAATGAAGTGAGGTGTTCTGAGCTGCTCCCAGCTGTGCTGAGTGGACACAGGACACCCTAATATTTTTCTCTGACAGAGATCTCAGGCTTTCTTTCCCAGCCTGAAACATGCTCTTTAGGCCAAGCTGTCCTAACTACAAACACAGTGCTGCTTCTTGTTGCTACCACCGTGACCCTCCTTGGTGCTCTGCAGCCCTAGGTGCTCAGGTTTCGTGTATTGTCAGGGGCCTGAGGTTTTGGCCACTTGGGCCTCATGCTGGGTTTTATTTTTCAAGCAGGCCTGAAGTGATGCTTGGTAGTTTGGTGCCTTGCCCTGTTCAGATAGCAGCTGTGTCTTCCAGAGAGGAACAAACACAGTGACACAGGGAATGCCATACTGCAATATGAATGTGATTGCACAAATCGGTTAACTTGGATTTCTACTTCATGAGGTCCTGTGTTATGTTTATGTAGCGTCGGGGAATTTCCCATGATGGGAGTGTCAGGTGGCTGCAGGTGGCCAAGTACTTATTAGCGGCAGTCTCATCTACATCATCAAGATAAGGTTAGCAAAAGCCACATTGAATTGGGATGTGCTACAGTACTACGGAGTAAAAGCCTTTTATGCAATGACAGAGATGCAAGGTGCCTGTTACAGGAAGCCCAGGGTGTGTTCCTCGTGTTGCCCACCCCCACCACTTCACCCACTCCAGGTCTCTACTGGCTGGTTTGAGGGACAGCATCTCCAATGTGTGTGGAAGTCACCTATTGCTGAGACCTTCAAAACTATGTAGAATGCCAAATGTGTGTTTTGAAAGCCTCAGTAGATGGCTGTTTCTTCTCTAGATGTCCAGCAGTCTCTCTGAATCTAGTCTAAGATGGGAAATCTCTGAATTTCTGGGATGAGAAGGGGACTGCTTTTCAGTGAGGGAAGAGAGACATCTGTGTGCACTCCTGTTTCCATGAAGGAAATTTGTTGCAGAATAAAGCTGAAGTCTCTTCAGAGTTCATTACAGGACTCCAGTTACAAGTCACACAACTTCTCTTCTTCTGCATTTACTGCTATATTGTTCTTTTTATTGTTTTTGCATCCTAATTATATTTGCTGAGAGGAAGGTATTTTATGTCTTTAAAACACCTGAGAATTACAGTACAGAAATCTTTGGACTCAATCTAAGTAATTCACAGGGCTCCAGTCTCTTAAAATATAAAGATAAAATAAAATAAAATGTGACATGGCACATTTCTGAGTCTCTCAGCTCTGCTGTTGTCCCCAGGGCCAGCTGCACTGCAGTGGTCTGTTTTTGCCTCTGACACTTGTTCTGTTGCAGGGAAGACCCTGTGTACATTAATTTCTTATGCTGACTCTTATGACATTATCACTACTTTTTCTCCATAGGCCTGAAAGATGACAAGGATCTGAAGTTCCTCCTGAAAGGCAGCCAGCTGCTAAAAGTGAAGTCCAGCTCTTGGAGAAAGGAGCGGTTTTATAAGCTCCAGGAGGACTGCAAAACTATATGGCAGGAATCGAAGAAGATGCTGAGGTCTCCAGATTCACAGATCTGTAAGTAAAGTTTGCATCACGACAGGCATGGGGCACTGCTTAGGGTGAACAAGGAGCAGGGGTTCTGGGGGTGAACCAGAACCAGGACCATTGTGCAATGAGCATAATGACGTGGAGCAATGAGAGAGATCCTTCACACGTCCTGTATCACACACTGAGCTATGCTGTCTGCTCTGGACTCAGCTGGGAGGAAGCTGCCGAGTCAGGAACGGTCACATTTCCCAAGCTCATGAGCTACTGCTCAAAATTGTCATGGGGTAGAGTGGTAGGAACCACAGGGGCTGTGGGGCATGGCATGGTGTGACACAGGAAGCGCAGGGAAGGGCACCCCAACAATGTCCCATTGGGCTAGGCTGGGCTCAGCAGCACTGCCTGGCTTATTTCTTCCCCAAAGCAAGAGTTCAGGTGACTCAAGTGTCCCTGTGGTGGTACTTGATTCTCTAATGGTCAGTGTGAGACATAGCTTGGGCATCCATGGCGTGGTACAGTGTGCTTTGGCTGTCAGTGTGGGACATCTCGTGTCTGCATGCAGCCTCTGGGGAAGCAGCGTGAAGTATAAGCCAGTATTTAAGTCTCACGAGGAAACCACAGAGATGTGGAGATCCAAGGGCTGTCAAGAGATATCTTTGGGAAGGAAAGCCCATTCTCATCCTTATCTTGGAAAATCAGAATCTGTCGCATTGCAGAAAGTCCAGGTGTGACAGTCAGTATTGCATGGGCACAGGAAAACCATTCTGCACCAGCACCACCCAACTTGGAGCCTTAATCAGGACCAGGGGCTCCTGGCCTAGCCACCTGCTGTCAAAATAAGATCAGGCAGAGTGTGTATCTGTTTATATTTGTTTGTTTTTTTTTTCCTCCTCATTTGGTATTTTTCTGACATATTTCTCTGCCACTGATAATCATGGTCTGGTAAAGCCAGGAGGTAAATGAATGATGTGGAACATATTTTATAGCTTGTTGAAATGTAAAACACTCTGTCTGGGTTATTTACAGAGTTGCTTTTGTAACAGTCACAGCTTACTACATGAAGAGTGTGTCTTCCAAATTATCCCCTTCCCCCAGAAATGATGAGGAGGAGTAAGGCAGTAGGGCAGGATATGTTTGGTTTATAATCAAACTCTTCTTATGTGACCTTAGGCAGATCATTTAATCTCTTTGTGCAACCTTCCCCACACATTTTGATTCTGCTCCTCTAGCTATAAAAGGCTTTGGATTAAAGACTGTCCCTTCGTGTGTGTCCTCAGCTGGACTGTTTAGGTACCAGTACAGTAACCCATAACAACAACTAATGCAAAGTCCTTAGTGAACATTTGCTCACAAGGAACACCTATTCCACTGAGCTCTGTCCCATATAAAAGCAAAGTCCTTTCTCAGATTGTCTTGCTACAAAACAAACAAGGGTGTGAATGGAGAGTGACTTTAGAACTTTATATTCTGTGCTCTGAGCCAGCAATTTCCAAATTAAAAGGTGTGAGAGCACCTCCAGCAGCAGTTCTGATCCCACCCGATCCTCTGAAGGGAATGGGAGGGGTCCTTGTGCCATGGCTCTGGGGACCTTGAGGCCTGCCTGGAGAAGCTCTGGTCAATCCTACTCTCCCCATTGCTGGGGCAGTGGCATGGAGAACTGGCCCAACCATAACTTTGTTGCATATTGAGTTCGTCTGAGCTGGGCATTGGGCGCAGGTTGCAAGTGTGTCTGCATGGGTGTGGATTTTCACCACTCAAGATACACTTTGCTAACTGGGCAAAAGCAGCATTGCCACACTCGGGGCAGTCCTGCATGCTCCTGGGAGGACGTGCAGTTCTGCTGGCAGTTGTGACATAAGCTTTTGGGAGCGTTGGAGGGCCACCTCAAGGTGCTGTCAACAAGCACTGTGGACATGCCTGAACCTGGGAGTCAACAGGAGAGATGAGCACTGGGCTGATGCCTGCCCAGTCCTCAGCCACAACCCCAAGGTCCCCAAGTTTTCAGAGTGATTGCTGTGATTGAGTTCATTTCTTGGACTTTTGGCTTGACCAGGCTGCTTTGTGTTTAGGCACAGAGAGGATTATCCCTGGTTCAAGCTGCATCCTCTGGAAAGCTCTACTGCTACGGGTGCCTTCTCCTTTGGTTTGGTGTGTGTAGGTGGTCAAAAGGCAGAGGCAGAGTCGTTGGATGATCAGAGGATCACTGATTTGATACACAAAAAGAAGGGATTTCACGGTGAGTCTCTCCAGAAGGTCACCTTTCACCGTGCAAAGCCTTTCTAAAACTGATGATAAGCTGCCTTTTTAGGAAGGAAGAAGAATGAGCAAAATGGAAAGTGGGAGGTTTGAACACCAGGTCTAATCTTATCTGCAGCAGGGCTCAGAGCAGGAAGATGGAGGCACCTCAGAGGAGCAAAGTCTGGATAGGGTTAGGGTTATGCTTTTGTTTGGGCAGTTTCCTGTTATTCCTGTTCCTATAATCAGGCAGAAAAGCTATTTGTAAACCATTGTGTGATCGTGCCTGGAGGAGATAAAACTGGGGGTCTCCAGGGTTAGACAGAGGAATCTCAGCCAACTGAAGTTAAGAAAAACAACAACACGTCAGGGGTGTCACAGGCACAGATGTTGCCTGGGTGAGATACAAGGCTTACAACCAGTACCTTTCTCTGTTGTCTTTATTTTAAACAACTGGAAATTCAGATTGCATGCTGTCTTGATATTGCTGTTACCTACAGGGCTTTCTGGGATATGGCCTGCCATTCCACTGTGGTTACTATGCAGATAGAACGTAATCCATTCATACCTTATTATCCACAATCTGTTAATTATCAGTATGTTCTATTTAGGCCCAAGGGATCAGTTTTTCCAAAAGCCATTGAAGCATCTTAAGGGGCCAGTTTTCCAATACATATTACGCCCTGTGCATAGCTTCTGATTTAGTGTTGCAGAAACAGGAGTGCTGGGCACAGAGGGCTTTGATGGTTGGACTAGATGATCTTAGTGGTCTTTTACAGCCTTAATAATTCTATGATTCTATGACAAAAGTTCCTTTAAAATTTGTCTTTCACTGCAGCCCGCTGCACCTATGCCTGAGCTGCATACCAGGCCCATAAACGCTCTGCTGCTCTGTTATCTTCAATGTTGTGTAGAGCCATGGCCAGGGTGGATGCTCCTCAGGCCCATGAGGCTTTTACAGATGTGACAGCTTTCTCCCTGGGCCTAAGACAACAGGGTTCAAGTGGCAGAATTGTCAGTTTTGGAGCAATAGAAAAGATTTGTGCAAGGTGGCTCGTAGATAGCCAGCACAATCAGTGCCAGTTTGCTCCTGAGCATCATTATGGTGGGAGAGAGGAGAGCCAGAGGGGCAGAAGGGTTTGCATTCAAAGAGCAGCAACCCATCAGTAACACTGCCTTATTTAGCTGTGTTCTAATACCAGGTCTCACCTACATGGAAAAAAGAACAGCATGCCGTGTGTTGCCTTCAGTGAAATCGATTTTTGAAAGTCTTTTCTTAAACCAGCTGAAATCCCTAGTGTGAGCTCACTTAAGCCAGCCTCAATCCCTTTAAAAACTCTCTGAACTGGAGGATTTGTAGGGATGGTTGAAAACTTTCCAGTGAAACATCCTTTTGAGCGTTTGGTGGAAAAACAGAGTACTGAAAGGCAGAAGGAAAGGGCTGAATGTGTGGTTTAGATTCAGGAATATTATGGCAGGGCTCAGAAGGAGAAGGTGCTGTGCTGCCTCCTGCTCCCTCTTTCTGTTTGTTGGAGGCTCAGGGAGATGACGTTTCCCATGACAGCCGTTAGCAAGCTGCAAATGCTGCACAGAGGATGACTCACTGGGGGTGCTTCGTTGAGTCACGAGCCGCACAATCAAGAAACAAGTTGAGGAGTTTGGGCTCAAATATTTCATTTCTAGCCAAAAGCTTTATTGAAGAAGTAATCTTTTTTTTTTTTTTTTTTTTTTCCTTCTGTATTTTGGTTAAAAGAATCAGATTGGGGAGCAATTTGCAGAGGTGAGCACAACTGTTTAAATGAAGATTGTAATATTGTATAAGGGCATGAAACTGATATTTCGATCTAATGATTAATTATCCTCAATATTGAAAATGCGCAGAATTTGTGCCAGTTCCTCCCAATTCCAATTTTTATATGGTTTAAACAGAGTACAAAATGTTTATAGCCTACTACCAGTGTTCATCAGAAAACCTTTTCCTTCATTTTTGAGTTCCTGTGGAATTCAGTAACACCCTTATTACACAGTGTGATGAGCGTGCCATGCCATTTCTGTGGACGGATGAATGATTGCCTCCATTGAATTAACGCCCTGAACTTGCCTTTAGAGGAACAGAAAGGACGTGATATTGCTCTGTGCTTGCTCACATCAAGAAGTGAAAACTTTAAATTGTTCCTGTGGATCTGATAAGTGCCAAAAGTCAACAGAAACTCTCAGCAACCTGTATACACACAGCAGGTAGCTGACTGCATGACAGCTTCCTCCTGGAGCTGGTTAGGCAGTTTCTCTAGGAATCATTGCTTCTCGATCAGACATGTATTTGTCCCTGGAAAAATATTTGCTGATGTGAATCTGTTATGCAAGGCAGCCGTCAGCTGTGAAAACAAAACCGTCTGTCTGTGGGTCTCATTACTTTTTATCAAAATCATTCAACCCATAAAACAAGTCACTTCAATTGCAGAACTGCCTGGTTTTTTGATTTAATTTTAAATCATGCCACCACACGAGTTTCTGGGACAGTTTTCATCGCAGGCAGTCTTCTAGCAAATACTGACCTTATTCTCTGCAGCGTATGTTAAATGCAAAGGCAGAAGTGTTGAAAGCCTTAGATCCGGATTTAGTGGCACTGCAATGGCACGAGAAGTAGGAACTAGCTGCAAAAATAGTTTGCAGGGACCTGCTTGCGACGTCTGGAAGGAATGTAAATACAGATCATTCTACTTACATCGGTGCCCCAAGCTGTGTTGGTTAGACAGAAAGGTTGAGTAAAGACCTTTTATTAAAGGGTATTTCCAAACAACCTGTAAAATTACTTGCGTATCGTATCACTGGTTGTCAGCTGGTGACACGCACCAGTGGTGAGAACAGACTGCTGGGCAGCAGATCTGAAGTTAAACGATGTGCTGAGCAAGTTAGTAGAAGGGGATGTGGAATTGAGAGCTTGGGTGATTCAGGCATGGGGAGATGAAGCAGCAATGTGGTCAGGGCTAAGAAAGCACATCACAGTGCTTATGGGCACATCAGCATGAACAACAGCTTTTGTTTTCCTTCGAAAGAGCTGTTCCTTGTCCTTCTGCTTGAGGAGACGAGCTTGCAAGTGTAGCAGCAAACTCCTTGAAAGTCATGAAGTGAGAAATCCAAATCAAAAGAGACACCCAAAAGATACATATTGCTTGCTTGAAAATATTGTGGCTGTTGAAGCTGATCTCCTGTATTCTGCGGGCCTGACTCACACCTGCTGATGCCATGGGTGGAAATGGAGGACGCAGGGTGGAGCGTTAGCCAAGGAGGTGCACGAGGGCAGCATCCAGCAAGGAAATTGAAAACTAGAGTTAAGAAGAAAGTCCTCACATCTCCACGAGACTGAGAGGAGTAATTTCACCAGCTCCAGGGAATGCTGGTGTATGTCCATGTGAGGAGGGAGCAATGGCCATCAGCTGTGGCTCATCAGATTGGCATCCGCAGCAGCCAGGAAGGCTGACCGGGATGTAACCTGTTTGACTCCATGTCTGGAGGCCAGGAAGGACACAAGTTCTTTGTGTCTTGCCTCAAGTTTTGGGCTTCACACAAGCCACCCTTTCAGCAGACATAAACACTCCGGAGAAGCGGATGCAAATTTTCCAAATTCCCTTCTGTTCGTGGTTACCTCCCACTGTGGCGTGATGGGGAAGGATGGGGAGGTTACAGGGATATGTGATTGATGGGTGTTTGTTGTAACTGCTTCTCTTCTGAAAAACACTTCTCTATCCCCAGTTATTTCAAAATTCTCCTTGGTTTGGGACTGCTAATATAGCATGCTCACTGCCCAGAAGCAGCTGATAATGTATTCATGCTGGGCTAAGATTTTCCAGAAAAGAGATAACATTTGCAGATGGCTTGGGCCGACTCCTTTGGCTTTTATATTGATAGATGAAAGCAGTACACATGACCAAGCTGTGGAAAGCTTTAAAGTGTCCTCCCTTATCCTGCTTTTTTTAACAGTTCCTGCATTAGCAGATTCTGTTGTCTCTTGCATGGCTACAGTAGACACTGATCTTGTTCTTCAGGCTTCCTTGTGCCTTTTCTGCATGGAGTTGCTCTGTGCTCTTCATCATCCTCTTCTCAGTAATATATCCCGTGGAGACCAAGGCAGCCCTTCCAGCTACAGGTTTTCAATTTTCTTCCTCCCACACAACTCTCTCTTTTTTTTCTTTTTTTCCAGTGGATTCACTTTGCCAGATAATGGTTTCCAAAGAATACATTCTAAATTTCCAATATTTAACATCAGATTTTCTAGTCTTGGAAACACTAGGTCATTGCCAACCCAAAGTTTAGGGATTGATTGCACAAGCAGACTAGCTAGCCAGTCTGAAGGGACAATAACTTTTATGGTCCAAGCAGTGGTGAGCAGTTGGCAAGTGATGAGGAACAACAGGGTGATCCTTCCACTTGCATTGCCATAACCAGAAGAGACCAGGAGTGATGAGAATCACCTACTTATGGATCATGTGCATGGTACACATCTGCATCTGAGATGCTCATTCTGAGCTTCCGTTTTGGTCAAGGATCCACTGTAGCCATGGATTAACACTGTGATTTATCTCACCCTAAATAGTTCATTTCTAAATCAACAGGATAGAACCTTTGTGTTCTGAAAGTTGTTTTATTTTTTTTTCCCCATTAGTGGAAAGGATCTTAAGCTTTAGATGTTTTGACTGAGCTGAATCTCACTGAACATGGTGGCATTCCTTATGATAAAGGTGTGAGATGCACAGCGCTACCTGAGGCACAATCCCTGTCATTTTCTCCATGTGTTAATAGGCAAATTCAGCAGCAAGGCTCTCCAGCAGCAGCCTAACTTAAAGGGAATTGCAGCCCTTTTTTTTGAAAGATAACTTCAGCACTCAAAACCATGAGCTTTCACTCTACTGTAAGTTGGCTAGATAATGTAATTCCACAGCAGCCCATCCCATCCCCTCCCATCCCATCCCAACGCAACACAACCCAACCCTCTTCTCCCCTCTGTCTGATCTGCTGTTGGCCTTTACCAAGTGATAATAAAAGACCACACAAAGATAATTGCTCGTCATCAGGGAGGAACTTTGCCAATTCTAGGAAGGGTCTCATGGCATATTCTTGTATGGGAATCAAATCAGTCATGTGCTATGGAAGGTGTTGGACCACCCCGACGCATGGTGGGAATTTAAAGTGAGTGTCAAGTGTTGGTTTTGGACAGTCACTAGTTTTTGAAGATTGTAGGTATTTTTGGTGTGTGTATGGTATTTTTTTCCCTGCCAGCTGAGCATTGTCATGAATCCCTGGGGAAAAAGGAAGAATTTCAAATTCTAATGAGCATCTGATCAATTTTGGGTGATCCCAGGGCAGCCACGCTAAAACTGTGCAGGTTAGATGCTGAGTTGTGTATTTCCACAGTGTTGACTTTAAAGAAATTGAGCACTGTAACAGTGAAATTGCACCAATTTAAATGAAGGATCAGGTAAAATGGATTTTGGGGGGTAAGTTTCTCCTGCTTGGCTAAATAGTGGGGATATTTTACAATCACATACTACTTTTCAACAAAGCTCTTTGAAGACAAGACCAAATGTCTTGCAAACAAAACCAATCTCACACATCCATGAAACAGGAAATAATTTTTACCCATAATTTACAATTGGAGGTAGGAATAATGTAAAACCAACTTTTTTCAAATTCCTGTGATTATATCTGTTTTTACACATGCTTGTTACTGAAGATGGCTGTATATCGCTCAGATTTGTGTTATCTTTTCTGTACATGCCCTGGGATGAATCCTACTGGTTGACGTTTGCAAAGTGCTCACTGATCTGTCCTTCCCCCAAGGGAAATGCAACCGTGCATTCTCAGTTGCAGACTCCACACCATTTGCAAACAGTTTTACTGTCTCGTTTGTGTAGGGTGCTGCCTCTGTTTCCGTATTAAGTTTCTCAGCAATCAAATGTGACCAAGCAGTTTCTGCCCTTTTCCTCTCAGTGCTTTGCAGATGTGTTACATGGCCCATCAACTACACGAAAGACAAAAAAAGGATGGCTGTGTTGCTGGGAAAGTTTGTTTTCTGAGCTTGTCTGCATTCAGCAATGTTCTGAGAGCAGTGTAGGGCTGTCTCAGTTGCTTACTTTTGCTTCATATAATGTCTCAAAGGCACCACTCCTTCTGGATTGCCTTGTGTGTGCACATGGAACACCTGGTATGGCTTCAGGGTTCATTTCCACTAGGTGAAGGTCAGAAATGGGAATGGGGAGGGATGGGTTTGAAGGTGATGTTTTGTACTCCTACAGCAAAGAGGATCGAGTCAGCCTTTGGCAGGGGTGTGGATGGAGCATGGTTGACAGCAAACTGCCCTGAGGCTTTGGTCTTTGCCTCCCCAGGTCATTCTTGTGTGACTGAGAAGAGTATATGGGGTTTTAAATTTTACCTTCTCATTCTTTGCAAACTGAAGAATGAACATTGCAGTCCCTGCCCTGCTCTTAGTGAAGTCATTCCTTGTTTTCCTCTGGGCCTTTAGAATTCTTGATTTCCAGTTCTGGGAGGAGAATAGCTGAAGGATATTTGATTGATGGGGTGAGATCCTGTTGGTCACAATCCTAGGGTCTTTCAAGTGCTACTTTTCCCCAACTGCCAGACAGGGGCAGAGATCAAGTCAGGGGTGCTCCAAGGACTGGAGCCAAAGCCTTGGCAGTGACTGATACCTCATAAACACAATATCACACTATGGCACCCATGCACATTCTGCTTCTTTGTTAGATACAGGACATGTGGAAAGAACAAAGAGTTTTTACAATTCTTGCACGTTTTGCTGCATTTGATTTGAGCTTTCTTTAGCACCAAAGGTGGAAAAAAATAGGGAATCCTCCCGCTGTGGGAGGGAGAGGTTGCAGAAAAAGGAAAAAGAGCAATTTCTTAATATCCATCACCACGTAGAGATAAGGATGAATGAACCCCTGCTGACAGCAAGCTCTGTTTTCTTTCCACAGTCTCCATTGAAGATATTCGGGATGTGAGGTCAGGCCATAAAACAGAAGGTATGGAAAAATACGCCAAGGATGTACCAGAGTATCGCTGCTTTTCCATCATTTTCAAAGACCAAAGGAAAAACCTGGACCTCATTGCAAGTTCAGAGGATGATGCCAACCACTGGGTCTGCGGCCTTGGGAAAATCATAGCCCACAGCAACTCCATGAACCAGAAACAGAAACTCCAACAGTATCCTTTGCCTTGTAAAGCGATTAATTGCGTACAAAGATGCACTTGTCTTTCTCTGTGGGTGGAGATAGTAGAATAACCCCTTTTTTCCTATTGGATCTGGACACTGAGTTTTCTCTTACACTGATTTTGTACCCGGGCAAACTCCCTGGTTTCCAGTGCTTTTTTTTGTGTTTACAGTGATGCATGCAAGAGTGGATTTGGGTTTCACATAGCTCCTTAAGCAAAGAATTGCCCCTTTCAGGGAACTCCAGATAAAACAATCATTATTTTTCGTATTCTTCAGGGGTCTGTTTCACTTGCATTGCAGAAAACTCCAGGACAGGCACTTTTTGGCAAGGCATGAAAGGTCCATACTGTTTATCATGTTTCTCAGTAATATAAAGCAAGGGAACTGATTCTCCTCTTCTGTCTGCCAAGTTTACTCTAGGGTAGCTCCACTGACTTGAGCGAAATTGTTCCTTATTTGCTTTAGGATGGGAGGAAGTTGTGCCCTGAAAGAGACTGCAGTTGCTCTAGAGACAAAGTGGACATGGAAAGGAAAAGGAGCAAAGCAGAAAAGGCGAGTGAATTAGTTGTGAGATGAGTGAGTAAGGTACTGGGTGAAATCCTGGCTTTGCTCAATTCCCAGGGAGTTTTCCCTAGGGCTGAGTTTCACTCCATAAGTTGCTTGCATCCACGTAAAAACAGACTATCTGTAGGTGTAGCTTTGGAAGGATTTTCTGCAATCCCTGCGTGCCCGAGGCCCTGACCGTAACGCATGAACCTGTTGGCCGATTTCACCCTCATTTGACCGAGGTGGTCATAAAATATTAAGTTGCCTTAAGCTTCACAAAAACAGGCATCCTGCTATCAGAGAGGAAAACAGATAGTGCTTGCAGTGAGGAAAGGCGGTGTGAGCTTCATGCCTGGTTCAACATCAAAGGATCTGTGCAGAGGAGGGGAAGTGTGAAGTCCTCATCTGGGGAAAATCAGAAAGCTGGAGCCTGAGCCTGAGCAGGCACCAGGGAGCCATGCCCTCACTCAAAGCTTCACACCTTGTGGGTTCCCTGCTGGGTAGTAATGTACTGATGACGAAGGAAATGGCACCTAAACGCTGAGCTTTACTCTTCTGTGGGTTCTCTGAAGTCTAATAAGCACTGGTACAACCATAGTGCAGCTTGTTTGAGGGAGTCAGGTTCCACTAATTCTGACGTGAGTGAGATGGTGTGTTTGCCTCCAGCACTGTGACTATCTTTTCAGGTGTTTTTTCAAGCTCTCAGGTGATCCCTCAGCTGTGCCAGCAGTTGAGTGTCCCTGGTGGCAGGGCACAGTTCCTGGACAAGCTGAGATCTTGAAGCTTCAGTGCTGTCAGAGATATTACACTCTGTCAGTTTTCCTTTTGAACATGAAGGGTGCCCCTACTCCATGGTGTGTGGGGAAAATCTGGGCCACAGAAACTTGTCCCTGGAGCTTGTCAGTTGACTGTATTGCTGAAAAACTTAAGGCCATACTTCCTGCAAGAAGAGACCGTAAAATTAAGGTGTGGGGGGGAAATAACAATGACAGTTGCAAGGGAAGAAAGCTGTAAATTTCCAACGTGGAAAAGTACCTCTCTGACTTTGGAAAGCAGAATCAGAGCTAAATGGGGTTGGTAGGCAAGCTGTATTTCTGGAAGAGTAATTACTGTGCAGTGCTGGCTTCCAATCTGGGATTGTCTCAGGCCGTTTAACGTAACCTGGAATTACAGAACAGCATGATTTCTCATTTGAAATTTGATGATGTTTAATTAAAGCCTGAGATTTTAAATTTAGTCTGTCTTCACTGGGTTTGCTTGGCAGCGTGGGTTTCCTCACATCTTCCTTAAACCTCAGAAGTGTTCCCTGCATCTGTGAGCACAGAAGGGGAAGAGTCAGCGGAGGAGGAGAAGTGTTGAGTCCCCTGCCTGTCCCCCAGCACTGGAGAACTGCCTAGCAGTAGATCTTTTCCAGCCTTAAAAACCTTGCAAAGCAGATAAGGAATGAGTGAGATTTTGAAAACAAGTTTTGAGAGCAAAGACTGTGCTAGTTGCAGCTGGAGTTTGTTCAGTTTGTAATGTGATGGAGCTGCCTGTGGTAGCAAGAGACTGGAATCAGTGTCTTATGTGTCCTTTCCAGTCCTATATACCTACAGGATAAAACCTCTGCGTGCTTAAAAAGTATTTCTGATGTTCCTGTACATACAGTAGTGTTTTATTAAGCCTCAGATTAAACCCTCAACAAATTGGCAGGTTATTTAGCAAATACTGCAGGTATGTGTGCAGGGATGACTTTAGACCAGAAAATACAGGGGACTTTTCATTTGAGCAGTGTGGCACCGTCTGCTTCAGTTCTGGGATTTATGTATGAGCTTTTCTTCTGGTTAGGAATTGCTTACCAGAAGTTTTGCAGCATTTCTGTTCCAAGCACATTCATGGGATGTCCGCCAGATAGTTTCAGTCATCCTTCTTTGGTTTCTCATAGCAAGCTGGTAGTCCTGAAGCTGGCAGGGCCTTTAAAAACAAGAAGCAGGAAGCAGGCTCTCTCCAGAGGTATTCAAGAGCAGGAACAGCTTCTTCCTAGTCCCCCCAGGCCCAAATAAGCTGTGTTAGGAGAAAGGAATACCCACAACCAGGGCTGCAAAATGGTGTTTGTATCAGATGAGAAGAATTTCAGTTTAAGCTCTTAGTTCATTCCAGCTCCTCAGAGCTCTCTCAAACCCAGAGGGAACGAGGTGCATGGAGAGCTTGGGTGTTTTTGTGTCTGAATGCTGGTGTTTGCTGAAATGACAGGCTGAGGCTCCAGCTGTCTGTAGTCTCCTTTTTCTCTCTTTGTTGCTAACCCTCGTGGTGAGGAGGCTGCTGTGTGCCTCCGCTCCTCACGGGTTCTCTGTTTCCATCCCCCATTGCTCAGCCTCTCTGGGAGGAACACAAAAGAAAAGCATCCTCCACTTGCAGTCAGAGCCAGACATATTGTTTTGTGGATGCTTTTTACTGATCACATATTTCTCAGATTTCTTGGCTCCATAGGCTTGTGTGTTACTCCTATTATTTTAGGGAAGGCTGCAAAGGGGAGCTGAGGTGCAGGGGTTGAGTGGGAATGGGTGACCTGCTGTTGGCCCTGTGTTGACCTGCGGAGCAGAGTGATGCTCTTTGGAGCACAGCTGGTGGGGTGGATGGTGTTGTGCTCCCAGCAGAACATCCCAGGGGGAGCTCATGTAGGAGCTTCATGACTCAAACTTGGTTTTCTGGGGAGCTGGTCCAAGCCAGAGCCTGATTCAGGGCTCTGGAGAATCTTTGGGAACCAGGGGAAACGTAGCCTCTCTCTATTTTCATTTCCATGTGTATGAAAGAGGAATATTAATATTACCAGGCTAAGAGGGAAGCAGTGTGAGGTCATTGTTTAGCACTCGCCAAGATTTTTAAAGACATGAAGTTCAACTTTCCAAGAGATCAACAACTCTGACAAACAGTTTACACATTTCCAAGTGTTTGGAGATGTTTGAATGCAGTGGTAGCTGTTGGTGAGTACTCTCCTTCAGGGTTACGTCTACAGCTGCTATAGGCTGTCAGATATCACCGGGTTTTGGAGGTGACTTTGGAATACCCAGATAAAATGTTATGGCACGATATGCCCCAGCTGGTATTTGCTGCTTCTGAAGTTTACTGTGCTTAAAACTCAGATTTAGATCTTTTCTAGAATGAGTTCAGAGCAATGCTTCCTATGCAAGTCATGGAAGGTAGGATTTATGGATATCTAATTTTTACTTCAATCATTTTCCTATGGAAAAAATAGGAGATTCTTCTGGATGACCTTTGTCATTTGATATTTAAATTAAAGAGATACAGTTGCTTAATGCAAAAAGCAGGTTGTTCTTCTTCTTTTTTCTTTTTTTCCCCAAGTTATCTCACCAAATAACATTTTCCTGAGGGATTAAAAGAACATGGTAGACCCAGCTCAAATGACTGGTGTCACATTAAAAAGCTCATTTTTATAGTAATTACTCAAGATCTGTACACATACTAAAGTGATTATAAATGAAGCTCTTAGAAACTGTTATCACAATCACAGTACAACACAGGAATAGACTCTGTGTATTATTTTACAAGGGAAAGGCAAGACTCAAGAAGTTTGAATTGATTTTGCTTACAACAGATTTCTTAAGACATGTAGGTAGAAATACCTAAATACATATAGAAGCTGAAGGTGAATCCATAAATTAATATCAATGTTTCTTTTGGAGAATCCTTGTTAAATGTTCAGCATGATACACTGAATATCAAAATCCTTAATGATCAGTTTCCTCCTACCTGGGAGCTCTTCTCATTCCTCCTCTGTCCCCTCTGGAGGATAATGTGAGAAAAAATGCAGAATGCTCTTTCTGTCACAAAACAGAAGCCAGACTGTTTTGTGATGTGGCTGTGGCCAGAAACTCCTGCAGGGTAAATAGAGCTGATCTGGCCTTGGCCAGATGGTGAAAAGCTTTTCCTGGGTCACGATTGCTTGTATTATAGAGCATTTTGTTTCTGCAAAAGCATCATTTTGCCCTTTCAGAGCAGAAGGTGAGATGATGCAAGCTGTTCAGTGAGAGCATGCTGATTTACAGCAGCATAGAGAAGTGGTTCAGAGTCTTTACAAGAGATTTCTGTCTACCTACCCATAGGCTGCAGAGGGATTGTTCTTAGGCTAGGCATTGACCTGGAAAGATTTCCTTACATCATCCTGCAGTTGGATTCATACCTGCCTGCGGAAAGCTGACAAGAACAAAGACAACAAGATGAGCTTGAAAGAGCTCAAGAACTTCCTGAAAGAAGTGAACATTGAAGTTGATGACTATCATGCCAAGGAGATTTTCCAGGTAACAAGAGCAAGCAGATAAAGTGCTGGCTGTTGGCTGAGGTCAAGGTCTCCCACTGCTTTCAGCTTTGGTTGGAGACCTAAGCTCAGGTGAACTCCTTGTATCTTTTCCTTGTACCAAGGAAGAGCTTGGGGTTTTTGGTGCTCAGCATTTCTCACAAACCACTGAATTAGGGCAGGATAATGCTTTTCATAAGCCTATGTCAAGCTGTTCTTTCTTTACCATTGAGACCCAGTTTTACCTGGAGTCAAAGACAAGAATCAAACATAGATAATGTGACAACAAGAAAAAAACAAAGCTCAAGTGCACTGTGTGTCCCAGGAGTTCCAGGAGTTCTGCGTGCTGTAACCACGTGTCAATGCCTAAGCCCACTTGAAATAGATTTAGCAGAATTATGAAGTCTTTACCTTCTCAGAGGAGGAGGGTTTCAGTTGACTTGTGTAAACAAAAATAAAGTGCCAACTGGGAATGAAAAACAAAATGGTGAATGACGTGTAACATTGCACCTACACCTGGACCAGTTTGGTTGCTCTAATAGCCCAAGGCACATTCAATCCACTTGGGATATGGGCTTCTGACTTCTCTAGATTCAGTTTTCTAGATTCAGAACATAAGGATGAAATTTCCTCAGTTGTCTTGTCGTTTTTAATGACTCGAAACAAGTCTTCCTGCTGAGATGAGAAAAAGCATATGGATAAATTCCAAACTTCCATCCTGTCTGAAGCATGATTCAAATTAATGGGTGGGCAGTTTCGAAATGTTTTTTTCTGATCAGTGGTAAACGTGGGTGGTTGCGGGTACAGGCTCTGCTCCTCCTGCTCTTCCCTGTAGGCAGATAATACCAGAGGTTGGCAACATCTCACTAGGACCTTCCCCCAAAGGAGGAACAGGTTTCCTAATCTTTGGTTTATGGAGGCGTCTGTCTCTTTGGTAGCTCTGCAGGAACTGAGGGAAGATGGCTAGCAGATCTGTAAGAATTTCAGCTTGCAAAGTCCCCAAGATATGCAGCCTGCTGTGGCTGGCATTTCCTATGCTTTGTTCCCTGCTTAGGAAGGTCCTGGAAGAATAGCAAAAAGGCTGGAATTCCTCTGGTTGAGTTCAATGTCTCCCAGAGCAGGCACCTACACTGGAAATAGTCACCAACACTTACGTTCCCTTTGCAATCTGTGTAGATCAAACCGATAATGGAGACCAGGGTATGATTCACCTCATGCTAAAGGAGACGCCTCATATGTGCTGGGTGCGTTAATCCCTAAATCTTCAAACATCAAACATCCGAAAAGAAACTTTTTCTTTTTTAGAGGCACAGTCTCCTCTTCATTCAGACATGGCGATAGTTAGAAGGGAGCAGCAGGAGAAGAAACTCACATAAGTTCAATTCTCTCTTTGCTTAAGGACTCCAAGTAGTAACTAAGCCCTGATTCATCCTATCTAAATCCAGGCAGCTCATCGGAAGTGCCCTCATTAGCCACGTAATTGTTCTAAGCTTCCTGCATAGCCAGTGGGAAGAGAAGTTGTTAATTAACCTTCTGAATTAACCTCCAGAAGGTTAATTCAGATCTCTTGTGGGGTGAATTGCCTCTAGGGAGAGTCTGTCTCACTCTGTTTGACCACTGAATCCTAAAGCAATTATGTTTTCATTTTACATATCACCTAAGTTTAGATGGACTGTGAGACATTACAGAGTATTAAAACGGTGATCTTCTTTTCTGTCTTAGGGAGTTTTTCTTCATTTAGTCATGGAAAGGAAGGGCAATCAACAGATTTAAGGGAGAGCTACAGGGCATGTTCTCACATTATTCTTGCTTTTAGTCACACAACTCTGTGCCCATGTCCAGGTTTTAAACACGTCTAAGTAAGACATATGCAATGCAGCCAGAAACTGTGCAGAGCTCCTGTAATCGCTCACTTCATTTAGTGCATCAGAAAGGTTCTGACTCTCTGTAAAATGGAGGTTCATTGAGGAATCACGCTTCATGATCCATAAAAGTGAGCTAAACCACAGCATTTGGGGTTGAGAATCTAATTTGAAGCTCTTGCAGCCCAAGCAGAAGGGCTCCCTTTTTCAGCTGCTAAATGTCATGCTTAACTTAGCTTGTGAGATCTGCCAAAGCCACAGCACAAGATCATGTAGATAAGGAAGACAGCAAGGAAAAGATGGCTCCTGGACAGCTGAAAGCCATTTGAAGGTGTCTGTAGTATCGAGCATTTCATAGGTTGTTCTATCCCTGAGATGAGCCCCTAACTTTTAACCAATAGATTCTGAAATCACAACAAGTTGAACTTTTTGCTCTTGACTCAGTTTGTAAAATGCAATGTGTCATGATCATTTTGTTTGGGTTTGTAAGTGTGCAATAAACTGCCAGCGAAGGACTCCAGTGGAGGCACGGCATGGGGAGAAACAGTCTGTCATTATCATCTTGCTTGGAGAACTGCCAAGGCCACTATGGCTATTGCTGAGATCATTGGAAGGGTTAGGCTGAGATTAGTATGATGGCTGGTGAAACTGGGACGGGCATTTTGCTCATAAAACCCGGGACAATAGCTCTCTCTGCCATGAGAGATCAAAGATCAAAAGCAATTAAATTCCTCTGGTTTGACAAGTCGCTCTCTTTCAGCTCAGTCCCAGTAACTGGTAGCAAGTTGCCCATTTCAAGGGTGAAATGAAATGCACTGCAACTTCTCAGTGGTCTGGAGCACATACTGTGTGCCTAGTGCAGATCCAAAGAAGAGAAGTTTTTAGGCCAAAAGCTAAGTAAGGCAACCATGTCCTGCAGGCACTTTGTGTCCTGTTGAAGATAGGGCATCCATGGCAAAAGTTTGATTTTTCAATTATAACCGAGATGTGAGATGTGAGTGGGCTGTGTGGCAGGAGGACATGAGTGCTGGGGGTCTGTTTTCTTGCTGTAGATATTGGGAAAGAGGGAATCATCGTAAACTGGATGTGGTTTGACTGCTGAAATTTGCAGGAAAGAACACTTTGAAGTAGTATAACATTCTGTGTCGTGATTCCTCTGAGATAGGCTCCTGCTTTCCATTACAGCTTGTTTTGCTCAGCCACATTTACTGCAGAGGTTGACATCTGAGAGATAACTAGAAAGTAGATGTTCACCTCTCTATGAGGAATTCTGCTAGGAACAAACAACAAAATTCCTATCAGAATTTGCTGCAGAAAATTTTAAATTTCTGATGAAAATTGAACTTGGGAATATTTTAAATAAATTGGAAATATTTGTTGTTGTCCTTCATGGAGATGCTAACTTGCATGTCTTAAACTGCCGATCTTTCATGGTCAGCCAAGTCCTTGACTGTGGTGCCCTGTGAGAGCTGTGATCTGGTAAAGACGTTCAAACCATAGAGATGTAGGAGAGCATGAAGAATTTGAATTTCAGCTCCTTGAGAAGCTGATACCTGGTTTTAAATTTGGTGGAGATTTTGATACTTGGTGCGTTTTGGAGGAGACTTAAGAATTTGCATGGATAGAGGGTCTTTTTTTCTTACCTAAACAAGCACGTTTCGCAGAAATTTTTTAAGTCACTTTTGATGCTGTCTTTGCAACCAGTCCTTCTAACTGGCCTTGACAGTCTCTTGAAGACTTGGTTCAGACATACTAGGGTCAAGGGGAAGGTCTTTTCACTTTATCTCCCAGATTTTGCACCAGGGTCCCTATCAATAATTGAAGATGCATTGTTTCCCTATGTTCCTCCACCTCTTGAAATCAAGATGTACATTTCCCTTGACCCTTCATTTGTGCTTACATTGTAGGGAGCCTTCCTTTTAACTCATGTTTTGTACAGCACATGGTGCAGTGGAGCTCAGGGCCATGCCTGGTGCTTTTCAGCATGCTGATAATATGAGCAAATAATAACAATAACCATTATGTGGCTATTGGCCTTATCAGTGAGAACCATTGATCGTGCTTCCCATTCACTGGCCAGTAACTGTTTCCAATTATTTTGTGTTCTGCGTTGTGTAGCCCTGGTGCAGATTACGGCTGGCGTATGCCAGAAGGAAAGAAGGTTTTCACTCCTTCTCCCCTCTACGTTTACAGCACTGTGACAAATCCAAAACAGAGGCTCTGGAGGATGATGAGATAGAGGAATTTTACAGGATATTGACAGAGAGAAAGGAAATAGACAAGATCTTCCAAAAGTACTCAGATGCGGAAGGGCTCATGTCCTGCCAGAACCTAGTGAGGTTCCTCTACGAGACGCAGCAGGAAGAAGATGCTGTTGTTGCTGCCCCTCCCTTAATTCAGAAATATGAGCCCAACGAACAAGGTAGGTTGGAAACCCTGGTTGGTTTGGGTCAAAATCTTTCCATTTTGATGAACTCTGAATTGCTTTTCTGTTGCTTTCTTCTACAGCCATGTGTGTTGCTTTCTCCTCGAAACTGTTTCTAGAACAGCAGTTCTCTAGGGGAACATTAGCAGCTCTGGGAGAGAAGGGGACACGAGTACCTGGGAAATATTTATGTTTATTTTTGGCTTAGGTACCCTGAGCAGCTGAAGAGGGGTTGACATGGAGTTGGTTGGAGGGCAGTGGAATTCCTGTGGGAAAAGCCATGACGAGTTAGTCTGACATCAATCATTGGATGGCTTGCAAGGTTAAAAATGTAGCAGAAAAGCAGGAGAGGAAAGGAAGCCAGTATTTTTGAATGTGGGTACTTGAAAACTTATAAAGTCATGAGATCTCTGAGTAGACGGGAAAGAAGGTGACAGTTGTTTAGGAGACCAATTACAGAACTGTCATTATTCTCAGAAATTAAGTGAATCACAGACTGGGACACCCTGAAGGACACGGTCAAGAAACAAATGCAGGATCATAGGCTGTCTCTGCACTGTCATGGTACACCTTCAGGAGAGGGGTGATGCTTTGCAGATGTTGGACTTGTGGATTGGATTGAATTCTAGCTCAGTCCCTCAAGATGGGGAGACATCAATTTCCCCCCAAAGTAGTGATATTTTGCATTTTCAGCATAGATCTCTCTACTATTAGCTAAATGCCTAGGGAGCATGTTTTGCCTCTGAGATCCTCAGGGAATCAGCAGGCATTATGGTGAAGATGGCACCACACCCTGACTGTCAGATTTTAAGTGTGGGGTTTCTGTCTATTCATCTGGCAGCCAAGAAACGTAACGCCATGACCAAAGATGGTTTCCTGATGTACTTGCTGTCTGATGATGGGAATATATTCAACTCCTCTCATCGTAAAGTTTACCAGGACATGACTCAACCTCTCAGTCACTACTTTGTGTCATCCTCACACAACACCTATCTTATGGAAGACCAGCTGACAGGTCCTAGCAGCACAGAAGCCTACATCAGGTAATGGACATGTGTGTGTGTTTATGTGTATATGTGTTTGTGAGGTGTTCTCTTTCTTATGGAAGACATAAGATGCTTAAGGACATCTTATCAGACATCTGTACTGCTAGATGCAATAGAACCAAGTGGTGGTCTGTCACCCTCAGGAAAGGAAATGTGCACTGGCCCATGTTCATATCTGAGTTGAGCTGTTTCTAAACCAGGTTGGCCATGGTCCCCTTTTCACTGCACTTTGTCCTGGGTCTCTGCTGGGCCCCATGTGGTATTCATCTGACTGTAAGATGTATAATGACTACACTTGGGTGCAGGGGAGGGGTTCCGTTTGAAATATCTGCAACCATGGGAATAATGGATTGCAACCCTCTAGCACGATATTTTCAAAGCATGATGATAAGGAAGACTGTTACATGCCCCAGAATCTACAGAATTGTAGAATCATAGAATCACAGAATGGTTTGGGTTGGAGGGGACCTTGAAGCCCATCCAGTTCCATCCCCATCACCATGGACAGGGACACCTCCCACCAGATCAGGCTGCCCAAAGCCCCATCCAACCTGGCCTTGAGCACCTCCAGGGATGGGGCACCCACAGCCCTCTGGGCAGCTCGTGCCAGTGTCTCACCACTCTCTGGATAGAACATTGTGTTGCCTATTTTTGTATTTAACAACTGCTGTCTAACATCTCATGGGCAGATGTTTGCAGTGGCCCTTATTAGCTTGCACAAACACTTTACCTTACTTCTGCTTTCACCTGTACTTTTATCTGGTGAGACAATGTTTCCTTATAAGCAAGTCAATGACTGCAATTCTGTTGTTGTATATTACTTATCAAAAAATTACTATAATTATTCTCAGGGAATAATGGCCATTATCTCAAGCCATAAGCTTAAAGGAGTAGAGTGAAATCTGGCACAAGTCACTCAAAGTAGCTATTTGAATTCCTCTTACGTTGTCTTAAAATGATGGAATTACATTTTTATCTCTTCAAAAAAAAAAAAGAAGATTCTTACTGCAATGATTTAAAGGACTTATGTTTTCTGAAATATGTTAGGAGTTACATAAGAGAGACAAGATCACCTCCAAGAAAGGTAAATCTTTACATAAGGAACCTCGATTTGAAAGTATGAATATATAGAAGGAGGAGTTTCAAATGGGAATTCAGTCTGTAGACTCAGTTTGGGAAATAGGCCCTCAGCAGTCTCCCCAGCTGTGGTCAAGTTCCCACAGGTTCTGCTTTCACAGCTTGGAGGATTCATCCTTCAGATCTTATCAGATCTTATCAGATCTAGATGAAGAAGGCTCATCATCCAGGCTTCATGATCAGGCTTCTGTAGCTGACTGACTTTCTTTCTTCCAGTGCAACCACTCTTGATTTTCTCTTCTCTTCACCATCTTTGGAAAAAGACTTGGGATATGGATATGAATGTCCTTTCTCACCTGACACTGTCTCCTTCTTCAGATAGCCCATTGCTTGGACTTTCGTGACTTCCTTTCTCAAATTTTGCTGTTCTTTCCTTGCTCAACCTTAAGCTCTCTGTTGGCCCTGATCCCATCCTTTCTCCATCTGATTTTCTGTTTTTCCAAGCTGTTTTCTACTTTGAACCCTGAACTTCCCATCAACCTTCCCAGGCAATACCTGTGGCTGATCCACTCTTTCTACCTTGAACCTTGAACTTCCCTTCAGCCTTTCCAGACAATGCCCGTGGCTGATCCTGAGCAGATGGATTAAAACCCAACCAGGTCCCTTCTTTGTTTCCAGAGCCCTCACCAAAGGCTGCCGCTGTGTGGAACTGGACTGCTGGGATGGCCCTAACTCAGAACCCATCATTTATCATGGCTACACTCTCACCTCCAAGATCCTCTTCAGTGATGTCATTAAGGCCATCAAGAACTATGCTTTCAAAGTAAGGATGAGAGACCTGGGACTCTCTAAGATTTCTCATATTATACAGTCCAAGACCTCTGCCCTGCCAGTAGAGAGCATAAAATTGAATACTTCACCTTAGCTTTTCTCATGGGTTGAAGATGTGTCCTTGTGTCTAGGCATCCATGTTCTTCTTTCTGGAGAGATCCATTTCTGGAAGCTGCTGGTCAGGCAGGGCACAGCCTGGGGATGAGTTTAAATTTGTACCATCACAGCTAGATGCTGGACCCCACTGCTAGGAAAATAACACACAATATTTTGAACATACGGGATAGGAAACACAAACAAGCCTTTGATTTACTTGGCTTTGATGCCTCAGGGTCAGTTCTTACTTTGGAAGAGCTGTATGTATGTGTATGGGAGGGACTGATGCAAGGGACTGCTTCTACTCTGCTTTAAAAGGAATGACCAGCTCTGGAATCTTATATGGCATTGCTGGGCTAGCAGCCTTTAAAGTCTTTGAGTTTGTCCAGACTCACTGTGCTGTCTGCTATTTTCCTTCAGTGCACTTGACTTGAGAACCAGTACTAAGTTTTTTGGGGGGCTATGAAACAGTGACAATGACAATGCCTTCAGCACACAAAATGTTTAGGGTGCCACAGAGAACCAGATCAGGCTGTGTATGAATACAGGAAGGATTCAGGTCGCTTAAGGATCTGAGCAAACTCAGTGATCTCACTTCACAGTCTTCCTCTGAGTTAGGAAAGTGCTCTGACTACAGTGCAAGTGGAGAACGGAGGCACAGGGAGCCTCGCAAACCACCCCAGCAAGCTTGAGGGAGGCATCCTGATCCCGCCTGCTGCCCTGTCCTGGAGATGATCATTTCTGGAAGGCATCAGCATAGATCTGAATAGCTACTGCACAGTTGAATTTGTCTGTTTTTTGTCCCTACTGCTGACACACTGATTTCTAGAGGAAACAACAGTAGGGTTTATATCAATTGCTGTAGAGTGGTGAAATTACAGAGTTCAACGATGATGAATGTTACTGCCTTGTCCTAGACCTCACCGTACCCTGTCATCATCTCCCTGGAGAACCACTGCAGCCTCGACCAGCAGAAGGTCATGGCTCAGCACATGACGACGATCCTGCAGGACATGCTCCTGGTTGCCCCGATTGATGGAAGCAAATCCCAGTTCCCCTCCCCAGAGGTGAGCAAGGCCACTCCTAGCACTTTCAGCCTTCTGAAGGTGGGACAAGAGAGAGGTCTGTGTTTTTGTTGGGTGCTAACTGGGGGACCTTATGTCCAAGGGCTGGTGGGAATTGCACTTGCTGAGGAATAGAGCTTGCCTGTGGACAGTGATGGAATAAGAAATAGGAATAGCTAGAAATGCCCCGTGCACATCAAACTCCAGATTGAAGTCTTGAGGGCTTAAAGGATATCTATAATCGCATGTTCCTTGAAACCCAAGGGGAGGAGCAGTACAAGTGGCCTAAAGCTGGATCACATGTGAGATATCCTTCTGCTGAGAATGGCCTGGGTGGCATGGTGGTGTGGATGGGCTCGTGGGGGAGATGTCCTTGGAGGACAGGGAAAGGTGGGAGCTTGCGTGGAGGACAGGTGCCCCTGTGATTCCTATGAATGATGGCAGCCATGAAACTGTGAGCTGAGCGCGGACCCTGCAGGGGGAATGAAATAGGCAGCCCTCAACAGTGTACCACTGCAATAATATCTGGCAATGAGAAAAAAAAATAGAAATGGAATCTTCATGTGAAAAAAAAAAAGAACATTGTTTCCAAAAAAAGAAGCCAAAATGTTCATCTGTTTCCACCCTTTGGGTCTGTGTTTTCTTTCTTTCTTCTTTCCTAAGCACTTTTCAGAACCAGATTTTTGTGTGAATAGCTGCAGTTCCCTTTATAAAGCATTTCTTTGCTACAGAAACCATTTGCCAAAGGTTGGATGAGAATGGCTAGCCAGAGCTGGAAGGAGTTTGTGGGTGGGATAAAGTTGACAGCAGAGGAGAAAGGGGAGGGAAATAAGCCACCCAAAATATCTTCTCTACATTTTCTCCTGCTCTCTTCTTCTCATTTCCCTTTCTGGCTTTCCCCTTTTTTGTTTGGAAGTGCTGTGCCTCACTTGATACAATGCCTAGCACAGAGGGAAGCTGATCTGGGTTGGTCCCTAGGTACTAGTGCAATAAATTTGGATGAATCATAATTTTTAATGCTGCTGCTTCAGCAGGACCTTTGCACTGGCACAGACAAGTTGCCTCCATTTATGAAGTGACTCTTCCAGAGCGAGGTTACACCCAGCAAGGAGACAGGTCTCAGCAGGCTGTTACAGAGTTGGAAAATGAAAGTTTTTGGTGTTATGTGCTGGTTTGTTATTTATCCTCAGTGTAGGATCAGGAAAGCTGCTGTCAGCTTTTCAAAACACTGCCTTGTGATCAGGGGATGATATGAAGAAAGAACAGTGAAACACCAGGGGCAGAAATGTGTGGTGTGTATAAGGGAATGGCCCCAGCTTCCCAAAGATGTCTTTCCCGTTCCTGTACTTGTCTTACCTCCTGCTCTGCTTGCCCTGATGGGCATGTGGCCCTAGCTGGAAGAAAAAGGCCCAGGTCTACCTTAGTGAATGGATCTGGGCTGATCCGCTCCAATGGAGGGACTGATCCATTTAAAGGGAGAAAAAAATGCCAGTGTAGCAACACATATCCTTTTTCCTCTGTTACTTTTCCTCCATTTTCCTGCCATGTGAACTAGAACAGTGTGTTTGTGGAAAATACACTGAAGCTGAAACACTAAGAACAAAAAAACAACAGAAACAACCTTGGATTTTCCACTTCCTTGTGAAGCTGGCATGGGGAAGCCAGAGAGAATGTCATATATTTTTTCTTAGAAAAAAATATGGGATTCACCACTGGGATGAGGCCTGAAAGGCTGTGAATAAAAACAGGCAAAGCACTGCTGCATAGTGTGTCAGCAGGACAATGTCAGTAATTAAAGGAAAATCAACACAGTTTGTATCCACACTAATGATGCACAATACAGCCCAAGGCAGGCATCTGGTTTATTAGGTTCCATTTAGGAACAGAGTATTGCGCTACAAAAAATATCTAAATACCTCCCTCAAGCTTCTGCCTTTAGGTCCCAATAATAAATTAAAGGCCTATAGGGTGAAAAGCCAAAAGCCACAAAAAAGTTCCAGGAAAGCTGTAGGTCACTGCCAGGGTTGTAGGGAAGAGCTGCTCCAATCTTTGCTGCTGATTGCTGCCTTTCTGCCTAATTCCTGATCTGCACAGGGCTCTGCCAGGGTTCTTTCCCACCATCCCTGTGTACTAGCTAGAAATGATGCAGAAACACAAACTTGGTATGAGACTAAAGCAGCTGCCAACATTGCATGCCACTATTCAACATATCAGGCATATCTGAGATCCCTCCAACTTTTTGTGGATGGGATGTAACCCTTCACAATGAGGTTAGCTTTGGGCTGAACAGACCTTTCTTGCTGGGTGGCCCTTTGGACCATGAGCACCCCAGCTGGGAGCCCCAGATCTTCCCCTGTCCCACCCACAGGTCACCTTCCAGTGCCTCATTCACCATCACCTTGAGCCATGCAGCTCAGCAAACACTTCCAGGATAGCAGCAGCAGGGCAGGGTTTGGTGCAGCTGATCTGAGATCTCTCAAAACCTCCTTTGATAATGAGTTTCTTCCCCTTTTTCTTGGAGACTTTTCATCCTCGGATGTTGCTCATCATAAAAGCCTGCAACACCTCAGGTTACAGCTAGCCTGAAAGACATCTGCAGATGGAGAAATGCTTTGAGGTAGCGCATCTGGTCTGCACATCTCTTCGTGAAAGAGACCATGTTAATCCTCACAGCTTCTCTGACATCTGGGGAGATGGATGTCTTCATCCTGAGAGCAGGACGTAGCAGTTAGACCTTGTGTATCCATGTACTTGAGCTTTGGACTGCTTTTGAGAACTGGTTCATATAATCAGGGCAGTTGGAGGAGTGGTCCACCTCCTCCTAAGAGGTTGTCTAATCACATCCTAGGAGTGTTCAGTACTCTCTGTTGACTCTAAAGGAGGTGTTGGAGGCACAGAAAGTTTGTTGAGGTGGCTCCTGTTAAGAATACGCCATTCCCACCAACATGGTAATTGGAAATCAGACCTTGCAATGGCTATCAGGTCACTAACAGAGGCAAGAAGCTTTCAGGTAAAATAAATGCATGTGTGCAGGTCTTTTCAACTACTCTGCTCTTAACAGCTTTGCTCCTGATAAAATGAACAGTGCTTTTATTTAATATAGATGCCCTTCCCAAATCACAGACTCCCAAAGGGAGCAAAGCAGTGTGTCAGAGCCATTTCACTTGCAGAACTGAGCTGGCTTTGGCATGCAGTGGAAAAGGTGACAAAGTGGGGGAGCACCACTTCTGGAGACCTGAGGCAATATGATTTACAGGGCAGTAAGGAAGTGAAAGAGTTGCATCAATTCCACCACACTGTGTGTTCTCAGTGGAGTCCAGCATGCCTGTAGATTTTCCCATTTTCTTAAGTTATTTTCAACTTCGGGTTTGCCACAGGCAATTGGGATAGCTTTATGGCCTGCTTGGAGAGTATTTGTTGAACATTTCGTCTAATGCTTCTTCCTAAGACAAAGAATCTGCTCAACAGAGCTGAACTGATGAGCTGAGTGTCTTTCCCCTCAGGCTAGAAATACTTAATATCACATGGAGGAGAAACAAGAGAGATGGAACAAGTGCATGTATGTGTACATGTCTGTGTGTGTCAGCTTATTTAAAACCTTGCCGAAGGGGGTAAGCTCCCACAGTTTGGACTTTGCTTCTTAACATCTGTAGTAAATGAGGGAGAGCAGTGTTTAGCACTGGCAGCTTCTGTGGGGTGGATGCAGTGTGATGCTGCTATAGTGTAGCACCTTCTGCAGGAAATGTAAGTGCTGTTTTGTGTAGGTCTCACCTCTCAAGCATTCTGCCTCAAACACATTTTGTCCCTAATTCTCTTCTGCTAATCTGTGTGAAGATGTGGTAAGTTTTCTTGTGGGGTACTAGAAAGCAGAGGCAAGTAATAACACAGAATACAGCAGGATGCTATCTGTAGCCTGCAAAGGGCCAGAGAGATTTCTCTGTGTCCACTTACAACTGTCCCCAGGGCAACCACTCCAGGCTGGTGCCTTCAGGGAGTTGACTGGACTCAGCCCTGCCTGGGAGAGTGCTGAGGAGCCAGGTGGGTGGAGGATGTTCTGGGGATGATGAGGATGCTGCTATGCTCTGAACACTCCTTTGGGCCCTTTATTAACTGGTACCCTCCTCCTGGCTCCCTTTGGGCAGCTTTTGAGTGACACAGTAATTTCCCCAGTGTAAACAGATCATTTGTGGTAGCTGAAGAAAAATGCTCTTGGCTACTGCCCCAGCTGCCAGTGCCAGATTTCAGCTCCAACCACGTTTCATCCACAACTTAGCCAGTCAGTGAGGAGCTGGGCTGGTCTCCACAGAGACACGATGCAATTTGCTTGCACCCACAAAAGGGGAATAGTGTTCTATGAAAATGCCTGTGTTGCTCTAAAAAAATCCTTGGTTTTCCACAGCCCTGTCATCTGAGATCAGTGAGGCTTGTTGCTTTTGGTGGAAGGGGCAAATATAGGATGTTGCTGAGAGAAGAGGGGACGTGCTACACAGAGTAAAGGGACTGTATGGGCTAAATCTGAGATTGTGTTTCTCTGGAATAAGTAGCACCCTCACGGCTGGCAGTGCCAAACACATCCAGGTGGCAACAAATCTCCCACTGACTTCACTGGAAGGTGCAGGGTCTGGGGATGCTCCTGGGCTGAATGAACTGATTTTGAGGCATAACCCATTCTCTTGGAGATTGCATCCAGGCAGTCACCCTTCCCAGTACTGCTCCCTGCTGCCAGCATTGCTGCAGCATCATTTGCGTTCAGTCAGCCCTCTCCAGGCTTCAGTTTCCTCCCACAGTCTGAGCTTGCACAAGAACTCGGCCAGATCAGTGGTATGCTGCAACCATGTGCCCTTGGTGTGTTCCTTCACCTGATGGTTCTGTGATGTGGACTTTGAAAGAGGCTGGAGAAAGTTCAGCACAAGAAAAGTGCTCCTTGGATTAGCTCAGCAGCCAGCTGTGTTGTGTTGGCACGTGCTGATGGTTGTTACTACCAAACTACTGGTGTGGGAACTCTCACCTAGTACCCTAACATTTCACCTGCAAGATCCCTACATGCTCTGATGCCATGTCTGATAAGCTGCTAATTGCCTCCTGTTTTGCCCACTTCTCCTTGTGCAGCAACTGAAAGGGAAGATCCTTGTGAAAGGCAAGAAGCTGAGCAGACAGGAGGACCCTGCTGGGACAAATGGGAATAACAACCTGGAGGCTGAGGATGTCTCTGATGAAGATGAAGCAGCTGAAATAGAAGATGAGTCTGTAAAGACAGAGGTACAGCAGAAGGGGAAGGTAAGTAAAAGAAGTACCTGAAGGGGGCCTACAGGAAAGCTGGGGAGGGGCTTTTTACAAGGATGGATAATGACAGGACAAGGGATAATGGTTATAAACTGGAAGAGGGTAGATTTAGACTAGAATTCTTCACTGTGAGGGTGGTGAGACACTGGAACAGGTTGCCCAGAGAAGTTGTTGATGCCCCCTCCCTGGAAGTATTCAAAGCCAGGCTGGATGGGGCTTTAAGCAACCTGGTCTAGTGGGAGGTGTCCTTGCCCATGGCAGGGGGGTTGGAACAAGATGATCTCTAAGGTCCCTTCCAACCTGAACCATTCTATGATTCTATGAAGTAACTGAATCCCAAGAAGGGTTAGACCTGGAGAGGCAGAAAATCCGTAAAGTAGATCTTTGCCTATTGCAGAAGGCTTTGAAATCCTGCATCAGAATGTGTGGTCTTGTTAGCCAATCCCATGCCTCATGCTGGCAAATCACTTTCTAGGTGGGCTTTGTACCATGACTGAAAAAAAAAAAGAAACAATTGAAATATACTTTTAATACGTTCTCAGCTAAGCACAAACACAGAGATCTTGCAGGGCCATCTGACCCTGCAGGTTGTCTTCTTCCTCTAAAATGAGGCTGGAGGACCCAGCAGCTGGGACGGGCCATTTAGCATTGATGGATGCAGTGGAAAGGCACATGTTCAGTCCACTTCTCTCTGACTTCCAGATATCTATTTCTCATGGATCCATTATGACCTCGTCAGTTACTGGAAGCTGATGCTTTTCTGGTAACATTTTGGGATGTACCTGCACCCTCACCAGCCATGTTTCAATGACCCTATGTGGCAGAAAGAGCTATGAGGAAGGGATGGCACATTACCAAAGCAATTGGAATGACTGTTTCTGAGGGAAAAAGATTGACCTCTACCTTAGAGTTTTGCTCTCTCATGTGAAGATATTCATTTTTCCAGACTGCAGACCCAGGGATCCTAGACAAAACATGATTATTACTTTTGAATAGGACTGCAGAAGCTCCCCACAAACCTCTTGCTTCTTTTTTTTTAGAGTGACACCCTGAAGTTGGCCAAGGAGCTGTCGGACACTGTTGTCTACTGCAAGAGTGTTCATTTCAATGGCTTTGAGGACCCCAGCCACCCTCGGGCTTTTTATGAGATGTCATCGTTTGCAGAGAGCAAAGCTCTGAAACTAGCCCAGGAGTCTGGTATGTATGATGTTCTGCCTTGGCAAAAGACCATCCTCTGTCCCAGTTCCCCATAAAGTGACAGGTAGTGGTGGTTAAACATGAGAAGGCACCTCCAAAAACATAGGTCATGGTCTCTTTGGCCATTCATGTCACTATGAGAAACAGTGGGAATAACTTAATGTCATAGAGGCTGCTACCAAGAAGGGCATTTTGTGCAACCAGTTCACGCTCAGCCAGACTGGACAGAGAAGCACTATATACAGCAGCATCAAGACAAAGTAGTCCACATCATTGAAATGAACACTTTCTTCTTTTTTCTGTAGGGAACAGTTTTATTCATCACAACATCAGGCATCTGAGTCGAATCTACCCTGCAGGCTGGAGGACAGATTCTTCCAACTACAACCCCATTGACCTGTGGAACGTCGGCTGCCAGATTGGTGGGTGCAACTGGGAGCTTGGAGAGGGTTAACCTGGCCAGGCCGGTCCTGACCTGGCCATGGTGGGGCTTTGACTGAGGTAGATGTGCAATTTCAAGCCACTTACAGGCAGAGAGGCTCAGTGGTTGCTGGAAGAGATCAGCTGTTGTAACCATTAGGAGAGCCTTTCCTGCACTTTAATATGCACATCCTTGCACATTAGCTGGAAGCACAGTTAGTGCTGTTTAACAAAGAGGAGGGGAGCCAGGAGATAGCCACTTCTCCAAAAGGGTGCTGAAATCTGTGGCAGAGCTGGAAATCAAACTCAGATCAATCAAGCTCTAGAGGAGGGCCGTAACCATAAGGAACAAGTGATGGCCTGAGCTGCTTCCTGTAGTCAAGGCAGTTCTTGTCTTCTCCTGGGACACTGAAACCCTGATGGTATGCTGGTGTCTCAGAGATGTGACAAAAGGATCCTGGAGCCTGTTAAGTGAATTGTATCGTAGCTCTCATTCTGGAAACCTGGTGCAGTGACAATTGGGCAGGCTGGTGATGGTGAGCTGGGCTCTCTTGGTGATGTCGAACATTGGAGTTGTCCCACTTGTTCCTATGTGGCCTTGATGGACAAGAGAAGCTGCAGATGCAGGGCTCCCAGCTGTATGGACCTGCATGGGCTGGATGTACCTGGCAGCATGTGAACTCACTGGGTCCTGCAACCTCATTGGAGACACAAGTAGCACCTATGGGCTTGTCTCCCCAGCATTGAGTCTGGCCTCAGGAGAGTCCCTGGGAGACAACGCCAGGTCCTTCAAGGTATGCTGCAGCCAGACCTGTATGCCTCTCCTGGGCATCAGAATCCAGTATTTGGCCATCTAAAATAAGGGTTTTTTTCAGAAGCCTTGAGTACTTGCAGCTCCCTGTAAAACCTGCGTACTTCAGTTATTAAAGTCCAGCGCACTGGTGCAAAAACAGAGGAGTGCCTTAAAATGCCTTTGGCCTTCAAGTATTATGGAACATGTAGGATCAAGAACCAGGATGAACTGTCATCTGTCCTAGAGCTTTCTCAGAACTGGTTTCCATCACCCTGGGTTCCACGTGCCCTCCCTATGTGGTATTAGTGAAACTGCTTACAGAGACTACTTCCAGATTTGACATCTGTCTGTTAAAAAGATAGGGGTAAATTAGAAAGGATATGGGAAATCTGCCCGCTGTTTGGAGAACTGTGAGGCTTGATCTGTTGTGGGCAAGAGACAGCAGAGGTGAGCTACTGAGCTTCTGCACTTCTGCATGAGGATATCATGAGGAGCTCTATAGTCTAACCAACAGAGACATCAATGCCTCTGAGGATGGCAAATGGGAAAAGGCCTGTTTGGGCTGGGAAGGAGGTTTTAAGAGGCTAAGTAGCCAGAGAAACAATCTGAGAAGGATTTTTGGCTTCACTGCAATTAATGGGTTTATCTGAAGGGTGTAATTGTTCAACCAGGTGACAAAAATTCAATGCAGGACATTTTTTGACCTTGTAGTAGGCTGGAGGACAAGTGAGATGGCTATAATGGCTTCTCCTGCCTCTAACATCTCTGAATGGAAGAAATCCTCAGGGGAAGCAGGCTGTGAGGGGCCCAGTTTATCAGTGCTCTTTGAAGCATGGAAAAGTCAATGTTTATGTCCACGAAGTGCAATTTCATGTGGACAGAATTGATACAAAAAGATTCCCATTGATTTATCTGAAAATGACTGAACTTTTTATTTATGTTGCAGTTGCCCTAAATTTCCAAACGGGAGGCACAGAAATGGATGTCTACCAGGGCCGGTTCCAGGACAATGGGTTTTCTGGGTATGTCTTAAAGCCGGAATTCCTCCGGGATGAGCAAACCAAATTCAATCCAAAATCCATCACAGAAGGAACATGGGGGACAAAGAAGACACTTCTGCTTAAAGTAAGAATAGAAGTTGGAAAACTATCTCAGTAGCATCCATCTTGGGGGGATGTAGGTTGTACCTTCTCCTTCTTCCTCTCCCACATGGGCAATGTTATCCTAACCCTACTGATTTCCCACTGTTGGGGTCTCTGCTTCAGTTCTGCATGGACTTCCATCCTCCAGGAACTCACTCACTTGCTTAATGTTTGGCAAGAAGAGAGATTAATGGCAGTATTTACAGGGTAGGAACATACAGTCATTTTATAGACACGCTGTCAACAGTCACCACTCTTGTTTCCAAATATCATTCAATCACTTTGGGGAAGAGATAGAGAAGTTGCCTCTTCCCTAACCCTGCCCAGCTGGCTGGACTGCAGCAATATTTCATTAGGTAATTTAGATCATTAAAGCTTCCTCTGAAGAACGTCACAATGCTGGCTCTGAAAGACCAGCACTAGCAACAAGGTCCTGGAGAAGGAGAGGGAGGTTTTCCATGGAACCACTCTCTCCTACTGATGTCCTGACCTTTTTCTCTGTTTTCTCCACAGATCATCTCTGGTCAGCAGCTGCCCAAGGTAAACAGAAGCAAAAACTCCATTGTTGATCCTAAGGTAACAATTGAGATCCACGGTGTCCAACAGGATAACAACAAGAAGCAGACCAAAGTCATTGAAAACAATGGTAAGGGGTTTTCTTCCATGCTGTGACCCCCTGGGGCAGTAAGCCTTTGGTTTCATGTAGAAGCGTGTTCCTCATCAAGACCTGATACCCTTTTTCCTGCCCAGATTTACCCAAACTTGCTCACACAAAGCAAATACACCAGATGCTGTTGCCCTGCTTCAGTGCAGGGACCCTAGCTATACACCTAGCCCCACAGACTGGTGTCCATATTGGACAATTCTTTCAGGGGTTCTTCCATCTCTTCTCTCTCTGAGTTGTTTGGAGACAGCAATTACCTGCAAAACAACATCAGCCAGCTGAGTTGTTTTGGGATTGGCTGCCAAATCTGCAGAGCCAGAGATTTGGAAGTGCTCTTTACCTCCATGCAATTGGATCTGAGCTGGGGCACACAGGATCTCATCAAGATCCCCCCAGAGAAGGACCTTTGTGTGGCTGATTTTATTCTGAAGAGCCACAAACTCACAAGAGTGTGGTTGCAGTGGACTCGAGAGATGTCAAATCCAATCCCTGCCCTGTGCAGGACCAAACTCTAAATTAACTCACTTTGCTCCATATATTATCCAGATGAATTCAGAGTATCTCAAAGATGGTGTTTGCCCACACTCTCTGGACAAGTGAACCCAGTCTTTGACGTAGGATAAAATAAGATCTATAGTTAATCAGAGATTCACCTGTTGCAGTCTGTGCCTGTTACCATAATGCTTTTGCTGTGCATGTGTAAAAAGAGTCTGGCTCCATCTTCTTTATAAAGAGTTCAGTCCTTTCTTCCATGCAAATAACCAAGGCAAAGAGGAGAATGAGAGATCAGCCCTCACCCACACAAACACACACACAGACACTGCTTTTATGCATGGAGTAAGAGCCAAGCACTAGAAAGGCAATGAATATTTTCCTCCCTGCTAACACTGTTTCCGTTTTCCTCCTTTCCTGTTTGAGTAAATCTGGCCGAGCTCCTAAAGCTCATGGTCATTTCCTTTGCTTTCAATAATTTTTATAATGTCTCAAGTGGAGGCTGTGTAAGGGATATTTTAGACCTGCCAGGCCTGTTCCTCAGGGCTGCTCAGCACCCTTGGCCCCACAGCGAGCCCGTGGCTGGCTAGAGGGATACTAGAGTGATGCTGGAGGGAGAGTTGCTCAGTGGTGGAAAGGAACATCTACAGAGAAGGAGTTGCATTTCCAAGTGGGCTGAGGTCTTGGTTGGTACCATGCTTCAGCAGCTGACCTGGTTTGATGGTGCTAGGATGAAGCATGGGCTGTGGGTGCAGACTGGGCCTCAGCTGTGCAGCCGTGGAGCTCCAGAGGTGGTGGGAACCTGCTGGTCAGTAGCTGGTGTGTCACTGTGAGCATAGTATGTCACTATGGCTCTCAGATGGGCTGAAAATCCTCCACAGATATCAGCATAGTAAAATCTCTTGTCCTAGGGTCAACCACTTCCCTTTGCCTTTCATGATTTCTGCTCCCGTGGGACCAGCAGCTCTTTTTTTTTCAAGGATAAATGGAGTCAGGAGAACACATGTGTTATCTAAACAGTTGATTTAATCCTGTGGAAGTCCAAATAACGTAAAACAACCTGGCACAGGTATTTTGCTATGGCACTGTTCGCAGACCCACTCAGCACCTTCATGGCTGAAAGACTGCTGCTTCCTTCTGAATCACCCACAGACCCTCCATGACCGGCAGGCTTGAGCTGATGTTTTGCTGTCCTTGGGTTTCCGCTGTGCACAGGCTGTGCCGATGGCAGTGGGGTTTTGAACAGGATGTCCTCTTCTCCTGTTTGTTTCTGGGGAGTGGTTTGTTGAAACTTCAGGGAGCACCCACAGTGACCTGGAGAGAAAGCATTGTGCTTTCCTTTTGTCTCTCCTCTGACATGATGGTCGTGGTTTTGTTTGCTCTGTGAGTCTGGATCACAAGCTCCTTAACCATAACAGAAGTGGGGCCAGTCCGGCTGTCTCAGATACTGCTCTTATACAGGGTGACATATAGCATTTTCTCCATAGACCTGATGATGCTTTTTACAATCAGACCCTCCTTACTAACCTTTCTTGCAGAGAGGGAAGCTGAGACACCGAGTTATGATAAATGGGTGTACCCTGAGCACTCAGTGAGGCATAAAGCCTCAGAAAGCTGTCATAACACAAAGGCACCATTCTCCTCTCTGCTCCCCCTTGGTCTGGGGCTGTAAAATTTTGCTAGTGGTCTAATGGCAACATGAGATGGATGTATCAGCCAGTGAAAGCCTTTGGGCAGAGCAGAGCCCCTTCCTGTTCCTTGCTGCCTTCTGGGGATGTGATGCTGAGGCCTGCAGTGAACAGTAGTTTACTAATACCAGGTGTATCAATAAATACTGTGGACTACAATCTTGGCACCTCCTGAGACCTCTGACCTGAGTCGGATTAGGTTGGCAGCCAGGCAAAGTCTCCATTCTTGTTTACAAACATCTTTGACCAACATCCTTGCTTGTGAGCATCTCTTACCTCCCTCCTTGTTTGTGAGCAGCTCTGACCTCCATCCTTGTCTGTGTTGCTCAGGGTTTAACCCGAAGTGGGATGAAGAGTTTTCGTTTGACATAGAGATCCCTGCACTCGCCCTGGTCCGGTTTGTGGTGGAAGATTTTGACATGTCAACCAAGAATGACTTCATCGGGCAGTATACCGTTCCCTTCACTAGTCTGAAGCAAGGTAAGGCTCTGCTCCCCATTGCACACACCCACTGACTGCTTTGGGAATCTCCAGTGTCCCACTCTAGAGCCCACCACACGTTGGGTCAGAATAAGTCCTTGCTCTGCTGTCTGGGCAAGAAGACAGATGATGATTTATTGAGCAGCTATTGAACTCCGGCTCAGGGTAAGGGATCCCTTTGTCACCAGTGGCCTTGGGCATGTTATGTTACCAGTGCTCAAAGCCATACCTCTCTGACCTATCTGTACTGTGGTGCAGAGGGAACAAAGAGAATTTAGGGACAGGGAAATGTTATTGCAGGGTCTTGGCAAATGCTAGGAAATGTTTTTCTGATAGGACTAAGGCCACTCTCCATCTGTGTCTTTTCTTCCAGGTTACCGCCACATTCACCTTCTGACAAAGAATGGAGACCCGTACCCCTCCTCCACCCTCTTTGTGTATGTCAGTATCCAGGACTGCGATTAGCAGCTCAGTTCTTTCAGGGTGCAGTGGACCTTGTTACGGACCTAGAAGGAACTCAGCATGTGTTGTCTGTGAATGTCAGGGTCCCAACAAATCCCCAGTGCCTTCTCCGGAGCACATGGTGCCCATAGGGCCCTGACATGAAATAGCCATCGACTCTCTCCCTCGTGCGTGCTGGAAACATCCTAATGCTGCTGTTGACATTAATCCTTTTGTACCTGTCCAGCCAATCCAGCTGTGTTTTTTAGTTCACTTTGTATAGTGTGATTTTTAATTCTGCTTTTAGCAAGAGGATAGAGACTCCTTTTTAGTAAATTACAGCTCTTGGTTTGGGTCCAGTCACACAGCTGGACAAAAAACCTAACATCTGTGCAAGAAAAATCCACCCTACCACTGAAATCAGTGGCCAGATACCAGGTGACTTCTTGCAACTTCAGGTGTCAGCCATCCTTCACCATATGAAATCTAAACGAGGACACCATTCTCCTCTTTTCTGTCACAGATTAAAAAAGAAAGCTGCACTACAAAGGGCCGTGTTATGTAACTTGACTTTCCTTTTGTATTATAATAAAAAATACATGAACACTACTCTGCCCGTGTGCCTGGCTCTCAGCCAGGCCGCTTTGCATTCGGAGCCTGGCTCTTATCCTGTGAAGGAGAAAGAAACTGCCACATGGCAGATTTCCCTCTAACCCGAAGTGAAACCCACTCAGAGGGACCTCAGAGAATGTCTTTTGCCGATGACAGTGGAAATACACTGAACTGACAGTAGGGCTTTTTTTTTAAGTAAGTTTTTATAGGAAAACCTCTTTTTTAACACAAAAGAAGCAGCCGTAGAAACAGTTTTAAATGTTAGCTTGGTCCCATTTACACTGCAGAGGTAACCTAGCACAAGCAGACGAGTTTTGAACAACCCAGTATTTATGACAAAAGGTGTTTTTTTTTTTTTTTTCTAGCACAACTATGGAGTTAAATGAATATTGTTGAAATAAAATAATATATATTTTGAAGTTCCAGCTATGTTACTAACACTATGTTAGACTATTAAAAGTGAAAAAAAAGTCTGGAGAAGTCCAGTGACTTGTCACTATTTGCCTCTTTCGCTTACCTGAATGCAACACAGATGAACTTGGAGCCATACCTACTGAATTTCTTCAAGTTGTCCGTCTTCCTGGGGGTTTTCATGGCTGGTATTAGAGAGGATGGGCTGCTACCAAAGAGGTTAATTTGCTTTTAAACCAATTCCAGTCCACTCACTCCACGTCTTTTTTGAGTCTATAAAGTAGCCTGGACTTAGTGATCCTTGGGCCCACTGCAAAACTGGGCCTCTTCGGTCCAACCTGGAGTTTGTTATGCAGTAATCACTGTCGGACAAATTGATTTTTCCTCCTCACTATAATAATCTGTGGTGTTGTAAACCATTTCCAGATTAAATGTGAATTATATACACACCTAAAAGGCTGAAATTGAATTAATTACCATGAGGTGAAAGAGTTCAAGAGCAGCACAGGCCACAGAGGCAGATCTGGGGTTCTTGAAGTGCCATTGGCTCTCCCTCACCTCACTGCTAGGATGGGGCACATCCCACCAGGACACACCTGTGAAGGCTGAAGATGGAGAATCCTTAGCTCCAACTTCCTGTGTTTGGTCCAGGCTCTCAGGATGCTCTAAGCATTTTGTCTTAAGGAGCTGTGGAATAAAAAGGATTTATGAAGGCTGCCCAGGACTGCCTTGTGCCATGCAGGCAGCTCGGACCATGCAGCCTGAGAGCAGCCATGATCAGAGGCACTCATGCCCCCTCTTTCCTATAAGCACCTGCTTTTTTGGGTGAGTCCTGACAGCTCACTGAGTTAGCTGAGAACAAATTATCTGTGTGTTTTGGCCAGAAGTGAGGGACAGGGAGCAAGGAGAGATGTTAGGATCGCACTGCGCTTAGATGGAGTACGTGGAGAAGCTGAGGTTTCCTCTTCCTGTTGAGTGCTTAAATAAAGGTTGGGAAGATTTGTGGGAAGGGACAACATCCCTCATCAGATAGGCAGAGCTGGGGGAAAACCACAGGAGCCATGTGGGAAAGGAGCTGAGATGGGGCACTTGTTTTGTTGGGCCCAGAGCAGAGGAGGCTGAGGGGAGGCCTCATGGCGGCCTACAGCCCCTCACAGGGAGTGCAGGGGCAGCGCTGAGCTCTGCTCTCTGGGGACAGAGACAGGGACTGAGGGAACGGCATGGAGCTGTGTCAGGTGGGGGTTAGGGAAAGGTCCTTCACCAGAAGGCGGTGGGCATGGCACTGCTGCCCAGGGCAGTGGGCACAGCCCCACGCTGCTGGAGCTCAGGGAGCATTTGGACACCGCTCTCAGCCATAGGGTTTGGGTTTTGGGTGGTCCTGTGTGAAGCCAGGGGTTGAACTCGATGATCCTTGTCCCTTCCAACTTGGGATATTCTGTGGTTCTATGACTCCAGGCGAGATGGACCAGAGCATGATGGACAACGCTGTTAGGGCTCCTCTTTCCCCAAAGGAAGGGACATGGTCCATACCATTACTGAGGGAAATGATGTCTGAGCAGATTAAGAAATGCTTCAGCCTCTGCTGAAGCTGCTGAAGCGGTTTCTGCTGCTCTCTGTTCGATTATGTGATGCTGATTATTCCCACAGGCAGGGTGATAGGTGGAATCGCTGCGTTTTATGGAGCAGCACATGCGATTTGTTAACCTGGGAGCTGGCAGGAGCATGCTGTGGAAGGGCTGTATAAATATTGTACGTAGATTGCTGCTTCCAGTTGTGGTCGGAACAGGGATAATGTGCACTGATTGTATCCATCATGAGCAATAGGTGCAATCACACAGGTAATTTGGACGATTTGTGTTTCTGCTTGACTCTTACCTTACTCTGCATGAGTGTTTCTGTGGATGTTGGGCTGGACCCTCAAGCAGAAAGGGGCCAAGGTGGTGGCCGGAACATGAAGGCAATAATGGGATTGTGGCTGATATGAAGTAACTGCCAATTCTTAAACACAAAATCTGTCCAGAAGATTCCACCACCTGGAGGTCTCTGCCTCCAGACTGTCTGGATGGTGACACCTCATCATTGCAGTGTGGCCCTGGGTGCTGCATGAGAGCTCTGCTCCTTGACCACCAGCTGTCAGCAGAACCTCACCTCCCACAGGGAGCAGGGCCCTCAGGAGCAGAGCTCATAGCTGGGGAGTCCTGACTGGGGTATTTGGGAACAGAGGGAGCTCCACTTCCCTGTGTTTGTTCTTTTCTCTTAAAAAATGATTTAAATTCCATTAAAGATCAAGTGTTTGAAGGAGCTGTGGCTCTGCAGGACTTTTCTCTACCACCATCCTATCCCACACACTAATCAAGGACACTTCCAGTGCTGCTGTTGGCTGTTTATTTGGAACCATCAATCAGGCTGGGAATGGAACAAAGCTTTAAAACCACATCTTTTTGGTTTTTAAACATATATTTTTCCTCCTTGCGTATAGAGTTGCATCCCTTCACCACTGATCACTTGCATTTCCCCCTGCCCTCTCCAATCAGATTCAGCTCACAATGTGGAACCAGCACCCTCAGCCCATGAACATCACAGGGATGGATCCCTGACAAAACCTCCACTGGGACACACACTGCCTCAGGTCATACCCCAAACCCTTCTGGCTTCTTCAAGGCTTTGGTCTGTGGGCAGGTGGACTCTTACACTCACCTGCACTCAATCATGCTCAGCAAGGCCAGGTGAGATTGGAGATGCTCTCTGAATGGGAATAAAATCAGTCTTGTTGAACAGTCAAAATCAACAGCTGCATCTAGCCCTAAATCTCATCATCTTTTTGAAACAGAACTGCTAATAAATACACTCTAGATATGTGTGAGGTTTTTTTTCCAACCCAGGTTCTTATTTGTTTTGCTTACATTAGGCTATGCGTGTTAAGCTACAATTGATTCTTATAGGGTTTTAGTCAGTAGCTTTTCTGCAGGGTGAGAAGGCGCTGAGCTGGCCAGTCTCACTCCATGGGCTACGCCAGCACACATCTGGCTACTCCATCACCTTTTCCTGATCTCCCTTTCTCTCTCTCTGTCCCCCCCCAGCCACTTCTCTTCCCATCCAGAATTTACATAACAGCTGCAAGTGGCCATTGTCTTGCCTAATTTTAAACTTCTACAAGTGGAGGAGGATCGTGACCTTACAGACTTGGGAAATGGCAAAAAGGAGAGGAAAGAAGAGGCTACAATGCAGTTGTGACCCACGCTTGTCTTCATGGTTATCAGCAATAAAGCAATAAAGGTTTTGCCTCCTTGGTTTCAGAGTTTGCAGGGAGAAAGGAGTCATCCACTGAACAGAGGCTGCTGGAATAACTGCACTGGAGCTTGGCCTGATTGAGATGTTGGGTTGGGTTCATTGAGCCAATGTCTGTGCTTCTTCCCTGCATCTCCTAAGAGAGCAAGGGTTGGTCCCAGAGTCACTGGATGCCAGGTGGCCCCTGCGGTCTCAGAAGAGTCCATACTGCTTCTTCTCATTCTGCTGCTTCCATTTGGGCATCTGGTAGAACTCGTGTTTGGACTTCCCAAAGATATCATGGAAATCAGCGTCAGAGAGATAGTACTGCAGTGAGAAGAGAGAGCAAGAGCTGATCAGCTTTGGCTTGTGCAAAGGCTGGGACACCTCCATCTGCCGTGTCCCCTTCTCACCATGCCAGTGCTGACCCCTGACTCCAGGCAAACAGCTTCTGTCCTGCTGTCTGTCCTCATGGTGGGAAATGGAATATCCCAGCAGCTGTTCCTCATCCTGCTTCCCAGGGCACCGGGGGAAAAAAAAAGCCCACAGCCCAAGGAATGCCCTGGTTTTGAAGGGTTAGAATTTGGTCCCTGCTAATCATACTGAGATAAGGGCAATTAATGCTGCTTCAGGGAAATTCTGCTGGCCTAAGTTTTGAGTGGTTTCTCAAGCAGCAATTCACAGTGAAAGCATCTCCCAAATAACCTACTGTATGTAGCCTACAGCTAAGTTCCTGGTTAAGCTACAAGGGCACAAAACCAGCAGTGCTGTCACCTCTTTTTTAGTGGGATCCACTCCTTCTGGAAGTTCATCCACAGTCTTGTTCATCAGCACCTCTCGGGAGTAAACTCCTTCACCGTTGGGCACCAGGGAAGGGCTGTCGTTGTTGCAGGTGCTGCTGTTGGTGTAGGTGCTGCTGTCATTGTGGTTGAAGTGCGATTTATACTCAGGGGAAGCACTTGGTGTGCTTGAACCAGCCAGGTTGGTCATGCTGAGGGTTTTCTTACTCAGGCTGATGTTGTTCAGATCCTGCCAAAATGAAGAATATGTCAAGAGAAGCAGCTCTAGCAGAGCAACCTGAGGGCTCATCTTTCTGTTGGGGTTGAAGGAACTGTCCTGGCACAGACTATCTGCTGGTCTGCTGCTTTGGAGAGCCAAGCAGCAAGGAGAAAGTCAACATTAAAACAATAGCCCAGCACTTCCATCAAGATGTTAGGACTGTTAAAAACACAGCCATGAGAGCCCTTAGAAATAGAATCATAGAATCAAAGAATTGTTTGAGTTGGAAGGGACCTTTAAAGGCCAGCTGGTCCAACTGCCTGCAATGAACAGGGACACCCACAGCTCCATCAGGGTGCTCAGAGCCCCCCAGCCTGACCTTGAGTGTCTCCAGGGATGGGGCATCCACCACCTCTCTGGGCAGCCTGTGCCAGTGCTTCACCACCCTTATTATAAAAAAACTTTTTCCTTATATCCAGCCTAAATAACTGAAGATACTTACAGTTGTCTTATTTTTCTCACAATAGTGTCAGGAACCAGTGCATGTGGGAGCACAGAATGTAAGATTAGGTATCTACCATGTCTAAAACTTCTAAATTAGCTGGGTACCCCTACCCGTGCTGCCATCTCTCCTGGTTCAAAGCCCCTTCCACTGCCTTCCAGCCTTCCTCCTGCTCCTGTCCAGTGCAGAACTGATCCCATGTGACAGCCATGTCTGGGACCCTTGGGATGCTGTGCTCTCTTTGTGTGATCTCCCACTGGGTTATGCCCTTCCTGATGAGGGCCACCACATTTGTTGTCTCGGGAGATACAGCTCTGCAAACTGCTCATACAACTCTTAATTGCACTTAATGTATTTATGGGTTATTAATCCCATCTCCCTCTGCTTTCCACTGAGGAGAATGGCTCTGATCCTGACAGCTTGAAGCCCCCACATCTGCTCTGATCTTTATGACCTCTTCTCCATGCAAACATGCTGGAGGACACAGGGATGTTTAAATTAAGGTGCTTCCCACCTAGATGGTCTAAAGGCCACTCACCACCGTGATCTCGGATAGAGCCGCCATATCCCCCAAGCTGTTCTTCATCTCCTCATAGGACTTGCCATCCTGAAAACAAGGAGAGTTGTGAGAAGCACAAGCTGCATTTAGGTAGCACATGCTCCTGACCAGCAGATCAGCAGATCATCTGGATGTTAAAGCCCAGTGGTGACCACTGAGGTGGCAGCTGGTGTCTGCTTTAATCCTCAGCTCCTGGAATCAGGAGACCCAGCCAGACTCTGAGCTGCCACTTGAAAACAAAGAATGCATTAACTGAACCTCTGTGGTTACACAGTAACAGGTGAAATTAATAAACAAACAAGCAAAATGAATAAATAAAAACTTTTCAGAGAACAGAAGACAGATTAAGAGATATCATATTTGCTACTAAATTTAAATCCCCTAAGTTTAAACCAATCCTGCAATGCGTGAAAATTTGGAGAAAGATACTATTCCTTTTTTTCACTTCCCTGTCTCATTTAGCTAAAGCTACAGATTTTTCAAAGCCTCAGACTACTTTTAGTGCCATGTGTGACCAGGTTCCCCTAGATCCTAAAACTAGAAACATGCTAAATATATTGGCAAGTTGACAACTGTGTTCTCCTAACCAGCCAGGAGATGTCAGTTCTTAACAGCACCATCCAGCAGAGCTCCCTAACAACAGCAAACACCACGACCATATGCACTGCAGAACAAACAGATTTAGACCCAAAACTGAGCAATGAACACACACACACACACACACAGATGGTTCTGGGATGTCAGCAGTTTGGACTGCATGTCTGTGGTTGCTAAAGCTGCCTACAGGGGATACTTTTAGAGGCATGTGTTTTATAAGTTGCATCGTTATTTTTCAGGAAAAAAAAATCAAGTTTTGACCTTGTTCTAAGCATCAGCATAGTTTTAAGGGTCAGCATGCTGGGAGTTGCTGTCTTATCTGTCCAAACCCAGCTGCTAAGACAGACTTTCTACCACCCTGCAGATTGTGAAGAGAGATGATGCGAATTCAGCCGCAGGAGAAAAATGTCTTTGCATGAGATTCTCTGCAGGATGAAGTCCCCTGGGACCTTCACCCCATTGCCCTGCTCCAGTGTGGGATTTATCCACAGCCCTCTGGGCAACCAGAAGATGAGGCTGCTTGTGAACTGGTCTGAACACTGGTGCTCATACAAAATACCAGAGAGAGAAGGGACCGTCAGTAGCCACCCACCGTGGAAGAATCTCAGAGAACGCCAGCTGGGAGCCGAGCTTTTCCCAGCTGCCTTTCATCGTGCAACCTTTTCCTTTCCTAAACTGTGCACACCAGTGCCACCGGGTGGCAGGAATCTGGATGCACAGCCCGGCGGGATTGCTTCCACCTTGAGATGTTCCAGATCCAACCACTGACGCTCCGCCAGGGTTGCCCTTTATTCCCAATGAACACTGTTCATTCAGGCAGGCTGCTGCACGGTGTGCACGGATCAGTGCTTTGCTCCATCCTCTGCCCAACCACACTGCGCACAGACCAGGCTGGAGCATGGGTCCTGACAGCACTTGGTGGAGCCCCATGCAACGGCCATATCAGGGAATCTCTGCTCCACATCATACTCCTGAAAAAATTTGAAGTGTGTTTGAAAGAGGGGAGAAATGACTTCCTTCTTTCTCAGGCAGCTCCTGGGCAGGTTTCCATTTCTGTAGAGCAGAGAGCTGGTATTTGTGAATCAGCTTTCGAGAGGAAGGGTTCATTGGGACCAAAGGTGACCTTGCTCAGGAGCTCCGGGCACAGGGCTCTGATGGGCAGTTTGTGAACCTGGAGACGAGACCTGTCTGCTCACATCTTTCATTTCACCAGAGTTTGCCCTTATAGCTGGGACAGATTATTTTTTTTCTGTATTTTGAAAAATGAACACTTTTTTTTTTTTCAATTGCTTTTATGGTGTGCAGCATTTTGTTTTCACTCTGAACTTGATTATCAGCAGCCCCAATGTGTATTTTTGGTTGAAATCACAAACCTAGTTTGCAACCTAATCTTTTTAAAATAAAAATAAGGATAATGTGAACTAAGGCACATTTACCTATATTTGCAAAAGCCCATTTCACCAAACAGGTACTTTTTGCTGGTGAGGGAACAGAAGCTGACTGTGTAGCACCAGGAAGCTGTGAAGCTCAGGACATGTAGCAATGTTTACTCCACACACCATAGAGGATATGGCTCACTGGCAATAACACAAAGGTGCTTAAAGGTAAGCACTGCTGAGCCCACATGCATGCCCCAGGGCTTTTCCAGCAACTTACACTCCACTTGTAGGGGTCCCAAGCGTTGAACCACCCTGTGAAGTTGAGGGGTTCACAGCCCTGCTTCACCAGTATTATCGGAGTGGCCAGGTCTCTCCCTGCCGGATGGGTCTTGAGATACTCCTTAGCTGAGGCAATTGCCTCGTTCCTCTCGTATGTGTTGGAGGCTTTGCCAACCCAGAGGAAAATCTGCAATGAGAGAAGGTGTTACGATCTGTGAGCAGGGAGGACCTGTGCAGACACGGCTGTTTGTTTTCTCCTGTCAAGCGAGGTGGAGATAAGGCTGCAACTGTTGTTTCCCAATAGCCCCATGGGATTTTTATCTCAGATTTACTCCCATCCAAGAAGGATTTTGATTTTGAGACAGATACAGAACATAAGTATTTCAGGAAACAGCTCTCACATGCTTCAAGGTAGTTAAACTCAGTACTTGCATGGTCAAAAACTCAAATGCCCTCAGGAAGCAAAGCCATCAGAATCCCTTTCCAATACCTCTCACCCTTGGTGCTGGGACATGAGGAGGGGTTCTGGGTGCCACCCCCTGCACGAGCCAGCAAAGACAGGTGCAGGCTCACCTCATCTCCTAGGAGCAGGACATGGACCTGGTGTCCTCCAGAGGCACCTACTCATCCTTTTCCTGCAGTGGGATGGTAAAGGCAAACTTTGTCCAGCTCCATACTTGCACAGATGAGGGTGGATTAACGGGTCACCAGATGACTGCAAGGGGAAGCCTGGCTGCCACCTCCTCACTGTTCGGAGCATGACCATTCTGTCATGCAGATAATGTCCCACTGGACCTTCTGATCTGAGCATGGGGACCCCTCAGGTACTACTGAGAAAGGAGAGATGGGCTGGAGGAGGGAATGAATTTGGCCCCAAAACCTGAGCCCCAGGTTCAGGGCTATAAGCTCTCAGGTCAGCTGTGCCCTTTGCTCTCCAGGCAGGTGGGAACTGATTGCTTTTAGTCTCCTTTGAAAACCTCCAGTCTGGCAGTAGAGGAAAGGGAAGGAGGAAGAACTATTTTCTGTCTCTAAGTTGTGTCTGAAACCATCCTGTTTAGGAGGAATCACATCCCTCACACTTTAATGTATCTGCAAAGCAGCCTTGGCCAAAGTGCTTTGCTTTCTGTGCCTCAGTTTCCCCTTTTCATCAAGGCTAACAATACCGTCTCACTGAAGTGTTTTGTAGCTGGGTGAGAAGGATTAGACATACACCTGCCTGCCTGACCAGGCATCAGGAAGGGTTTGGAGATGGGGCAGAAGACATACTGCCCTCAGTTTCATGTTGAATGATGGATCCAAATGAATTAAGCCATAATCCGTTTGAAAATATGTCTGGAGGGTAGGGGAGGTGGAGTCTGTGCTGACCTCTTCCCAAGTGTCTAGCAGCATGACATCGTCTTCATCCAAGTCTTCCTGGCAGAAGTCCACCACCTCTGTCATGATGAACCGACCCGTCTGGTTGGAGCACTCGAAGAGGCGAGGTTGGTAGTGCGTGATCTGCTCTTGAAACCTTTCTCGTGCATGGCAGGGAAAGGAAAAGCAAGAGAGATGGGAATCTTTCCCTTGTGGTTTGCCATCAGGCCCTGCCACTACTAGTCATGTCCATGCTGGATGAGGTGGGAGCATGGCAACACTCATAAGAGGGCCTGAAAGTCAGCCATGTCGGTTTGCATAAGATACTTGGACCATTTTAACAATTTTTAAAGGTAACTCTTTTTCCACCCGAAGAAGCCAAAGGCAGAACCCTCCCCTCCTTGTGCAGATGAGCCTGCTGTCAGGTGGAAGCCACAATGATCGCTTGGTTGCAGAGGAATACACCTCATGCTCAGAGGGCTGGAGAAATTCAGGTTGTTCAAATGCCAGTTCAGTTTCATGAATCTTCTGGGGCTGCTTTTAAGGCCAGTAATGGCTGGAAATGGAGTATGTGGGTCATTCATTGGGAATATTCTGACCTAGTGCTGCCTTTGGTGCGGATATGGACTCAAAGTGCTTATCCATCTTCCTGCTAAGGTTTGATCCTTTACTTAATGTTGCCTGGCCAAGCCCTGAGGAACAACTAGGTTACTGTTACCTCTTTTCACTGGCGTAAGGGGCTTTCCCTCCCAGGGCTTCCCAGAACTCTGCTGGCTCTTGTCCTTCCAAAATGGTGTGCTTGTCCCGCCTGGAGATGATGTCAGCCACCATCTTTGCCATCTCCCTCTCATCTCCACTGCAGCCCTGTTCAGGACATAAGATTGAGGCTGAATTAGCGGTAGACTGGAAAAAATTATCTTTGGGGCTGAGCTGCCTTGATCCCACACCACTGCTCTGGAGTGTTTTAGACCTGCTATTGAGGGTCTCATCTGAGCTGGTCACTCAATCTACTCATTGAAAGAACCAGTGCAGGCAATGGCATCTGGGCCTTATCACATCCTGAAGCAGGTGACCAAAAGGAGCTAAATGCTAGTTTCTCACAACTGGAGAGCCCGAGGTCCTTTATTTAGGTGAAAGCTGTATGAACATTTAAAATGAGGTGAGGTGAACCCCAAGATGGGTTTCTTCTGATGAGAGAGGGCTGCATTACTGCTAATTCTCCACAGATACAGCCTTCTCCTGGGTTCATTCTCTTCCACTGAAATTAGTGGGCTCTGTGGATATACCTCCATGGCTCAGTGGAGGTAGAGGACTCAAGTTGCACAGCAGCAACTTCAGGTCCCCATGGCTGTCTCACGCACCTACGGTGCTCTCACCTTCCCACACCACAGGTAGCAGACTTGGTTGGTTGCCAACAGGAAGACATCATTGGAGTTGAGCGAGGAGGCCCGGGCTGGCACCTCTGTGGCCTTGGTGTTCATCTCATTCGTGCCCCTCACCTGGAAGAGGCGGATTGCTGGCTCGGGTGTGTTTTCCTGGGTCCGGCTTGTGCCACCCTGCAAGGAAACAGAGGGAAGGACAGTGTTGGGAGGTGAGGGTGCAAATCCAGGTGCATCCAGGGTGCATCTATGATCTGATTCTAGGAAGAAGACTTTGGGGCTCACAGCCCTCCCCACAGCAACAGACCAAGGGCCTACACAGAGTAGGTGAGGAAATCCACATAACTTCTGATTCCTGGTGTGAATAAAACGCACATGTTGTGACTTTCACATTGCTCCCTGGTTATTCTGAGTCTTGACCAGCTTCTGTCAAGATGCTCAACAGATCTTAGTGTCTGCTATGCACTTGCCATGTAAACTAGACAAGGCAGCTGGACTCAGATTTCCATCTGTGTTGTGTGGAAGCTCTGTACTGGGGCCAACACAGAGAGCTGAGGGCACCCCTTCTTTCCCAGTCATTGGCAGTGTCTCCACCACAGATGCTGGCATCCAAAGGAGAAAGTGATGTGGGTCAGAAGTTGATGTGATGCAATTCAAGCAGGGAAAATTCAAACCATGGAACTGTTGGCAGGGTATTTTGGACGACCATCCCTGAAGGCAGGCCATGAAGGACTGTGATATTTGTAATTTGCAGTATGATCATCTTATGGTAACTGCAAAATACTTTGGGATAGAGTTGGAAAGAACATTTGTTGATACTGAAGTTCAGGAGTTGACTGCTGAGTCCAAGCTAGTCCAGGATTGTTCCCCACCACATGTTTACTCACGTGACATTGAGCCTACTTGGGAAGTCACTATGGAAAACTCAGGATTAATTCCTGTGATGTTCCCACCCCATCAGAGACTTCTTCAAGGCCGTGGGAATGGAAATTAGCCTCTCTGTGTCATAGTTACCCATCTGTCAGGTGAAAGGGCTTTTGAAGATACACCACAGAAGTGGTAGCTCTATAAGCACCCGTGAAGGGAGAGATGATAGAAATATTCCATCACTTCCATGTGCCATCCCATACAGACCCAAGATGCTTCTTTCCTGAATATCAGCCCCTTTTTCTGAACTATTTCTCTAATCACTGTCATTCCATCACTGGTGCTTTCAGCTTCCATTGCTCACCCACACAAAGCCATGTTACCTCGTAAATGATCAGCTTGCCCTTGAAGATCGCTAGGAAATGTGTTGGCTCCTTGCCCATTGTCACGCGCACCTGCACAGCCTCGTCTCCATACTTTTTGTCCAGCTCAATGGCATTGAGGGCACAGGCAGTGATTTCATCCACAGAGGCGTGGCGACCCTGGGGAGAAAGGGATACCACTTGCAATGAGATGTGATGAAGGGCATAAAGCTCTGCAAAATGTAATGTCTTGCCAATCCCAAGCCCTGTGCACACTATCATGAGATGAGAGTTAAAACAAATGACTTCAAATTTAGTTTACATTCTGTTTTTGGAGCCTTTAGGATCGTATTTTCAAACTTTTCACTTCATTCCAGGGGAGGAAAATATACTTTAAAGAACATAGCAGAGATATTGATATTTGTACACTCATCTGACTGCAGGAGCTGAAGCCTTGAAGGACAATCTGCAAGACTGCAAAGTTTGATGTCAACACTGTAAGCCCCCATAATCCTCCACCATTTCTGTCTGGCACTGCTGGCTCTCAGCCTGATACTAGTTCGGCCTCAGAGTGTACATGTTGCTTACAAAACAGGGCCTGGGATATTTCTAAGTGGACAATTGATAAGCAAAGGGCATGTGAGTTCTTCTGGATGTTTGGCTTAGGATTTTTGTGTACAGCTGCTTCCTTCAGGCTTCTAGCATACACAGCAAAATCCCTTCTGTTTCAGTCTGACCTACCTGCCACATGTAGAGGACGTAGTGAGGCCTCCCTGACCTGAGGTAGGTGTACAGGACCAGGTAGCAATCACCTCCGTAGAACTGCCCATATGTCTTGGGATTCACTGGCTGCATTTGCAGGTCCTCAATTCTCCACACCTGGTGTGAGAAACATCTTGGTAAGCAGCAGTGTAGTCAACATGGGAACAGAACACAGGCAGTGTTCTGGCCTCAGCCATGCTTCTAGGGGAGAATAGGTGGGCACACTTTCATACTTCACACAGCTGCAGTGTGTGAAGAGGGTGAGAAGTTTGGAAACACTTTGATAATTGCATCCTCTGTCAGCCAAAGGAGCTTTCTCACCTCTATGTCCCCAGAGGCATCATCCACCATCCTCTGCTCAGCAGCGAGCTCTGGTCTTGCATGGAGCTGAGTGGTGTCAAACTTCACCTGCTCCACCTTGGCTGCATGCACCAGCAGAATAAAAGCAAGAAGCCAGTAAATGCAGGGTAACATATGACCCCTCTGCATCACCCTCATGCACATAGACACACAACAATTGTACAAGTAAGAAAAACCTGTTCTGTGGTTGCATGATGCCAGTCTTGCCACCAGTAACAAAACGTTGATTTTGGGATATGGAAGAGCTCACATACTCCAGTGTTACCTGTCACAGGCTGGCAACTGGCCAGATAGCACTTTCCAATGGTGTTGTAATGACAGGTGGGTAAAAATAGGAGTTATCTCCTGACTAAAAAATCATAATTGTTTTCCAAATCTATACATATTTCCCTCATTTGTAAATGTTGCTTTCAGAAATAGAATGACTGCATTTCTCTAGCTCATGATAAAGACAATATTTATGGAGAGTAGGGCAAGAAGGGAAGAGAAAAGAAAGAACTTGCAAAGAGATATCTGCAGCTCTGGAGATATTAGTGATGGAGACATTCGGCATCTCCGCCACTTCCATCTGTCATCAGCATGATCTCTTGCTTCGGTGCTGTTTACTCTTTGGGGTTAATGCATTGCAATATTCACTTCAGCAGCATGACAAATGGGGGAACCATTTACACCAATGCAGGATAATTCCATTGACGTCAGGAAGGCCTTGGGTGGGTGCCAGTGTAAATGAAAGCAGAATGTTGTTCAACACTTCCTTATCAGGTTTGTCATTAGCCCTCCCTGAAGAAAATTAAGAAGTTCTGCAAGTGTGAACTTTTTGCATGCATTTTTGCAGATGAGATTGATCTTCTGCCAACATTTACATTTGGAATGTCAGTTTGATTCATATAAGGAGCCCCAGCAGTTCTGAACATTTTTCAATTGTTGAATCCTCCGGTTCTACTGAAGAAGGAGGAAAATGCAGGAGACAAGAAGGATGTGCACTGGATTTTCTACAAGTGCTGAGGATAGGCGACAGCCAATGTGGATGATGTTCCCTCAGCTGTAGCTTATCGCAGGTAATAGAGTCAAACACAGAGCAATTTGTGGCTCTGAAAACATACTCACCAGTTTTCCCAACAGTATAGACTTTGCCCAGCCCTTGTGTTTCATTCTTCTCTGTCCACCTCTGGAAGAGCTGCTTGAACATGGCTGACTCTGCGCCATCATTGATCACTTCAATGTTGGTAGAAGGAGAATAGCCTTTGGCTTGGATAAAACCCTGGTGGCGTTGAAAAGGGACATTAGTGGAGACACACCAAGCTTCTTATAAACATGAGAAGAAGGATGTTGGCCCGAACCAGCCCCAAAAGCAAAATTCCACCTGCAGCTGAACACAACAGCATATCAAGGGCTAGATTCACCCCAAGATGGACAGCTCTGTCTCGAACAGCCTCGCTGTGATAGAGAATATCTCATTCAGCTCTGTAGACAGCTTCTGCTCATGGATCCAGGAGTGGAGGGGAAGGGAGCAGTAATGGAGTGTGCCCACGACCTGAGAGCCTATTCAATTTGCTTTTCTCCCAGCTTTTTAACTCTCTCTAAAACAGGGAATCTGCCCTCCCTTTAGCATGACAGAGAACATAGATGCCAAGGTAGTGAAGGCATGGGGACAGTTACATATCCCAGGGTGTGACGTGTGCTGAAGGGACAAAATTCTCAAAAATCTCATTTTTTTTTCTTTTTTTCCCTGACAACAAATTATTTCCTTGAAGTAGAGCAACTATTAAGTAAAAAGAGTGCTTCAACAGAGGTGCCTGATACAATGTGATAAGGATGAAAGTGATCTGTGCTCTGCCTGCCACAATGTTAGAGTCACTGCTTGGTTTTTGAGAACTGCTCTCATGTTTATCTCAGCAGACTCCAGGATGACCCAGAGGTACAGTGCTGACAGCCATGGTTCGGGGAATGAGCCCGAGCGTGGGCTTTTGAGCATTCATCTTCTGCTGTAAATACTGCAGCCACATACTACCCCCAGGGAAAAGCAGAGCAGATGGTCTTCCCATCCCTCCCACCTGCCACGCTGAAAGAAAGAGATATCTTTTGTTCTACATTTGTAGCTCAGGGCCAGAATTTGCAGAGCTGATTGACTATAAAAAGCAGCCGAGTTAAGCTGTTGAGAGGAGTGCAGAGGATTGAGAGATAAATTTTAAGTCAAAGTTTGTCTAAGCTTTTCTTCTCTGAGACAATAGATGTAATTGGTAATGAAGCTGGGTATCTCCAGGTAAGATCTCATTGAAGGTGGGACCATTGAGGTTCCGTATCTCCAAGTAAGATCTCATTGAAGACAAAGCCATTTATGGTCTTCACATAAGTCAATAGATGAATTAAAAACTAAGTTCCCTGGTAGTCTTCACTTCCACATGCCAACTAACATGAAATACTACTGAATGCCTTAAACACTCAGGCTCCCTTGAGGCTTACTTTGTCTGAAAGGAAACGTTGAGGCATGCTCTGCCAGAAAATGGCTGCACGGCAGATTATCTAAAGGAGCGACAGAAGTGTGCTATGCTGGAGTGCCCTATTCTAATAGAAGCCATGGTTCTGCAGCAGGTTGGCTGATCTGAGTTACTAACAGTTAATGACAGGTCTTTTCCTACCAAGCAGAAGAGCCCTGTGCCAGTTTCCAATTCACATGTAGAATCTGGGTCCAAACTCATCAATGTTGTGAAAAACACTCGTTGCCTGTCATGGACTTGGAGTTCAGACTGGTAGCGTTCACGTATTGGTTCAGTTGTTTAAGAGAGCCTGAGTAACCGAGTTCCCCCCTGACTTGCTCAGAAGTATCACCCTTGGTTGGGAGCACAAGGCATGCCTTTCTGCTTCAGAGCAGTGGCCTGTGCTGCCCTGGGCAGTAAGAGATGCTGTTCAGCAAGCACGCACAAGACTTGTGACTATCTGCAGTGTGATCTCTTCATTCTCCCCAACATCCACAATGTGGGGTCATGGATGTTACAGAGATTATAAGAGCCTCCTCCCTTTAATATCTGTTTACAGACCTGTTGACCATAAATGGGTGTAATTCCTTCTCAACCTTGCTGATCACTCTGCCTCCACCACCTACGGAAGCAATGAATTCCAGAAGTCTACCACTTACTGTGTCACACAAAGTATTCTCTTTTACGTTTTCTTTAACCATTAATTTCCTCTCAGTTTCAGTGGCTGCTAGCTCTTGGTGAGATTTGCTGAAGAACAATTTTACATTATGTCATCACACCTCTTTTAGAAGTTTAAGTTCTTTCTCTGTTATTACTCAGGCCAGCTCCCCAAGACCCACACTTAATTGTAATTAGTGGTCAGATCTAGATTAGCGCTTAGTTAACCTCCCACGACATTGTTGGCACTACATTACAACTCACCACAGCTCGAGTGAAGGCTGCTTTTTTCTCTTCCTGGTTGGAGGCTTTTCCTCTCCAGACATAAATCTTAAAGCCACCTTGGTCTAAAATGTAGCAGTCCTGAGGTGAAACAGAAAAAATAGGTGTTAAAAGGCACAGGTCCTCATTTGTAGCCCACCCAGTCTGGATCCTTCTTGAAGACTTAGGTAAGATGTAGATCTAGCTCATTTCCTTGCCTTGAAGAGTTATAACCCGCGTTTAATCATTAGCAGAGGCAATACAGGATGGATTTAATGTGATTTATAAATGGGATAACGAATGCCACCAATCGTACCATGCTGGAGTTCTTAGGTATGTTGACTTTGCAAGCATACCTGGCTGAGGCAGCTGCTCTTCAACATTAGTGCAGTAAAGGATGTATTTTTGCTACAAACTGCTCAAAGCTGGCCATTACAGCCTCATGAGAGACGTTCCTGATCCAACAGAAATGCCACCTCCAAAAGGCTCCAGAAAAATGTATGCTGAAATATCACCCACAGCCTGCTGTGCTAAAGCACTGCTGATGGAGAATCTGCTGATAAATGAGCACGAAGAGTCCAGTTTAGACCTCTTCTTCATGACTGCTTTGTGTCCCCAGTCTGAAGTTGAAAGTGTTGCATCATTTTGAATACGGAAGGAGCCTGAACCCAAGTTGGATGAGATGGCTGCCAGGCAGCCTATCTTTACCACATTGTGGTGGTCCAAACCCACAACTCGCTGTGTGATCAAAGGCATCTTGCTTTTCAGACTGGGGGAATGTCATTGAGACTTGTCACCTGCTAAACAGGAAAACGTACCTAGACTTCATGATTTTATGAACACAGTGCTTATCTGCTCTGAATTCTGCAGATGGAGGGCTATAGCAGAACACCAGATATTAAGAAGCCTTCTTTCCATCTGGAATTCATTCCTGGCCCCCCAGTTTTGTCTCTGCTTTTATAATGACTGCCAACCTAACACTGCCCTTGGCTGGGAGGGTGGATTTGCCATCTCCTGTTAGAGCAGTTTCAACCCACTGCCTGCCTCTGCCCACTGAAGTTGTAGGTAGAGGCTAAGGTGTCTCGTTTGTGGAAGACTCTTGTTAGTCTTGAAGGATGGAAGGGCTGACAATTTTCTGAAAGTTAGATAAGCTATAAAAACAGGTGCTCAGCTGAAAACAAAGAAAACCACAGCATCCTTTCGTTGCTATGAAGTCAGATGTCTTTCACCTCATGCTGGAGGAGGTCCTGTGTCAGGGGCCGAGTGGCTATCTCCTGCACCACGAGGTCGTTGTCCTTCTCGTAGACACTGAAAGACAGAGTCAGTGAGCAGTCAGGCCTCGCAGCACCCGCCCTGAGAGGGGACGAGGTCTGGAGGCCCAGACCCAGACTTACTGGTAGAGCCGGACGTTTGCTTTCTGCAGCTCGTCTGCTTTCGTGTCTGGGATGGCATCTCGGAGCTCCCCATGCCTCTCTCCCAGCACCATCTTCATGATCTTTATGAGGTCCGGGGAGTCCTTCTCGTTGTCGATGATGCCGATTTGAGCACGGCCGCCTCTTTCGCTGTCCCTGATGCTGCGAGCCAGCGCGAGGCCCTGCACGAGGATCACCAGGGGATTAATCCCAATCCAGCAAGCAGTGCATCAGACCTAGAGCAATGACTGAGTACTAGTAGCCTAACTCAGATGATCATAGCTCTCTGAAGATGCTCATGTCCTCCAAATTTTGCCATTTAAAAATGGTGATGTGTTCACTATGTTTACTTATTATTTGGGTGGTGAGGCACTGGCACGGCTGCCCAGAGAAGCTGTGGATGCCTCATCCCTGGAGGTGCTCAAGGCCAGGTTGGATGGAGCCCTGGGCAGCCTGGTGGGTGGCAGCCCTGCCCACAGCAGGAGGCTGGAACTGGATGATCTTTAAGGTCCCTTCCAACCCAAGCCATTCTGTGATTAACTCGCTCTCAGAACAATACTGCTTAGTGCATCACTGCTGATGTTTGGTCTCTCAGGGCACAGACATGCAGTACCCACAGCAGGCATTGCATACCTGTGACCGTACATATGCAGGTCCAGGAACCTTGTGAGACGGTCTGAGAGAGAGATGCATGCGTGCTGAGAAAAATAAGATTGGATGCTGCAGAGCTGCAGGACCCTGAATGCTGTGCAGTGATATTTTATATCAAAATGTTTCAACATTTCAAAAAACATGGATTTTTTTCTGTGAAAAAAAAACCCACAAAATAACCAATAGTGTGAAATGCCAAATGAGTAATCTTTGTTTTCCATTGAATTTTTGTTCCAAGGCTCTTACCACAGTAGATTTGAAAGGGGAAGTTCTTTGTTAGACCTAGGAAGTGACCTGTTTGATTCCCAGGCCAGAGAAGAACCATGGCCTGTTCTTAGAGTTTTCCCTCTTCTTTGCTCCCCTTCCTGTGTCCCAAGAGCTTCTGTCTGTTGGATCTTCTTCTCAACCCATTGTGTCCTGGAAAGCTGCCATCCCGATGAAGTCTCCCCAGCCCTAGATAATCAGGTGGCACCATGTGAAGAGCAGTCCCACCTGCCTTGTAGTGTGCATAATGACTGGCTATGAGCTCATCCACCAACTTTGCTGATGACCCACTGGTAAGTGTGGTTTATTACATCCCTATATTGCAGATCCTCTATCAGTAAAATAAAGATAATGACCCCTTTGCAAACTGCCTTAAGAACCACGGATCTGAGCTATCAAAACCTGTGTTATGTACTCCTGCTTGTCTCATACTGAGCAAGCTGGAATTCCCTGTGATCTAAAAATAAATTAAACTTCACCTACCCCCGGGGCTGTTACTGCAGTTAAATCTCCCAGCACTACTGACTTTATTCCCTTGTCATGCAGACTATGAGGCACATAGGGATGGCAATGGATCTCCCCAAAGGGAACTGGCAAAGAGGATATAATCAGATGGGGAAGTAGAAGATAAGACAGGATTTTCCCCGTTCAGGTGCGTGTTCCTGGTTTTAATCAGGTTCTCACTGTGCAAACATTGAACACTATTTCTGCCTTTGCAAACACTGAGTGCTGTGTGTGTCTCTTTCTCTGTGTTGTTGCTTTTTTTTTTCCATCCAGGAATCAAAAAAATACTGACAGTAAACCACAGGGCTTTTGTCCACACTCACCCTGGATTTCTCAGCAATGCTGCAGCTGGGTCCGTTCCACTGGATCAGCACTTTTCCGAGGTCCAGCAAGAACACATCGCCCTTATTGAAACTATCCCAGGAAAGTGCTACCTGTCATAAGGAAACGAAAGGGCTCAGCAAACAGAGGGGACAACAAGAGCTTGCAGGAGACAAGTCACGGGCATGGAGAACTTGCCCGGGGGACATAACCCCGGTCTAGCACTCATCTGTTCACTGAACCAAATGGCTTCTCTCAGGACAATACCAAACTCCAGAGAGAAACCTTGAAAATTATCCTACAGTAGGGGTGCTCGAGAAGAAATGAGCTATCAAGCAGGCAGACCTGATGGAAAATGGGTGTAGGGGGGTAGGCAAGGAGAAATGGTTCACAGAGAGAGAGGCTTCCTGTGCTTACCTCCGTGGCTGACACATGCTTCTTCCCCTTGACATGAAGCAGACGCTTGATGTTGTACATATTGGTCTCCACGTGCTTAAATCCTGAAGCCACTCCTCCCTTCTTGTAGCTGTTGGGCAGCAGGGAATAAAGAGTTAGAGAGGGTTAGAAAATAGTGTCCTCTCTACCTCTTGAGAACATCTCAAGCTTCTGTTGGCAAGTAAAAATCTAGAGCTAATGTCATCTCCAAGTCCTACAAATGGAATATCAAATGGCCTCACTCTACTGTTCCTGTTCTCTGGTCAGACAATGTGTCCTCACGGTGTGACCCACTTGTTAGGGGTGTTATGTTGTGCATCCTGGGAGAAAGTGTGTTGAGGAGCAGGCAGGTCAGGGGTGGCAATGGAAACGTAACACAACCAAATTGAAAATCCCATTAAGCACAGTAGTGGCATCTCAAGATTGAGATATTCTATAAATAGTCGAATGAAAACGAACCATATTTTGCAGAAAATACATTATTTTGCTAAAATCTGCTTTTATTCAAAATAGTTGTTCTGTTTAAAGCATCTAGAGAGAAAGTTGTTGCCGTAAGTAGAACAAAGTGCTATCATAAAGGGATACAAGACACCATCTTTCTCTCAGATTTAATCTACCAATTTTGCTGTCCTTCCATCCTTGAACACACACTTTGCAATAGCTGCTGTTAGCACTGTAATTGCCTCACTGCATGGTGCCATCCATTCCTTTCTGTGCAACTTTGCAAGGAGGACACAATAACCTCACGATAGGACACAGGCATCCAAGAAGCCCCAGAACATTTTAACTGTTTTTTGAACACCTTTCCACATATCCTAGTCCATTTTGGAAATCTAACAGCATGTTCTTGCTCCAGGCCTTACAGTAATAATTAAAGCAATTTAATTGCCATTCATTGAGAAGAGAGATGATTGCTGAGATATTTATAGTTTTTGCTATGTGGAAAATAAATATATTTTATCATACTTGGAAAAGACTGGCAAACATGGCCAGGCTTGTGAGTGATTCACAGCACTTTAGACTCCTTTGGCACAGCTCTGCCTATTCACAGAAGGATGCTCTACCTGCCAAGGTGTGGAAACAGCCTGCTTTAATTTCTTATTCTGCCTCAGACTTCCTGTGTGACCTCAGGTTTGTGGTTTAGGCCACAATGAGGACTAACTCATACTGATTTTGGAGGCAGACAAGTTTCCAAACAGAATTCTATACCTACATGGTTTTGAGGGACTGTATTTCAGTCTTTCATGGCCCTTTACTCATCTTTAAGATGAGAGTAAAAGCACTCTTCTGTCTCACAGAAGTCCTGAGGAAGCTCATGAGACACTGCAGAGATGCACAACACAGAGATATCAAAAGCAAGAGTGGGAAGAGTCTGAGGATGGGTTTTCATCTGGGCTTTCTTCAGCCATCCAAAGGAAAAGCCCTTAGGCTGTTTATTGCAGCAAAGGACGGCCATTGGAGTCACCTTCCAAAGACCCCAAAGGGAGTCAAGACCACAGGACTGGACTCAACAACACAAGATTGGATTCAATACAGTCTTTCAGATGGCTTAGTTCAGAGAGTCAAACTTTGCTTTCACAGCAGGAAAGTTACTCTTAGTGTGAGCCAAATCAACACTCCTCCTCAAGGTAGATATTAGTTTAAATTGCCCTGAATGGGCGTGTTAATCTGAAGTGTAGGGAGGAGAGGAAGGAAGACCCCACAGTGAACAAAAGGGCATTTAAAACTCATTTACAACAAACATCTGGGGAAACAACCAGTAGATCAGAATGACAAGGGGCCAGTCTCAGTGTCTACAACTAAATTTTTCAAAATGAAAAGCTTTTCTTTTGGATTTTGAACAGCTCCAGTGCTGATCCATGTTTATCAGATTTTAGAAAGCCTCCAAGGCAGAGAGAAACAGAGAGAAGCCCAGGGGCCATGACGTTGCTGCAAACGTACGCTACTCACATGATGCCATTGCGGAAATAGCTTTGGAAGGTCTCTGACTCGTGTCCCTGCACCTCCCGGTGCTGCACGGGGTTTCCCCTGAGCGCAGCGTCCAGCTGGGTGACGTACATGGCCGCAGCACCTTGCTCATCCTGGGATGAATCCTTGCCAATCCAGTAATGCAAATCCACAGTGGTGCCACGAGAGGTTCTTTTGCTCTGGAAAAAGTGGAAAAGATGAGTCAGGGTGAAGACACAGCCTATAGGTGTGCTGCAAATGACGCCGCTTGCCTAGGGGACCTGGCCAAAACAAGTGACCATGGAGCCCTTTCCCAAGGCATGTCCCATTTCTGCCTTCTCCCTCTCCATAGGATGGAGCCCAGTGATGCTCCACGAACCATGTTTCTGTTGTATATGCTTTGATGACTCTTGTTATTAAGGAAAACGGAGTACCTGTGAAAGTCCAGAAACTCATGTGTTAGACCTGTCCTACTTCTGCAGAGTTTGATACAAAAACATAAAGGACATTCTTCTCATAGACCACTTTTAAAAAATGTATGAGATACGCTGCTATTTATTTGCCTGGAGATACCATCCTTTCTTTCTCATATCACACTACGTAGTAACATCAACTGTCTGTGGGTTCCTGCTGACTTGCAAAAGAGACATAACTCCAAATGAAGCTGAGCCTGTGCATGCATGCTGTGATTCATCCTATTACAGAAAAACCCAATAGTCTAGAAAGAAGAGGCAAGTGTTCTGAGAACAGGTGTGCTTATTGTTATGTGAGTTGTGCCAGTTATTTTTCAGCACCTACTGCGTTAAATCCTATCATCCATGCCTGGAAAAGATAATAAAAGCTCATTTTATAAACTCGATTTGACACTAAGTTCTGTTTATTTGCTTTGTGCAGTGATACCACAGTGAAAAACACCAGAAGAACTTGAATAAAACACAGTTCCTCTAGGCACAGCTGATTAATTTGTGGCAAAATCATTCAATTTAATGCACTGTTATTGAAGATGATCAAAGTCCTATTGTCCTGCGGACAATCTTTGTTTGAAGAGCATCCAGTTAAGATGCAGAATGCAAAGATGAGAATTTTTACCCTCTAATCTGCAGGGAAGAAGGAGGGTTGTGGATTGGCTAAGGGCTTTTCTACCTGGGGAAGCTATTGCTACATGAGCTGAGCCTGTGAGCATCAAAACCTGTGGGGATTACAGTCAGCCCCCTGCAAGGACACTCACATTCTGCTCTAAGGATGTCTCTGGGTGGCTGCTACCAAACTAATTCTCCAAAATCACTCTAAAGATACCATAAGGGCGTATGCATGGTGAAGTTACCTGTGCTTCTGCCTAGCTTGGGTTCGACTGGTGGCAAATAAGTCTGGATGAAATTTGTGTGGGACAGGAGGGGACTTCTAAAGGGGAGAGGGAGAAGGGCTGCAGAGCTTCTCCACTGTTTGTGTGGCACAAAGCAGGTGACACACCTCCATAACCCACATCATCTTATGAGAATAAGATCTGCCAGCTGGCCACCTCTCACATCCCAAACACACTCCCACAAGTCATGCAAATTCAGGCCTTGGCTTAGTTGGCCAGGAACGTACCGCCCATTTTGTCATCTCTGGGCATAAATCTACTGATTAGAAGATACATCATTTTAATGAATTACTGCTAATGGCTCCTCAGCACTTCTGATCTACTGAACACACAGTGCCATTGCAACAGGCATGCTAAATTCAGGTGTGTGGTTAGATGGTGAATGCACACACACAACCACCTGTACTCCAGCATCAAGCTGGAACCAAAGAACCAATGCCAACACTACCAAAGAGCCCAACGTTTGTTCCCTTTACTCACGTGCAGAATTACGTAGCAGTCCCCTTCAAAAAAAGTCCCATAAGCTTTTTCAGGTACAGGAACCATCTTCATATTCTGTAGGAGAACAAATGCTTGGGTCATTTCTAGGACTTGCATGGGGCACAAGAAACAATAACACAACGATGAGGGTTTGGATAAGGAAGAACCAGGGCTGTGTTTGTGGGCTGGGAAAAGGCTCTTCTGGAGGAAACTCCAAATGTATCAAGAGGTGAGAAGGTGCAAACAAAAACACTGCTTGCCCACAACGATAAGGTTTTTTTTTAAACTCTCCCCTATGCAATCCTATAGGCCTAGAGCAAAAAATCCCAGAGGTTATGCTGAGATGCTCCAGAGTTTGCATTTGTAGGGGATTTACCACAGCATTGAGCACATCTTATCCTAGATTTAGTTCTGGGCCATGGTTTTTAATCCATACCCATAAAATTCAAGGATAATTTTCAGGGCTTTGTTAGGATGATCAGTTTCGGGATTCACAGTGAGCAGCAGTGCTGAGGAAAGACCAACACTGGGATTTCTCACCCCTCTAGACCCTAATTGCACATTGCATCTGGTACAAATGTGCAACCACCCAGCCATGCCCACCCAGTGCAGGTGGTGGGATGTGCCACCCACCAGCATGCACACAGCTCCTGGGGGTTCCCTGGAATTAGGGACATGCATTTTTCTGGTGGCCTGATTTGTTTCCCAGCATACAAGCCTGACCCTTGTGAACCCAAATATCTCTAATTACAGATCCTCTAGAAGGCAACTTCATACAGTATTTTGGAGAGAAATGTTAAGGCAAAGACCCTGTGGAACACGGCTGGGATCTGCAGAGGGCCACCACAACTTGGAGATGTGTTGGAGACTCTTCCCACTTCTCCCCCAGGCTGTCTTTGAGAGTGAATTGAAACAGAATAAAGGAAAAATTGAGCACAGCTTGGCTCCAAACTGCAAGCAAAGACCACCCCAAGCAGCAGGTGACCTTGCAGGTTGCAGTGTCCCTGTAGAGATCCATCAGGCAGAACGGGAAAGCTAAGGACAAGATCCAAACAGACTCCACAGGATGCCTTCAGTGCAAAAATGGGTGCCTTCACCACAGCAATTGCCCCAGTGCTGGTACAGACCAAGGTTACTCATGCATAATCCCTCTTCCTGGCAAAACAGGCAATCCATTTCTAGCATGCTAAAACAGCATTGCATTTTTACTGAAGAGGAGAAAACCTCCAGTGCTGGAGGAACACCTTCAGTCCAACTATATTCCTTTTTTCTGAGACAATATTATCCTTGTTTTATGGAGGAACACAACAGCACCAAGCAATAACATGCTGAATGTAAGGAGAAGTTGAGTCTCCTGTTTCCCACTGCTGTATCTTATCCATAAAACCTTCTCCTCCTACCCAGGTTAGTTCAAGAATATCTCTTTCTTGAAACAGAAAGACCTACAACGTCACTGTCCCCTTGTCATACCTCTATGCTCCATATCTGCAGTCCCAGCCTTCTCTCAATAGTTGGAAGATTTGTGTCACCATCTGCCATCCTGAACTCTGAGCTAGAAGGGAGAGGAGAAAGAAAAACAAAATAAGTACAGAATTGGGTATAACAGTAAGAGTGCTAGTCAGCTGGGTCCCTCTTACAGTCAGCGGAGGCTTCATAGAGATAATCCCACCTTAAAGTGTCTCTGCTGGCTATGAAGAGAGCACCGTCCAGCTCAGACACAGCTGTCTACTTAGCTGGGATGAACTCCTGTTTCCAGTGCATCCATGTTCGTTCCCAAGCAATGTATGGGACCACTGCCCAGCAAAGTCTGGAAAGGACACCATTGATCTGACATGGGATTGTTTTCCCCTGTTTGCATAGATGGAAAGGATTCAGCAGGGTGCTGGGTCCAACATCAGTGCTGCTTTGCTCCCACTGCAGCACAGGGGATGGCAGAGACAGCAGGGGACCTCCAGGAGATCCGTGCCCTCCTGGAGCAGCAGAGGTCAGGTCGGGTGCCCTGGGTCACTGGTGGCCAAAGGAATGAAGTCCTTCCACTCCAGGAGGAGATTCAGGTCTAAATTAAGCTACCTGCAAGGTATCTCAGGGCAGGGCACCAGGCTTTCATCTCCACTAGGGCCAAGGGAGCGCAGTCAGCAGAGCACAGGGAGTGATTCAGCTGATGACTCAAACACCTCTGTTACACATAGCCAGGCAGATCCCTCAGCTCTGCTGCCTCTGTGGGGAAGAGGTGGGTTTCAGCTGCCAGCACGAAGGTACCTGTGGGCAATTGGGATGGTTTGGGTATCTCCAGATACCACCCTGATGGGTGAAGGCCTCCCATCCATCCTCTATCCCATCTGCCAGCTGTGAGAAACACAAAGGACTCTCCTTAGCTATGCTCCCTCTGCTTGGACAGTGAAGTGTTGCTCATGAAAAGACTTCTGAGCCCAGCCAACTGCAGGGCGCCCTCTGAAGAAGATCAAACCCCAGAGCAGTGCATATGAGAGCACTGGGTGTCTCCTAGCAGAGCTGGCTGGTCTGTGGGGCACAGCAGTGCCTCCTGATCCCTCAGCTCAGCTGCAGAGAGCACAGCTCAGACTGTGACTGCATAGGGGCACAACCCATAGCAGCCATTCCTGCATGAGTCAGCTCTGCTCAAAGACCAAGGCCCAGCTTCGAGGGAAAGCATGGCTCACTGATTTCTGTGTTTTGCATTCATTTGCCTTACAAGCGCGCTCCCCTGCTTGCATTTGCTTATGACAGACTGAACTACTGCACTGTGTTAAAAGCAACCTGATCGACTGCATTTTCTCCTCCTCCTCTGCATGAAGTGGCCATCCTGGCTGCAGGGCACGGCCTCTCCTCCTGCCTCTGCTCCCATAAGCAGGAAACTGCCTACGAGGAGGAACTGAGACATTGTTGTGTGAGGTTGGCACGATACCTGAGCTGCAATAAGATGAAAAATAAAAGCAGCCACCAAACAAAGCCATGGAGGAAGCTTCTTCTGAGGGAGAAAAGAAAAAAGACAGATGATGCCACGCCAGAAGGAGTGTTTATTGCTTGTGTCACGAAAGCATGGAGAGACACGCTGCTCTTGTCACCATTAAGTCATGATAGCCCTTCTCCTGAAGACTTTGCAAATCAAGCAAGAGAACAAAAACTGCTGTTCTGTACAGGACTGTTGGTCCATTAACATATTGTACAGCCCTGAGCTGCCAGACCCTCTGCACCCAGCACCCCTCTGCTAACTGAGCAGCACCCGCAGCCTCGCGCAGCAGGAGTCAGCAGTGCTCACTCCTTGGACATGGCTGCATCTGAAGGATCGTGGAAGGCTGAGTCTATATGGCCTTACCTATCTGCCAGAAGGGCATTCAGCAACGCTCCAGCTCCCTCCAAACAGCCTCCAGGCAAGAGGACAACCAGCAAGAGGGAAAAAGACGTTTTTCATCTCAGGTCCCAGAAAGGGAATCCCACATAGTTAGACCCAGGAAGGTATTTCAGGAGCCAGATGCTTTTCTGAATGGGGTCCTGGCTCACCTACTGTGGAGTCTGTGGCTGTCAGGAACTAATGGAGAAGCATGGCCCCAGATGGATCTTTACCCAAAATACCATCCTTTCACTTCAATATGGCATCTGCAAAGTCTCTACCAAAGAAAAACTCAAGTGAAGCCTTTGTCCCTCAGCTATCTTCATTTATTTTGTTTTTTTTTCCCTTCCAAAATGACCTGAAAAGAAATCCAGTAAGGTTTGTGTGTGAGGGAGCATTTGGGGGCAAAGTCTTAGCAGAACCGATGCTGCTCCCCCAACACAGGAAGCAGCAGCTGCCAGATGTGCAGCACAGCTGGCACCCTGCTGCTCCCAGCATCCCAGAGAAGTGAACCCAAAGGATCCTCAGATTCCTGAGAGCTCAGACAATCGTGCTGGACAAAGCCCTCCGCAGCCAGCAATGCTTTATCAATTCCCACCCAAATGACTTTGACTCAAAATGGGGCTTTTCAGCCTCCTCTGCTCCTGGGGCTCTGACACCTGGTCCTGGTTTTTTGGGAAATGCTGTCCCCCCCTCTTCCTTGAGTCATTAAACAGGGAAGTATGAAGCACAGATAAGGTCGGCTGTTTCTTTGGACTTTTCAGCTTCTTTCGGCAGGTGGCCAAGTTGGAAATAATAGGAATAGGACTTCTATAATCAGACAGCTCATTTTATTAAAGATTTAATGTGGCTTTTAATCAGATGATCTCATAACTCATCTCCTGCCCAGACACAAAATCCAGTATTTATGGAGTGGAAACTTCTCATCTGTGCTGAAACCAGGAAGGGCAGAAACTTTTCTCATTTAAAAAGAAAAAAAGAGGCTTTAAGAGGCTTGGACTCACCCAGCGATGTCCAGGTCAGCTCCTGTCTCAGCCAAACTGGTTCTGCCCAGCGCTAGGTGAAATGCAAATGAGCAAGGAGCATGAGTCAGCTGCCTCTGGGGCAGGAATTTACTGAAAAAAGCTGGTTATGGAGGCAAAAAAAGCTGGTTATGGAGGCAAAAAAAGCTGGTTATGGAGGCTATTCACTTCCTTCTACACAGACAGTTCTACCTGTGACGGGGAAAAGAGGCATCAGAGCAGCTGCAGCTCTTTGCCTGCACTTTAGTAGCATGCAGCTATCCAATTTTCAAGGGCAATTTTTGTTTTGTGTTTTTGTGCAGAGGTGGAGACTGGAAAGTAGTCCTATGTGCAGCGTAGCTAAGTGGTTTTAATCACGTTGCCCCGTCCTTGATGCCCCATCCCTGGTCAGGCTGGGGGGCTCTGAGCACCCTGATGGAGCTGTGGGTGTCCCTGTTCACTGCAGGGGAGTCGGACCAGGTGGCCTTTAGAGGTCCCTTCCAACTCAGACGATTCTGTGATTCTATGAAGTTCCACCCCCAGGGCCAGCTGCCCTATTTGCACCATTTCCAAGGACTGTCACAGCCTTGGAAAGAGGAGACAACTTTGCACCATGGGCAGGAGCAGGGAACGGTGGCTGCTGCATGGCAAAGGCTCTGCTGGGCCATCACTGCTTGGTTAAGATGTTATAAACTGCAAAGAGCGAGTGCTTCTGCTGGCTGAGGGCAGAGGAGCTGGAAACCAAATGGAGGTGGCTGTCCTCTGGGCTGGATGTCACCACCTGGAGCCTCTGGAGCCGAAAGCAAAGTTGTCCTAACACGATGGGTGAGGGCAGATGGGTCTCTTTTACACTTGCTGCCTTTTCCAGCCAACACAGCGTGAGGAAGAGCTCTGCCTTCAGGAAGGACTTGGTGACTGATTAAGTGTCAAGGTCATTCCCAAGACTGGTTAATAAATAACAGTTGGGGTGGAAGTGCCAGCAACCACTGCTTCATTTTGGTCAGCCTGGTTTGGTCAGCCTGGGAAAGCAGAGGCAAAGGACATTTCTTCGGGTAGACTCAGGCTGTTTGGGTGGGGAGGGGGACAAGGGGACAGGAGGGGACAGGAGATCATTCCAGACTCCCAGGAAACATGCTGAATGATGCCTGATTTGGCTTGTCTGGGTTTTGGCGGTGCTCGGCTGTAGTCACGGCAATAAAAACCCCCAGTGAGATGACTAATGCTCTGCACAGCTTCGGGAAAATGGGAAGCAGCTGTGGCTCCAGCCTTTCCAGGCTGAAAGGCCCAATTATTGGGAATACTTGGACTGGCATCAGATGAGGTAAACCAGGGCTGCTCAATTGCTTACATTGTCCATTGCAGATGGGCACCTGGGCCCAAGGAGGTGCCACTTTTTGTTTGCGCAGAGGACAGCAGTTAACTCTTGTTTTGCTCCAAGGAACGAAACTCAATGTTGAGCTTCCATGCGTGGCTCCTCGCTTGGCACCACCATGTTGAAGGGCTGTCCCTAGTGAGTGACATAAGCTCAGCACTTGAGACTTGAGAGCTGTTTCATTTTCCTGGTGCAGGAGGAGAAAAACTGGCTTTCATCTCACACGGAAATGCGTAGGGAGGTGACGCAATGTGGCTCATCTTCGCTTTTATGCTGCCAGTTTTTTGGCAGGAAGGCAAAGTTGGCATAGGTGAGAGCACATGCAACGTGCACACCCACAGGTGTATGTGTTGGTGATGGCTGATGTCCCCAGACCGTGAGGTCCAGGCCCAGGAGCTCGGTGTGCCATCGTGCTGAGGAGATGGCTCTGCACACACTGCTGCTGACCACAGAGAGCACTCCAGCCCTCCTGGAAAGAGCTGTTGCCTGGCAGCTAAAATTACGTAAAATAAGCCTTGAAATAAGCTGCTATTTCTGATCATGGTGGGCAATTAAATATTGGAACAGTTTATTAGGGAAGCTGGCAGGCTTTCCTTCACTTAATGTCTTTGAAATGAGACGGCTGAATGGGCAGGGTGTGCTCCCTGGGCGCGGGCCCATAGGGCCCAGCCAGGTGCCACCCATTCTCCTGTTGGCCTGGCAATAAGGCAATGTTGTGGGCCAGTCCTCATGCTGCAGGGCTGCACCTGGCCACCTCCACGGGTCAAAAGAGACCCCCTGATCCTTGCTACTAAATCATCTGGGTGGATTATGAAAGTTGAAGGGCTTTTTCAGTCTTGAGTAAGAAGGATCAAAACCTGGGATGCTGCCTGGGACATGATGAGCTGAGATTACAAGAAACTTCTTGCTCACCTTCTCAGGGTGACTGGATCTGGAGCTAAGAAGGAACCTACCCTGAGCTCAGTGGGCTTTTTTGCTCCTTTCTCCATGAATGGCTGCCAGGTACCATCAGACCCAACTCATCCAAGCAGCTCCCTGCCATCACAGGAGATCGCTCTTCTGTGCTGGGATGCTGGGGACTGAGAGTGTGTTCAGAGGGAACACTTAAGGGCCTGGGATGAGGAGGAAAGCAACTGAGGTGATTTTATGTTCTTAGTAGTCGCTCAGACTGGAAGTGCTGTACATCATGGGAAAGGTTTGTATTCCCCGTTCTGTAAAGCCAAAGGATGCACAAACCTGGGCCCACCTAACCACGTCATTTCTCAGGCTCTGCACGAGCAGTGAGCACTGACCAACGCTGCCCAGTCTCCCCAGGACCCAGCTGCTGTCTCTCTCAAACCCTGGAAACTTCCCCCCCCTCCAAACACCATCTCAGGGCATCACCAAGCTGTAGACCTTCAGCATCTCTCCCTGCAGCCTGTGCCCTTACCCCTGCCCATTTTGGAAGTCTCTGACTTTGCAGCTTACACACAGCCTTTTCCAGAAAACCACTGATGCTATGAGCTTTGACTTTTTGATCTCTCATAAGATACACACAGATGGGCTTTGCACTGATGTTCCAGACACACCATTACAAGAACTAATGCATTACTGGGAAACAGCCACCTTCCTTGTTGCCACAGCCCTCAGCCTGGACCTCATCTGTCTCTGATTCCTTGGAGGACATCTGATTTAGAAGGGCTGGCAAACCACTGCTTATCTCCTCTGACTTTGTCTGGTCTCCGCAGCTGCCTCTTTTCCACCTGCCATAAATTCTAGCCCATCACCTCGCTCCATCCAGAAAGCCTTGCTCATCTCTCCACACCTCCCGTCACGACCTCCTTTGTTCTCTCTATTCATCCGGCTGCTGGTAGCTTTCCAGCAGTCTGATCTTCAAGCAGATGCTCTTGGGAAACTGATTTGTAGCGGCAGATTTTCCCAAACCGCTGCTATTTCAGAATCCTCCTGCTAAAATTTTAACACCTATTTTTCCCTGGAAGAGCAGAGGTGTGTTGCCCCTGCAAACTTCTCAGCAATGTAACAACAATGTGCCAGTAATTATACAGAACGCATCACATCAGCCACAGACCCCAAGTCACGCAGATGGAGTTCCCACATCCATCTTATTGAATGGAGAGCAGCAACTGATGCTGGAAAAGGGAGAACAAACTGGATGAAGGCACTGGTTGGCAGTGCTTTTTTGGTGTCCTACAGAAAAGGTGTCCTCGCCCAAGTGAGGTGAGGTGAGAAGGTGTCCTTGCTTGGTGTCCTACAGAGGTCAGAGCATCCATGCTACACTTGACTGGTTGTTTTCTGAGAAATCCTTCTTTGATTGTTTTCTGTGAAATCCCTTCTTCCCTGCTGTGGGAGCAGCAGGTTTATCAGAACACCCCACGGAGTGATGCATCCCTATGAGACTCAAAGCTTTCTGAAGCTGCAGCAGTCGGAGCCGCATCACCTTCCCCTGAGCTCAGTCCCACTGACACCGAGTTCTTTCAGATTTAGAGGAGATATCAGGGGGAAATTTTTCACTGACAGGGTGGTGAGGCCCTGGCACAGGCTGCATGGAGAAGCTGTGGATGCCCCATCCCTGGAGGTGTTCAAGGCCAGGCTGGATGGAGCCCTGGGCAAGCTGGTCTAGCGCCTGATGTAGTGGTCGGCAACCTTGCCCATGGCAGGGGGTTGGAACTGGATGGCCTTTGAGGTCCTTCCAACCCAAGCCATTCTGTGATTTTATGATTCAATGAAACCCGTCTCTCTGAGGGTCTGGCTGTGAGATAAAACAACTTCAGAAGAAGCTTTTAGGAGCTCACTGCATGCAGGTGCCTTGCAGCAGCGTTGCCCCCAGTGTGGTACCAGGTGCATTACTTTCAAATCCTAAAATGCAGCTCGACTCACGGCTCCTGGGGTATCCATTCCGCCTCTGGCTCCTCATTGTGAGGTTATTGAGTCAGTAACAGCGCAGAGCCATCCCCAGGGAAAGCAGGCACGAAGCCTGCCAATTCATTGCGAACAAATCTCTCCTTTCTTTCAGCTCTTCCTGCCCTGGTGAAAGGCAGAGATCACTGGCTCGGGACCAGCATCCCAAGGCAGGGCCTCATGACACAGGGAGATGCACGCAGCAGGAAAACAAAGCCGAGGCCATTTTCATTCCCCTTCCTGCTTTCCTGAGAAGTTAGGAGCGTTCTCAGAAACTTGTAATTACTCACTGCCTCCAGGAAGAAAGTTACGATCCTCCCCAGCACAGAGCACTGTTAAACCTCATGACTGCAGGTGGGTAAAACAAGAGCTGAGGCACCAGGGAGGAGAAGGTGTGTTCTGTCACATCTACAAGAGCTTCTGGGGCCCCAGGGAGCACCCGAGCTTCAGAAGCATGCAGGAACTGGAAGGCAAGTGGATGGTGGAGAGGAGACCCTAAAAACAAGGCATTTTCCCAGCTGATCCAGAAGGAAGGCCACTGCTTCCTCTGCAGGGCTAAGGAAGGCCAGGAAAGGGGACTGAGAGTAGAATTCACCCATCTTCACTTGGATGGTGCTGGAGGATGTCTGAGGAGGACTCTCCCTGGGTGGTTCCCCTCATCCTAACATTGGCTCTAGGGCAGAACTGGCAAATCTCTGCCCACCCTACAGGGAGGCTTGGGCTGAAGGGCCCAGCTTCCCATGCCGCCCTTCATTGTGTGGCAGCTCAGCCCCATCCTCCGAGCCCAACCCAGGAGACCCTGACCCAGGTATGTCAGCATGAACTGAGCCAAACACCACTAAACCCTGCAGTTAAACCCAAACACCAGCGCCCACCTACCCCGTCCTTTTCAAAAACCAAGTCTACGAGCTATGATTTTCTGTATTGATTGTGAGAGTGAGCATACACGTGTGGACATATGTACGTGCACAAGATAGAGAGCGGGTGTTCCTGGTGCAGTGTTTAACCAGTGTGGCTGAACAAGCCCTTGCTATCGGGAGCTTTGTTTGATGGCGACGGAGCAGGGGTGCGGGTCTGGAGAACCGGTTCCCAGAGCACGGGCTCCTCAGAAGAAAGCAGCAAGATCAGTGCTAACTATGGAATGGAAGGGACCATCCCAGACTTGCTCCTGTGCAGACCTGTGAGCGTCACGTCAAATTTGGGATCGGAAAGCCAGGGCTTCCAGCAAAAAAAGGTTTACATTTTGGATTGTGAATGAAATGTCCTGGATGCAAGCATGGCGTTCTGTAGGTGAATGTGCACTTGCAAACTGAAAAGGAAAGCTCACCCTCTGGTTACAGAGATGATACACCTCTGCTGAAAGCCACCTAACTTACAGCAAAACAAACAGGAACCAACCAACCCCACCCCAGCTTCCGTGATTAGGACGGGGTGCCAAGACCAGCTGTGCTCTCCCCTACACGAGCTGCAGAGTCTTTGAAACAGAGCCAGACCTTCACAGGGGCACCAGCAGCACCTCCTCCCTGCTCTTTGGGTGCCAGTCACCCACACTGGTGCTGTCCCCTGGGGAGCTGTGAAGCTGGAGGGACGCTCAGTGCCACACGCGTGCTGTGGTTATCCGTGTTTCTGTGCATCTGGCACCCATCTGGCATGAAAAGGGAGATTCAGCCCACGCAGGACCACGGCACACATGTGGGAAAAGACATCTTGCCAGAAATGAAGGCCAGCTTTGAGAGAGCAGCATGTCAGCCACGTAAAGCCCGATGAATAAAACATCCCTGCAAAGAGCTTTAGAAAGAGTCATTCATCCGGGACCTGCTTCTGCAACCAGAGCTGCCAATGGGGGTTTTGTCTGAGCACCGAGGAGGAAATCAGGCATCTGGAAGGTGGGATTTGCCCGGACCCAGACTTCAGGCAGCAGAGTACAGTAATTCAGGCTCCAGCCGCCTCCCAAGGGGAAGGGTGGGCATCCCAACAGCATCACCCAAAAAAGAACACAACGTCTAGTGCTACCCATTTAGTAAGAGCAGTTTTAAATCAAGAGCTATCCAAAAACCTATTCTTACATTCCAGGACGTGGCAACAGGACATTTTTAGGCAGGAGAGGTCAGCTGCTCTGAATAGCCCATTCCACAGGAAATGGCCAGGACAGAGCTCAACCGTGCAATTTCACGTCCCCCGTGCCTCAGGTCTTCGATGTGGATGCAAAGCAGTGACAAGGTTTAGCCTGCCCTGCACTGCCTCAGGTAAGCATGGGTAGGCTCAGGTAAAGGCAGACAGCAAATGGCAGGATTCCTGTTTCAAGCAAAGTTCCCTGGAAATCAAGGCGAGATGCACAGCACCCTATGCTGAAGATCAACATCACATCTGAGAGGGCTTTTCAGACTGGAGGATGCCAAACACGTAGAGACAACATCCACCCTTTTTGCTCTCCTTCTGCACCCAAAACAATCAGTGGAAATGAGTAATCACCCAGGACAAATCACAGTCAGGCCCATTTCCAGGGCTGTTTTATGTGGAAAGAGAGGTTTGGGAGCATGTATCCCCCTGTGACCGTACAACATGCGCTCATCTGAGGGGTCAGCAGAAGCTCAAGAATATAGTGGAATAAATAGAGATGGAGCAGAGATATTTGGGGTGTGGGATGTCCCCACGAAAGCCCTTCCTTGCGTAGGTGGACGTGTCGTATACAGCTTTTGGAGCAGACACACAGCCCAGCCCATGGACTTGTGCCAGGCTGCACAGAGCCCGTTCCTTGCGCTGCGCGTCCCGCTCCTCCCTGGAGCTCCACAGCAGAAAAGGTGACAACCTCCGTGCTTAAAGTCCAGAAAAACGTGTGCAGCTCCATCAGAAAGACCAAGAGACACCGTGAGCATCTTCACCCATTCAAGAGCAGGGATTTATTTCTCAACCCAGCCAAAAGTCCCGAGATAGAGGGGATGGAAGGAGACCATGGTGACACTGCTTGAGGCCACGGCACGAAACCTTTGCTCTCAGCTGGGACACCTTGACAACGGCTGCCACAAGGTCCTGCCTAGGAAACCACATCACAGGACAAGGGGACAAGGGCAGCCTGGTGCAGGGGGTGGGCAGGAGGAGACGCAGCCTCCTCTTTCCTGGCCTGATGCCCATCCATGTTTCCCCTTCCACCTGGCATCACAGCATATGATAAAACCCCACCGAAATGAAGGCTGATGCCCTCTGATTGTCTCATTTCCACCTTGCAGGCTCTAATTTACCCATTTAGCTGCAGCAAGAGCACGGGGATGATTCACCAGCTAAGTGCTACTCTTGTGGGGCCAGTTTGCCTCAGCTGTTGTAAGATTTGCTTACACCTGTGCTAGGACAGCCTTGAACAAACGCGAACCTCCCACAGATGCTAATTCATATCGGTTCTCCTTTCTGTTAAATATTTATGCTCCTAATAGACACGCCTAAGAAAAACACTGGCAAGTAAGCCCGCAGCTCAAATCCATTACAACTCAGTTTTATCTCAGTTTGATCTGCATCTCAAATGAGCACGACGAGAAAACAATCTGTACTTGTAGAGCAAACAGCCCAGCACTCGGCCATTAGCGGATTTATCAATCAGACCACAGCAAGAGCCCTGGGTCAGAACCTCCAGCAAGGTTTTGTCGCTGCTTGAACCCATCATATCCAAGCAAGCGGTCAAGCTTTGGGCAAATCCCCATGGCAGCAAGAAATGAAACAAACCGGGTCAAAGCAGAATGCTGTTAATTGCTGGCCGCACAAAATCAAAGCTGCTCTGTGCAGATTGCTGAACAAGAAGCACACGTCCTTGCAGCCCGAGAAAGCTGCTTGCCAGCCCCAAGGGCAGCACCAGGCGGGGTGCAGATCTGGGGGGCTTGTTGCTTTCCTTTTCTGAAATACTTTAACTTTTTTGTTTCTTACAAAAGTGGTCATGAAGCAGTCCTGGCCTCTCAAATAACAGCAGGAGGGGTGCAGGAAGGCTGCTTACCTTGCTGGAGAGCACACGGTGTCCTCGCAGGTCTCCCTCCTCTGTGAGCCCAGCGCTTTCTCTCCTCTTTGGTGAGCTAGTTCCAAGGCACTTTTGTTTGCTGTTCTGCTACCTTGTCAGCCAGGGAACAGCAGTGCTGGGTAATTCAATCCTCTACTTAACTGCAGACACTCCTACTGGCAGATCACACCCATTCCCAGGCTCACCGAGGGACAAAGAGGGAGCCAGTATGAGAGAGTTTCAACCAACTCACTGTTTGCATCAAATATCCACCAGCCTTGCATTCACTGAGCACTAATGATTAAGTGCTGCTTTAATTAGAAACCTGTTTTGTCCAGATTTAAAGGGCAGAAGGTTTTTTTTTTTCTTTTTTTCTTTTTTTTTTCTCTTTTTAGTGGCTCAGCTGCACAAAGCCAGGTGTGGTGCTGCCTGGTGCCAGATCAACGCTTGGGCCCCGGCGTCCCAGCCCCAGTCCCTGACTCTGTCTGACCCTAATTTTGGCAGCCAAAATGGCCTAAGGAGGGGGATTCTGTGGGCAGACACCCTGGTGGGTCTCTCTTGATGCATGTGCAGCCCTGGGCGATGGGGAGCTGGGGGTGAGGATTGCCACTGAGATTACCAGCATGTGATGGAGCAATGGAGCGTGCAAGCAGGCTGCCCTCCCAGGAGAAAGATAATGATAAACCAGAAAATAACAACAAAGCTGGCAGTGTTTGCTGTAGCCACTGCCCGCAAAGCTCTCCTCTTTGCTGGGAAAGGCTGCAGCTGGTGGTTCGGAAGAGGCGTGAGATAACTCAGGGAGGTGGGCTTCATGTCTACCTCCCTGGTAGAGGTGGTGTACCTGAAGTGGGATGTCCTCCCCACTTGTCATGCTCTTGGAAACACCTATGTGGATACATGTTGTGGTATGATAGCTCATCGATAAGAAAAAAGCATTTGCAAAGCGTGGCTGTGGCATGAAGCTATGCAAGTTGCCTTGATGTCACTGGCTGTGGGTGGCCTGAAGACGAGCCATCTCCTCTCTGTTCCAAACACTCCTGGTTGGTGGTGGGAACATCACTCACTGGAGAGGGGCTGGGGCACCACTTCTTACCCTGCTGTCACTGGGTGGCTCTGCCTCTGGGGACCAGGGCCCATTGGGTGCCCATGGAGATTTCCTGCACACTTTTGGGCAGGTTGCTCAGACCTGGACTTTCAGAGAAATTCAGAGGCCAGGCTCCCAGTGATGCTCGTGGGAAATGAGCCTCTGAACATCAATCCCTTCCATCTCCTGTGCTCACCTGTGAAATGAGAACACCAACCCTGCTCCCCATTTCTGGAAGAGAGGGAAAAGGTCACCAGGCACTCAGATATAAGAATGAAGATTAGTGTAGAGCAGAGATGCCAGGAAGGACCATGCCCAAGATGGTGCCCAGTTGGGTTTTGAATATCTCCAAGGATGGACACTCCACAGCCTCTCTATGCTAGAAACCATCCAAGTCCATCCCCTCTTACACAGCAAGCTTCTCTTGCCATGCTCTTAATTTCTTAGAATAATCCACATAAACTGCAAATGGATATGGGTGAGCTCATCAGCTAAACCAGGTACCAGAACAGGATTAAACAAACATGGTTTCCACAGACATAGTCAGAGGGACCTGTAATGGGAAGAGTGCCCAAAATACCCCTGGCATGAGGTATGCATTAGTGTACCACTAATCACGACAGCTGCAAATTAGGGTGCAGGTTGAACCTGCTCATTGAGCCTGTGTCTGCCCATGTTTGAGAGGAACATTTCAGAGACCTTCGGGTTTCATGATTGCAGGGTCCTATTCAGTGCTGATGTACGTTGATGTTACCAACCCATTTCCATGGCTGCAGCTACACGAATTTGAGCTGTGAGGGGGATGTCATTCCTATATCCACTACTTTGGCTCATGCACAGGCAATGTCTGAGCTGCCTGTCCCAACTCCTTTCTACCTCCACTGTGACAAAGTGGTAAATAATCCTCGTGAGCTTTTAAGGAGCCCAAATCTGTAGAAATAGATGTACGGCAATTTAGAACTGTGAGTGCTGAAAGGGAAATGTTTGCCATAAAACACGGGCTCATTTAGCGCTGAGCTGTAGGCACTTTTTCTTCCTGCTAATTTGGGTCATGCCATGGGGTTACAGAGCAGAAAACATTATTTCCAAGCAGTTTAACTCAGTACTGGTGGAAAACAGAATAGCTTGGCTTTTGTAACTGTACATAATCTGAGATGTTCCTGTTCCAGCTAATTTTCCCATATGCATGACCCGATGTATTCATACTCTCATCCTAAGCCGTGGTATTCCCAGAGCTCAAAGACCTTGTGGTTTAAGGATGTTTTCCACATGTGCACATGGAAGATGAGGCTGTTTTCTGTGTCTCGGTGCAATCCTGAGACACTGGAGACATTGTCATGGGGAACTGCTGGGGGGAGTTGGGGTGCTGGGAGGGGTGCTGGGAGGAAGACTGCTGGAGTGTGAAATCAAGGCTTGGCAGTGCAATGGCCCCCACTTGCCTTGCCCTCAGCCATCCCACGTGCCTGTGGACAAGGTTAACATTGTGCACGGGGAAACAGGCCCTGCCAAGGACGTGTTTGCAAAATGACACGTCGCAAAGGTATTTCCAGCCTGTTTGTGGGTACGGAGCTCCGGGAGGAAGAGGAAAGGCCAAACCCTGCAGGTGAGATAACCCGCAGGGGCCTCTCGCTTTGGAGGAGCAATGGGAGGAGGCAAAACCCATACAGCTGCCCCAGGGAGCAGTGCAGAGACCATCGCTGCTGCTGCGGGGTTAAATGTCCCCTCCTGCAGCAGCCAAAGCACTGCATGAATTTCTGGGACTGTTGCAGGAGATCTTTCCACGACCCCAAAGCAAAGCACGTGACATTTTCTACGCGTTCCTCACTCAGGCACTTCTCCACCCTGCAAAATCGTTGTGTCCAAATGAAAAGCCATACAGTGCCTCTAATGGGGCTCCCTGCAGGGCGGATACAGATTGCCTGTGGGGGCTTACAGCTGGCAGAAGGTCAGGGGCACCCAGGAAAACATCATCTCATCCAGCTCTGCATCCAACCCATGGGCAAAGCAGGGAGGGAGTGAGCCCCAGCCTCAGGATTTGACTGATTTTTTCCTGCAGGAAAGTGAACGTAGCTTTGCTCTTTGGCCCAGTGGGTTCGAGGTGGTGGAGGTCAGGGCTTGGCACAGACTGTGCTCTGCAGGCAGCATGACTGCCCCTGACGGGTGCTGGTTAATGGGTAAGCACAGCAAATGGAAAGGGCTTGAGACAGACAAAGGTGCGTGGGCACATGGGTGAGGAGTGCTTCTATGCAATCCGTCCTGTACTGGGCACAACAGAGTGATCTTCAGCTGCAGCCAGTCCTTGCATCCTCCAGCTCTCAGCACAGCGATGCCTCCATCCCACAGAGAGCCCTTCCATCCCAGCTCTTGGGCAATGCAGGTCTTTGGGCAGAGGTAGGATGTGCCAAGCCCTCTCCTCCCAGTTCAGAAGAAAGGAGTGGCCTTGGCAAGCCATGACCTAAGGGTAAATGATGATTTCAGCCAGGAATAGGTTGGTGAAAGCTTTGGAGAGCCCACTTGCCTTCCCAGAGCCAGCAGCTTGCAGCAGGTTGGGACAGGAGCAGTGTCTGGCACAGGCATTGCAGTGTTGGGGCTGAAACAGCCTGGATGGGTTGCTCTGATTTATTGTTTGGCAGTCAGTGCAAACCTTGCATTAAGTGATGGGATGGGAACTGGGGATATGAGGCTTGTATTTCCTCAGGCTTATGGGGAAAAGTAACCCCCTTGCAAGAGAAAAGGAGAGAGGCCAGAGATGGTGCTGCCATGTAGCACCACAACAGGGTCTGCCAGGGCTCCTGGTCAGCCCTGAACCCCTCTTCTGTGTCCTAAAATATCTATAACCCATCCCTAAAGTTGAGGTGCACAGCTCTGAGTCTCTGCTAATGAGGAGAAATACATCAGTGGTGGCTTCTGCACTGGCTCTGACAACAAGATAAAGCAACATGGCTGGAGATGGCCATGCCATGCCAGACCTCCTTCTTTCTACTGAAAGCCTTGCAGGGTGCTATGCTGCACTGTATTCTGTTTCCCAAAATTAGACCTGGGGGAAGGTGGAGGGAAGTCCTCTGAGGTGTCAGTCTGCGCTGGCTGTGCTGGCTGCAGTCTCGGGAGCGCTGGCCGTGCCTGTGTGCACTGCGGGCGTGGGCTCCTCTGCTCCCCACTCCGTTTGCTCACTCGCACCTCGGCCAAGAATTAACAGGTGCACTGAGAAAACAGGACAGCCGAGGTGGGACCGTGGTGTGGCACGGGCAAACAGCAGCCCTGGATGCCTTCCAGAGAGAGAAGGAATGTGGCAGTGGGGCCCCAGGTCAGATCCAGCTGTGTTCAGACTGTTGCTGTATCTGGGGAGGGTTCCAGAAGGACCTGAGCCCCCCAGAACCCATCCCACCGTCAGACCCTACCCCTAACGCTGATGTCAGAGCTTGAGCAGCTGATGTTCTTTGGGTTATGGGCTGGCTGCCTGCTGGGATGAATGAGGTTTGTGCTAGAAAAGCTTCAATTTTCTACTACTTCAGAAAATTACCCTGGTTTTCCAGAGTGCCAAAAGCTCTGGGGAAGTACTCAGTGCCAATGGAGACTCAGCAGGACTTGGCCTTTTAGGCAAGGAGATGGAGAATCTAATGGGACGAGCTTCGAGGCCATGCGATGCACTTCACAAGATCTAACCCTGGGGGAACGACGTGCGGGAGAACCGAGCTGTTGCATTCCTTTTCCTGAGCGTTTCCCTCATTTTTACATAAACTACAACCAGCTGAGCTGAGGTTCTGGGTTGTAAGCTGCTAATAACTGTTATTAAATTACTGGCTTCCTCCAGAGATCTCAAATCCTGATTCAGCCCTTTACAAAGCAAATGTAGATGATTTACAGGCACCTAAACTCATAATCCCAGGGTAAGCCATCGTGGGAAGCCTTGCGCTGAGGTGTTCACCCATCTCATGTCAGACAGCATCAGGGGTTACCAGCTGGGAGATGGTCACGGTCTCCCAACCAGTATCACTGTGGGAACTGAGGAGTAAGGACAGGAAAAGCCCAGATCACCCAAGCACCAACCTGGTGGCTCCATCACGAAGACCATCCTCCTCCTCAGTGTCCTGTCACCACCTCATCTCAGCCCTCAGCCACAGCATGGAGCAGATGTTTCCCCTAGGTAGAGCAGCACGTCTGCCTCAAAAAGGAAGACAGTGAGGAGAGGAGGACAAAAAGCAGAGAGAATCGGTGAACCAAATGTCCCTGCAAATGAGCCAGCCTCGCAAATTGCTGTGTTTGCAAGGAGTTTTGCAAAACCTCAAGGGCTCTCTTTCAGCCCTAATGAAAACCTTATGAAACCCAACGAATTCCAACATGCTTTGGTCAGGGTCATCAAGCAAAGCCTTTGCAATTTCTGGCATCAGCTGAATCCAGCAGAAAGGAGACATTTCAGGGCAGGAGCTGCACATGCCCAGCCCGGCACAAGTTAATGGATGTGCGACCCTGGCAAAGGTCAGCCCACGGCAGCCTGTGGTTGGTGAAGGAGTAACTTGCCAGTGTCATGGTGGTGACACCCCCTGTGCTCCTTGGGGCTGTCCTTGCACGGGAATCACACTGTGAGCAAGATGAAGGATTAATGCCTCATCCCCAAGCAAAAGGAGGTCATTTTGGCCATGATTAAATGGGAAGTGTGCAAAACCAGAAAGTCAACATGGGTCCCCAGCACGGAGATGTGACCTGAGTTTCCCTCCTATAGAGTATAAAGTTGGCCCATTAGCACCTGGTAGAGCCAACTGGTCCAAATGATCTTAACAGGAATTCAGGTTTCTGGATGTTGAAAGGTGTAGCTGCAGAACGCACTGGCTTTAGTGGTGAAGGCTGCTGGAGCTCCCACCCTCACTATTTATTTATTTTTTTGCATTCAAGCAGATCAGCGGTTCTCACAACTGTGGGAAAACTGGTTGCTCACATTAGTGACTCTACCTGAGTGCCCACAGAATAACTCCACCCTCCCGCGTGAGCTTAATTTTTAATCCCCATCACCTTGGTGACCTGGCTGCATGTGTGACGACACAAAGTCACTCTCTGCTAAGGGTGGAGGTGGGGATGAGCTCCTGGAGCCCCGTCCTTCAGCTGACACGCTGGCCACCTCCATGGAGTCAGTGTCATGGCAGCTACCCATCCTATTTGTTGGAATTGTGCCCAGCTGTGGTGTGCCAGGTCAGATGGGACCCGTGCCATGGGAGAGGCAGCTAGGAGAGGACTTGGGCTTCACTTTGGGACTTTTGGGTCTGTTCCCAAGTCTCCTTGCAACAGAGTGAAATTTTCCCAAGGACACATGGGCAGTTTGGTAGCTGAGCTGTTTCTCAACTCCTGTTGTTCAAATCTGCTGAATGGGGCCGATGAATTTCAAACCTTAGGAGGTGAAGGGGTGAAGCTGCTGATCCCCAGGACCTGCAGGCAGAGCCAAGGCCATGTCCATGGGCTCAGGGTACGGCAGGTAGCTGTGGGGCAAGCTATTGTCTGCAGGAATGCGGCCCTGCCTGTGCCAACCAGGAAGGAGGAAGGAGAATGAATGGCCCTGAAGGCTGAGAAATCGCCACCCTGCTAAGTGCCACCCCTCCCTGCTATTCATGGTCCCCATGTCACGTGCAGGGTGGGCTGCAGCAGCACCCAGAGAGCTTCTCTGCTTCCCTCACACACAAAAAAATGGGAGATGAAAATATTTGAAGGAAACAACTTGGATTGTGCATCTCTAGGGGTTTCAATGAGTGAAGAATCCATGCAGCCACGTTGTAGGCAATGTCATGGTCTAGAGAGTTGAGTCACTTTGTCAGTGCAGATCTACAGAAAGTCAAAGCCAGAGATGGAGCCCAGGTCTCCCGTGCCCCCCATGCTACCATTGCACCATACTTCACTGCTGTGTGTTTGGATCTAGAAAGCTGGTTGTGAGTTTGGGTGCCAACAGGCATTGCCCTTCCCCAGCTGCCCCCAAGCTCTGCATGAGGCCAGTGAGGATCTGGTGGTGCTCCCCAAAAACCTCTCGTTTCAGGACAAACCTCACCCCGAGGCTGATACACCCAATTCCTGCCGGGGTGCTCTGGCTGTTACTCAGCACAGACATCGACACCACCTGTCCTTAACGGGTCGGAGGAGCTCACAGAGCATTTCTCTGCACAGTTCTAGTTCCCGTGTTTAGACACCAAACAAGAAACCTGCCCTGCTTCTGCATGGGGACAGGACTTTCTGCTATGAGGGAGAGGTCACGCTCGAGGTATCCAGCGAGCAATCCCGTTCAGTTCTAACCAAACCTGCTCGGGGGCAGGTGATAAAGAGACACCGGGGAAATGGCAGTGTGCGTGATTGCATCAATGTGCACTCAAGCTTCAGCCTCCTGGCTGTTTCTGCACAGGTTTTGCCCTGCCTGCATCCAGAAGGATTCACAGGGAGGGAGGAGGATGAGGATACGGAGGCACACCAGGCAGGGCAGGACTGGTTCCTCCTCCTGGGGCTGGTGTGCCTCCATCCCCTTCTCCTGTGCTTACCTTTGGTTTAGGAGTTTTTTCTCCCCAGTGAGGATCTGGATGGGCTCCTCCTCGCTGGAGGCTCTGTTGGGGAGGGCTTTTCCAGACTGCATTCCTTCTGCAGGCAAATCCAGCTCCAGAGATTATCTGGGGAGAGGACCACAAACAATGCATCCCTGGCTGGCGGATGGATCCAGAAGGAAGGAGGTTGCTGCCATTTTAAAAGCACCACGCTTTGTATGTGGAAAATGCTGAAGGAGCAGCATTCTGCTGGTGCAGAGCTGCTTTTTGCATGAACTAAAGACAAATCCAGGCTCTCTCAGGATCATTTTCTGCTTTACACAGTAACTGTCGATTATTCAATGCAGCCCCACACCCCAGCTCTCAGCCATTTCAGCCAAATTCCAGAATGCTTCAAATCTCCGATGACGCAGACTTGAAGCTATTTCCTTACATCCCCTTTCTCCTCTCCTGAACCAGCCTTCCCAGCTGGATCACCTGCCCCAAGAATGTCCCTAAAGCGCTTTCTGAAAGCAGAGCAGCAGCAGATTGGCATCCTGGGTCACTGGCAGCTTCTCCAACACTTGCTTTGGCATTAGTGCCACAAAATGCCCTCTGCAGCCCTGTGCAGAGATGCACGGTGTCTGCATGGGGCAGCCAAGGGGAAGAAGCATCAGTGATGGAGGTGGGGTGCGTGCTACCTTGGTCCAGATGAGCAATTTCCCTGCTCCAACCATGTACAGCTTGGATTTAACTGTGGTAGTCCTAATACATTGCTGAAATTTTTCTTTCTTTCCTTCTTTTTTTCCCTTTCTTCCTTTCTTTCCTTCCTTCCTTCTTTCTTCTTTTCCTTCTTCTTTCTTTGTCTCTTTCCTTCCTTCTTTCTTTCCTATTTCTTTTCCTTATTTTTTTCCTTTCTTCCTTTTTCTNGGCAGAAGTCTGGCTGACATCCTGCTGAACACCAGGCATTTACCCTGACACCTTCTCTCTCCTCTCCCCTAGAGGAAGCCCTCGGAGCGCTGCTTCCCTGTGGGTTATGCTCTCCACACCCTCTGCAGTCCACTTGATCTCTATTTTCAGCCCTAAGGCACGCTGGCACTGAGCACAGCTCCAGTCCAGACCTCTCTGGCACCGAGTAGCACAGCAGCAATAGTTTCCCAGATTTTACATAACTTCCCTTCTGCATATATTCCTAGAATGAGCTTTTTTTTTTTTTTAATTTTTTTTTCCCTTGGCAATGGCTTGTTTTTTTAAACTTGTGGTTAGCTTTTCTTCAGAAGCATCGTGGAAGCAGTGCAGGCTCTGTCAGGCACCGCATCTCCCTGCACTCCTGCAGAGCAGCTCCCTATGGCACAGGCCCCTGAAGAGCCCTCCCTGGGGGAAGCAGCGTTAGGAAATGACCCCAAAGCCCCCCAGAGCCCCCCTGGCTTAGAGCAGTGTTTGGGGCAGTGGGGCTCAGTTCCTTCCATGGGGCTTCAGGTGGGACTAAAGAGATTTCTGCCTGCATTTCCTGAGAAGCAAAGCCCTTTGGATGGCATAAGGGAGTCAAAGGATGAACAAAGCCATGGGTGATACCTCTGGGCAGGCAGCAAATAGGTTTTTCAGGTAAAGTCGTCAGGATAAGCTCAGAACAGACTTTTAGGAAAACAGAACTAGGCCTCCATGAAGTTTATAGGGTTGGATTGGGAGCACTCAGACATCAGCATCTCTGCCCACCCCTTTCTATTGCGCAGTGCCTTAAGGTAGCTGAGATAACACAGGATGGTGGGAGGGCAAAAAGAGCTCAGTGGGACTGCAGCAGTCCCAGCTGTCCTATATTCGAGCTTCTTTCATTGCAGAAGTGCAGCTTACTTCAGCCCTTACATCACAGGATTGTTAGAAGATAGAAATTATTAGACTACAGTTGTGCTCATTCAGGAAAAAAAATAACAAGAAATACTCACAGATGTGTTTTGAACTTTGGAGATGCTCTTATAGGATTCAACAAGTTTTCATTGCTCTATAAGCAGCCAGAAAACAAGAGGTGACCAGAAAGTTCATAGGAAGTGGCAAATTTGACACTTGCTTTGAAACAAGGCTGGCAGTAAAAAAAATAAAAATAAAAAAAAATTAACAGAGCCCTTTCCCCCAGCTGTAGTTGCTGCTGTGACAGAAGAACCAGCTCTGCTGAGCACTGGGTGCAGCACTGAAGGACACAGCACGGGAGGTCTCGCTCCACTCTGCACCTTTCCTGGTGCATCATGGCCCACAGGGTTTGTCCTTCTGGAATCGTGGAATCATTAACAAGATCTCTAAGATCACTAAGTCCAACCACCAACCCATCCCCACCATACCACGAAACCACGTCCCTCAGTGCCACATCTCCACGTTCATTGAACACCTCCAGAGATGGTGACTCCACCACCTCCCTGGGCAGCCTGTGCCAGTGCCTGATCAGTATTTCAGAGAAGAATTTTTTCCCAATATCCAACCTGAACCTCCCCTGGCACAACTTGAGGCCATTCCCTCTCATCCCATCACTGTTACCCAGGAGAAGAGGCTGACCCCTCACCACCACCTCCTTTCAGGCAGTTGGAGAGAGCAACGAGGTCTCCCCTGAGCCTCCTCTTCTCCAGACTGACCCATCCCAGCTCCCTCAGCACATGAAGCCTCCGGCATCCTGGGCAGCAGGAAATCTCCAGGAGCACCCAGAGCCCTCTTCTTCCTACACCTCCACTTCCCATCTGTAAAATGGGCACGTGCTGCCCTTCAGTGGGGACTGCTTGCTTCAGCTATGAAAGCAGAGAGATGTACAAAGTGCTCGGGTTTCTCCTCCCACCGTGTTTCACATCCCTTCGGGTTAAGGCTCCCCAGATCCTGAAGTGCCCCATTTGCTGCAGAAAGAAAGCATCAGGACTGACAACCCAGTGAAGAAGAGTACATTAAAAGATGAACTTCATTTTTTTGAAGACAGTAAAAGAAGCCAGCCAACCTGAGTGCCTTTGCTGGGAAGCATTTCCTGCAGTGCTTATTGAAGTCCCTATGAGCAGCACTTCTCCCTCTGACGGCTGTAGGGGAATGCACAGACCTGCAGCTGAAGCCCAGGCAATGCACAGCGTGATCCCAGGGAAGCAGGGCTGCCTTTGCTTGGCTGCTTCGTGCATCTCACAGCACCCACCGGCATCGCTCGTGGTCCCATCCCCTTCCTGGGAGCACCCAGCGCCAGCAACCCAAACTCAGGCTTTCCCAGCCCCCACCATCCATGTTCCCTCAGCTGAGGTTTCATCTTCGTTAAAACACAATGAAGGGAGAGGCCCCTTCCCAGTGGCAGAGGAGGAGGAATTTGGCATCGCAGCAGGTGCTGTCACAATGCAGAGCTGCTCTGCTCCTGGGGAAGGAGCCAAGGAAGGAGCGATGAGCAGAGCCGTGCTACGCATTAGCTGAAAGCCAGCCACAAGCTGTGCAGCTCGTGGTGTTCCAACAGCAGAGAGGGATAACCTCTAATCCAGGAATTTTGCACCTGGAGAGGAAAAAAAACCAACCAACACTCAGGGAGACGCCCGTTCCTCTAACAGGGGGAACAACCAAGCCAGAAGCCAGGACAGACGCCCCATCCCCAGCCCTGCTAAGCTGCTCCATCCTCCAGCAGATGGACCGGCCCCAAACCTGCCCAGCTCGGCTGCTGTCCCCTCGCCCCACGCCTTGGCACGGCTCTGCACGCCCGCGGGATGCGGAAGGGGCTCGGGGAGCGCTGCCTTGTTCTGCACCTGCCAGCCTGGCAGCCAATTCCCCTCGTTTATTTTTTTGCCTCCCTCCTGGAGATGTAACATTTGTCCACAGCTCTCATTAGGCACTTCAGCCAGATCCCCAACTATTTAAAATGCTGTTGCCTAAGACAAACAAACAAACAAACCACCGAGGTTAGCAGCAAAGATTTTGGAGGAGAAAAATGTTTATCACACTAGGGAAGGTGTAACAATATCATTTTAAACTCGGTTTGAGAAATATTGATTTCCCCCTTTATTTTTCATGCGCTGATCATAGGACTCTGCATTTTCATGGAAAGAAAAAAGCCAGTAACTAAAATTAACACGAATATTTTCTGTGCTGCATTCAGCTGGGGAGACCCCAGCTCCTTTTGCAAGGGAAACTCAGCACTCGTTAAACAAATGAAGAAATTACCTCCGAGGCACCGGGAGAGATTTTAATTGCAGGAAGATGTTTCCCACATGGAGTTCAACGCTGGCAGAAGATTAAGACACCAAAGCTGCGGTGTTGATTTGACTTGAGATAACATCTTCTGAACTCCTTTCCCGGTGCCTCTAACAGCCATCGCTGCACAGCTGCACCATCTCGTGGTGCACCCACGCCCTGCATGGCCAAAGCCTTCCAAGCTTCATTTTCCTCTCCATTTTCTGAAGACTTTGACCAGAGCTGAGCACAAAAGCTGAGGGCAGCCACCGCCAGGCCCTGCCACGTCTCATCCCAGTGCTGCGTGGTCACCCCATCTCCCAGTCCTTTCAATCGCGACCATCATCATGCCAAATATTTGCCCCCATTCTTTCGATTCAATTCTTTCACCCAATTATTATTTCAAGACCTGTTCAGCATGTTAGAGATCAGGACCGGGGAACAACGATTCATCTAGATCTGCCTCAACTGAATCACTGAGAAGTCTGTAGAGGGTTCAGAGGAGATGAAGGCCCCGCTGGGCTAAAAGGCCACAGTCAGCCCCTGAAAGCCTCACTGTTCAGAGGAAATATTAGATTAAGGGTGACACAGCCAAGCCAAGAAGCTGTCCAAGCTCAGTCTTAGCCCAGCTCTTACACAGCAAGTGGCTCCGCTCAGCTAGAAATGGGCTCAGCTCCTGATATAATCCTTCTTCCTTCATCTCCTTTGCTCACAAAGGAACAGGATGGCCCAAGACAACAGGCATTATGACTTCAAGTTTTTGGTGTGTAAAAAGCACTTAAATTTTACGTGCGTAGTTTGGTGCCTCTCACAGCACGGCTGTAGCAACCAGGGCATTAGGTAACGTTTAGAAAAATACAATTCTGAAAACATTTATAAAAGGATGCGTGCCAAATGAGAGGCAGCAACACTCAGAATCATGGAACCGTAGAATATCCCAAGCTGGAAGGGATCCACAAGGATCACTGAGTCCAGCCCTGGCTCCACACAGACCACCCCAAACCCAAACCCTATGGCTGAGAGCAGTGTCCAAACGCTCCCTGAGCTCCGGCAGCGTGGGGCTGTGCCCACTGCCCTGGGCAGCAGTGCGATGCTCACACCTCTGGGGCAGACCATTTCCTCACCCCTACCTGACCCTCCCCTGACAGCTCCATGCCGTTCCCTCGGGCCCTGTCGCTGTCCCCAGAGAGCAGAGCTCAGCGCTGCCCCTGCGCTCCCTGTGAGGGGGCTGCAGGCCGCCATGAGGCCTCCCCTCAGCCTCCTCTGCTCTGGGCCCAACAAACCCAGGGACCTGAGCCACCCCTCACACCACTTGCCTTCCAGACCGTTCCCCATCTTTGCAGCCCTCCTTTGGGTGCTCTCTCTCTTTGGAAACAGCTGACTGCCTGCAGGGGCTGCCCCCAGAACCGCTCCAGGGATGCAGCATGTGGCAACTGAGCCCAGCTGTACCGGAACCCCCTGCTCTGCACCACCTGTGGTGTTTTTGTTTTTTTTCCCCCCAGTATCTCCCTCCACGCAGAAACCAGCACCTTACTCCTCTCTCAGCTCCAGCTTATCCATAGCTTTTGGTGGCTTGAGAAGCTGCAATCTTTTTTATTCCAATCTCAGAAGGTGAACAAGAAAAGAACACCCTCACTACACGGACAAACCTTTCATGCTTACCAGTCATGACTTTAATCTTGGCCAGAACCCAGCAAACCCAAAGACTTGAGCAGGAATGGAAATAGAACTTTCTGCCCTGCTTCTCTGAAGCTTTTCCTTTTTTCTTCCCCCATGGAGAATGGCATGGGGTGGGTAGAGAGGGCTCCTGGGGGAAGGCAGGCGGGGGGGCTTCAACTCTATGCATGATCAAACATGGGAGAGGATGAAAAAAACAACGGATTGTTTATTAGCAAACAATCAAAGCATGAAAAAGAAATCACAAAGATGTGAAGAAATTTGGTTTTCATCAGAAAAGCTCATAAAAACCTGACCAAGAAAACAGTCCGCCCATTGCCACGCCGGTACCTCCTGCACCAGCCCCTGGAGCGGAGCACGTCGACTCCGAAGTGCTGCAGGTCCCTGGGTGGTGTGCAACGGTGCTTGCAAGGATAAAACACTCAGCCCTCTGCACTGAGACCGCTGGTCCTTGGGGTGCCAAATGGGGAATCCGCTGCTTGCCTTGAAGCCTCGGCCCCACTGGCATCCAGCTGAGATGACTGCCAACGCCAATGAGCTTTGTTTCTCTGTCCAACGTTTCCGTGTGATTGACACCGGGAGGTGGGTGCAGAATGAAGCGATGACAGTCGCAGAGCGGTGGGAGGCACGGCTGCAGCACGGAGTCCCCTGAGGTCTGGCAGCACGGCTACGGTGACGTGGGCATCACCTCAGCATTCAGTTTGCTGCTGGTTTAAGTGATGACCAAACCTTTTCTGTTTCAATCGCAGTGCAGGGAAGGTGCATAATTGCAATGCAGATCTACTTTACGGAATCAAATCAATCCTCTATTAAATTCAAGCTGTTAGTGCATTTCCTGTGCTCCAGCAACGCTGCTTAACACGGCACCAAGCAGCCCCAGGACAACCTGCTCCTCTGCACCGCTCCCTCCAAACCAGCCCTCGAGAAGGCTTTTAACAAAACACGTCTGGAAGCTTTGTTTGCCAACCTGTCCAAACCAATCTATTACCCAAAGATCATTGATTTTCCAGAAGCTCCAGGAGAACCAGCAGAGGAGTCCAGGAGAACTCTGGTCTCCTGCCAGCATAGCTGGGCTGCTGGGAAGCCTGGGTTGGGTGGCGAAGGTCTGCAGATCCCTGCCAGGAACACTGCTGGAGCTGCACCTCCCTGGAAGGGCCCAGCCCATGCTGCAAGGGAATTTCAGAGTGGATGGCTTTCCCTCTGAGAAAACACAACAAAAAGCAAAAAGGAGCTGGAAGGCATGTGCACAGAGGTATGGATACAGACGATGGTGAAGTCAGTTTTGCAAACTGTTTCAATCAGTCAGGATGGGACAATGGTATCTTTCTCACTTCCATACAAGAGCTGTTTTGTCAATTTTGAAATACTTGTTCTGCCGAGTGAAAGGCAGGCATTTTAATCCTAAGTAGCAGCTAAAGAGAAAAAAAACCATCAAAAAATCCATCCCACCACAAAGCGAAGGAAATCTAGGTCATTCCAACCAATCACAGGAATAACCCAAAATTGCAACCAACGTGTTATCTCGAGCCAACTGCTTATTCTAACAGGCCTGAGGTTTTCTGCTCACAAAGCATTAATATTATGTGCCTTTTCCTAGAAAGGAAGGCTCTGCTTAAGTCTTACTGTGTCAGATAAAAGTCCCGAAATAGACTTTCCAACCAAATAAAACACTTTATTCAGATACTCATTTGGATGTAGCAACGATTTGAAGCACAGCTATTCAAGCAGCTGAAGTCAGCCCTTCAAAAGAAGTCACCCAGCTTTGAGACGTGAACAAATTATTGTATGATCTCATCCCAGAGATCTAAATAGCTGCAACATCTGCCAGAGCCACCACCAATGTATTTAGCGGAGTTCAGCAGCAGTTCATCAGCTCTGTTTGCACAAGCAGGTGCCAGGGCAGTCAATAAGGAGTCCTGTACGTGATTTAAGGAAGAGGAGAGGGGGAGGAGAGTGGAACAGAGATGGAGGATTTTGCTGTCTAACATGGATGTGCACACGGCAGGAGTAAAGTCCCTGTCAGATTAGGGCAGTGACTGTTACGGAAAGGAAAAGGGAATAAATTCTTTTTCTCAGAGAAGTATTACATGCACGAGTAACTACATTGTTAAATTTTTTTTTTATTTGTGACAGTAAAGAAACCATTCAATACCTGATTGACAACACTTCTCTCTCCTGAAAACACTCACATGGTATCTGTAGTGTTTCTCAAGTATCTCTGGATTGTTCATTGCATTAAAGTGTAAACAGCTCCATTATTAGGAAAAAAAAAATCACCAAGAAACATTTCCATTGCTCACTCCTTTGTTAAGAAGTTCCCAATAGATCTTTAACAAGAAAGGGGGAAAAAAAAAAATCAGCTGGATTTTTACAATATAATGTGAAACAGAAAACCGACAGCTGGTTTTGCATAGTTAGCCCAGAGACTTGCAAGCAACCGCCCGGCACGGGTCCCACCTGCCCTCCTCGCCCCACAAAGGCAAACATCACAGCACCTTGGAAATCAGAGGCACAAACGTGTTGTTGTTTTACAAACAGGGCTGTGCGGTACTGTGTTTTATTAGTTAAAAAGAGATCTGTAAAACAAGATTACGTGTTTGTAAATTATAGAGCTACAGATTTTTTTTTTTTTTTTTTTACACTAAAATTTCAAAAGCTGCAACATCAGCACACACCGGTGTCGTTCAGATCCTTTATTGTCCCCGACCAGTCTAATCAAAATCATGCTGTGATAAAGTGATTGCATACACTGATAACCAAATCTCCTCAGGTGTTGAGTTTCTTCCATGTATAACTTTGCTGTTTAAAGACTAAAGGGCAAAACAAGAGAGAAAATTCTTCCTCCGAAGCAACACTGCTACGATCCTCCGCCGAAACCTGCCACGCTTCCTGGGGGTCAACAGATATTCTGTGCACAGCCCTGGTTTACAAATGGCAATTTAATGGTAACACTTCAGCTGGATTTCAAGAATCTAAGGCATTCTGCCTTACAGCTTAATTTAAAAATACCTATACAGGCAAAAAACCTTTGTGAACCCAACATAAAACGGACAACAGAACTTCAGGCCAGGCAGCGTTGCTGTAGCTGGACAGAATGATCAACTGGAAAAGACTTAATAATTCTATGCTATCCAAAATGCAATGGAGAACCAGGGTTAGTACCAGCCCTGGCGACCTGCTTGCATTGCACTTTGAAGTATGTGAGAGGTTTAGGAAAAGGTTTTTCTCTCCTATTTTTTTTTTAATTTTCTATTTAAAATACAATCAAATACCCGTATTGCAAATTCTGCAAACATTCCACTCATTTACCTGGCTGCGCAGAGAGAACTATATTGCTTCGTTAACTCCTAGATGCTTTAAATGTCTACTGCATGTATGTTCATGCTAACTTAAAACATGAATTTTTAAGTACGACAATAGTATCAAAATAAACAAATACGATGGTTTGATCCCTTTGCCCAAATCTGAACAGCCAGGCAAGCTCCAACTTGATTCCAGAACACTCCAAAGTTTTATTTCAATGGGAATGAGTTTAAAAAAAAAATAAATCTACAGCAAAACCAACAAACCTACAACAGAAATTACAGAAAAGAATCCTATAAGCTGGCAGAGATCGAAAGTGTTGCTAAGCTTTATGCCTTTGTATTGTCACCAAGGATCATTTTAATGCTTGACTCAGTTAAAGCAAGATTTTTTTTTTCTGGAAATTTGTGCATTTCAAGAGCTGAAATAAACAATACAGAACAAGTAAGAGTTGTACAGAGCATCATCAGAACTGTTCACCCAGAACCCGGAACAGAAGTTCAGTTGTCCATTCTATGTGGATTTCGAAACAATACAAGACACTTTAATAATCAACATTCATTCACAGACTTAAGGCAACTGGTTCATGAAATTGCTGCTTTCATCAATGCAAACTAACGACATGGTTCGTCTCACACACAACAGGTTACAACCACAAAATGGTAACGTCTCGGGGGGGTTACTCATTGTCTAATCGGAAGATTGTTTGGTCTAACGCTAGAGAGAAAGTCTTTGAATTTTTTCAGCCATTCCTATCATACCTGCACAACTAACTACAACCTGAATACTTCCCTGCAAACTGTTATTTGCAACACAGAAGCTACAAACACAGTTGAAAATACTGCTCAGAGAACAACTTTTTGGCAGCTTACAGTTTCATTGCTCTGAATTCAAATACAAAATTAATCTTAAACTGAAAGTAAACGATAATGGACTAACCAGAATCCATACGTCTTTTTTTAAGCAACGTATGGTGTTGTTGTTGTTGCTGTTTTTTGTATGTTTAAGTGTCAGCTTTGTCTTTTGTTGTGGCACGGAATCGTACAGTACTAAGGTAATGCCAACTGGTAAGGGAACAAAACAGTGACGCCGCACAGACTCACGAGTGTCACGGGGCTGCCTCCATCACCCTCACGTGGGGACGTCAGCTTCCAGGCTTCCACTGCACCCACGACAACCTCCTCACTGCCTGTGTAGGCTGGCCTGCCCTTCTATGAATGGATTCGTTAAGCTGCTTCACCAATGGTTTAGACAAGGATGATGAGTCCATCGCGTTTTTGTTGTTTTTTTTTTCCCCAAGTCGTCAAGACTTTTTGAGAAAAAAGGGAAAGGCCAAGGGGATCTGCTATTCAGAATTTAGCACTCTGCTAATTAGAAGCACCAACTACTCCATTTGGTTTTCTTTGATGGCAACCAAATATAGGTGTGAATTTTATGTTTGTAGATTCCTGGTGCGGAAAATAATTAAAAGGTGACACTGGAAAGGAAAAGGAAAAAAAGTGTGCCTTTTCCTTCAAAAGGCTTAAAATGGTTAAAAGTCATTTTAGGGTACCAATGACACTGCAGAAGAATAGCTGCTAAGCAGGAGTCCAGATTCAGAGATGAGACCTAGCTCCAAAGCAGAGGACCACTTCAGAAACAAGCTAGGCTAGTGACTTCTGCCCTTCTAGGAAGACCTGACATAGCTCCCTGCCCGTACCTAACACCTTGGAAAGAAGAAATACAAATCAGATAAGGGAAAAATACTTTTAGCTTTCTTATATATACCAAAAAAAAGGAGAGGGCTTCATCTGAACTGAGAAAAAAGTACAATGATAAAAAAAATTTCCTTTGCAGGTCACCTTTTACTGAGTTTGCTGGTATATCACATACCATAGGATTAATACGTAAGGGTTATGAAGCCTGCATTTTATTTATTGCCCAAGTTTGCAGCTTACAGAAAATGTTTCATAGCACAGGCACAGTGGCAAAAACAGTATAACAGCCGATGGTCAACTCCATTTGGTGAGTATACAGTAGCAGCAATTAAAAGAAAAAAGTACTCCAACCAGCTCAGTACAGATCCAGCTTACCCAGATGGGTTTCTTTTTAGAAAAGAATTTTAAACTAATAAATAGATCTCCTCCCCGTTCTCCCAAGATAATGATTTTCCAAAAAATGAGAGGCATGGCAGTTGTGCGTAAGCAGAGACAATAGAACTTCATCTGTCTAGAATAAAAGGTGCTTTAGATCTAATTGTCACCCTATTTTCTCAATTCCATCATTCCCTAATACTCAAAACAACTGCAGATATGTTCAAAGCTGAATCCAAAACCACATCAGTGAAACAACCATGTGACCCAAATCACCCCTCCCACAAACACTTAAACCTTCTGAGCATGACAGAACGTAATACAACTTAATGTCAACGTGGAGACAGGAACCCAGCATCTTTGTTTTTAACTTTTTCCTTTGTTATATATTACAGTGCTCTATAAAATTTTTCCTTTTTCCTTTTAAAGCATTTAGACAATACAAGACTAAAAGATGTCTGGAAATAAGTCTTATACAAAAATGAATTTTTATCTTAAAATAACATTCAAAAAGGCACTTCATTCTGTAAGAAAAAATTCAGAGTCAGGTCAACTGCTCTAAGCAGGGGGGGTAAAATTGTCTGCATAGTGGGAGGGGAAGAAAGGGAGAGAAATTCAACTGCTGAAATACAAGCTTCTTTTTTGGCATGTTTTAAGAAAAGCTGATCCAGTAAAAGATGTCCATTTATGAAATTCATTAAAAGAGTCCCATTTAAAATAGCTTCTTTTTTTTTTTTTTTCCTTTAAAAAAGTAGTCTGAACACATGACCTTAGGAGTCAGGCTTCTGAAGGCTTAATAGCATCAATCATGATTGTCCTTCGTGTCCAATGTAACAGGAAGATCAAGAGTAGCACTTCTGACAGGAGTGACTTCCCCAAAGCTTACATTTGAAAGAGCTGAAAAAGATGGAGACATCCTCTAGCAACTGCAATCTAGTAGCAGAAGTCAGTCAAAGTTAAGGGCTACCTGTTGCAGAGTTTATGAAGCATACTGTAAACTTCTTCCTCTTTGCTTAGTCCTTCAAAGAAAGGAATAAGATCTAGCAGCTCTGTGTCTGTCATGTCATCAAACCAGGACTGCACAGGCACCTGAAACAAAGAACCGACAAATCAGAGAGTCATTAAGGTTGGGAAAGACCTCTAAGATCATCTAGCCCAACTATCAGTGCTATGAAAACTTCATGATGAGAAGGAAGAGCGCAAGCTTTGCCTACGTAGATGCCCTGCAGTGCTCACTGCTGTCAAAAGTAAAGCAAATTGCTGGGAATGGTCATTTAAGTGGAGTGCCAGGTTCAAGTGCACATTTTCTAGTACATAATATCAGCCCCAGATCCGAGTGCAAAGCCATGGCACGCAGGCAACCTCCTGCATGGAACCATCCAGGTAGCCAACAAGACAGCACCGGGCAGCTCCATTTGCTCAGCTTCCCTGACGTTCAGAATGCAATGGAAGAAGATGCAAGCAGCTTATAAAGCTGCACTGACACTCCACTTGGAAAAAATTATTTACGAGCAAGTCTTTTTTTCCCTCTAAGTATTATCAGTGTGAGTCACTGAACACAGGCACGCAGCAACAGCCTCCTCTGGCACATGAGGCTAAGGAGGAAATATTTCAACAGTAAATCCTGAACAGTTCCCTCTGATTAAAATATAAACCTTGGGAGCGGGGTCAGAAATAATGCATCTAATAGCACTCCTTAAATGTGGGCTGGATTTGGGGAAGGAGCTCTGTGTGTGTTCACTGTGAGAGAATAATGAGATCTTTTAAAGACTATCTTGGACCTAAGTTACACGCTTTGGTTTCTGCAGAGTCTCAACTATCAGTTAGCTAGCAGCACTTTTCTATACATGATTAAACCATTCTGACAAAGTCTTTAATTTCATCTCCCAAATTTCTACAGCTCATTATTTTCTTGGCACTGAATTCTGAGATACCAAACGATGATCTGGATGGGGTTTTTAATTTTAACCGTGAACATAAATGAGAGTTACAGCTCCTGGTTATTACAAATAGCAACTTTAAACCATGTGTGGCACCAGCCGGGAAAAAAGTGTTCTCACCTAATCATTTAGGACAGCACAGTGTTAAGATCTGAATTTAAAAGCTTACTGTGGTAAGATAAAGAAGTTCAGAAAAAAAAACCTGTTATCTGGAGAGGCAGGACCATGCAAAACAGTGTCCCTGATAAAAATTTCCTATGTTAATTCTAACAGCTCACAGAAAAGGCAGCCTAAAAACATCAAAGAAACGCTATACAGCCTGGTTGTTTAAGAGTCAGGAGATCTAAGGGAAGTTCCAGCTTGCTACCCTGGCAGCTACAGAACAGATGTGAGCATCTGTACCGATGGTAACAATGGAGGGAACAAGTACCAGACCACTCCATCACAGCTTCTGGGGCTGAAACGCAGTGACAACGTGCGTTGCTCCCAATTTTTCTCCCTTGAAGTTCTGCTTCTGCCATTTATCCTCATTTCTAAAACTTGGCAAACTTGCTGACTGACATTTCTAATCACTAAGTGAGCCATCACAAAAATACTTTTTTCCTTCCCCTTAACCATGAGTATAGACCACAGACAGCAAACAGAAAAACGTGATCTTTTCCTAATAAAATAATTTCTTTCACACAGTGAAAAAGATGAGTACCAAAACCACTTCAAGTAAGCCATCCTTACTATAATCACACTATAAAAAAAACTACACCGGAGGGCAACTTCACTTTTTTGAGCTGGGTTAGTTATGCAGGTTTTGCACTGCTTGGTATTTCTCAAAAATGATGGAGGTCATGTCAAAAGCTGGAACTGAAAGCAGATGAACAGCCATGACTATGACACACTGTCAAAATCTGTTTGCCACAGTCCTTCATCAGAACCTACCTGCAGCCTTAGAAGATTCAGAAACAAAAAACATCAGCGTTCTGAAAGTGCATTTCCTGGATCAGAAAGGTCTGGGAATAGACCAGAGCAATAGAGCTACGCTTGAGGAACTGGAATACAAAGAGTACTTACTGCATTTTCAGGATGGAAGATGTAAGATGCAGGAGAATTATCCACTATGATAACTTTGCTCAGCTCACGTCCCAGCCGACTCAGATCCTTCACGTAGTTCCCTCGGTGGAAAACACAGGATTCTCTGAACAGCCTTGCCCTGAACACACCCCAGCGATCCAGTAAGTCGGCTACTGGGTCTGCATACTTAAAAATAGAAGTTAGAAACATGAAGTTAGAGATCTGCAGATTAGGCTAATTCACAGAACTATAAAGAAGGGACACAAAGTAATTCCAGATAAAATGCCTCTTCCTCATTTTCTTCCCTGCTCCTTGTTAATTAACTTACAAGCCTGCAAACCTGAAGTGATTAATAGAGAGATAATGCAAAAGTTGAATTGTTATCTTTCTAAAGAAAGCTATCTTGCACCCTAATGTTTTCTGTGATTAGATTTTATTCTAAGGGTCATCTTAAAATTACCCTTTTACACCTTGAAGTTGATGGATCCAGAGCTCTCACTTAATATTACCATAAAACTAGTGAACACCAACAGAAAATCAATAGGAAGCCATTTCCCCAGCTGATTCATTTCCACGTGCCTCTGAAGACAAAGTGCAATGGAAACATCTCAGCTAGGTGCAGCTTTTTCAAATAATGGTTATGGAAGGACTGGGTCAGTAAGAGTTCCAAGATTTTCAAGTTGTATAATTGGGCCATAAAAGATCAGACAAAGGTGTTATTAGGAGAAATGCTCATGTACAATAATGGGAAATTCTCAAAAGGGTGGTGCCTCAAATATGTACTGTTCCATACATGAGATGACACTTTTAAGTGAGGCACAGCTTAGGATCCAACAATTGACATAAACTGTCCAAGGAAAAACATCCAAGTACAAAAGAACACCAAGTGACTGTGTACTGGAAAATCGTAGTTAGAACTTATTTCTGCTGGACAGGACTTACATTTTCCTGTATTTTAAAATTAGTAACAAAAATCGATGTTAAAATCTGCCATCTCTTGACTCTGAGAACTGCCATGCAGCTAACTGCAGGATGAAATTGTTCCATCGTTCAGGATTTTCATGAAAGGACCAAAAAGAAGACAGCAAACAGAGCACAGGGAAGAACCCCCTAGTAATAAGGCACTAAGGTAGCTCACCCTGTCTCCTTCCACCAATCTCTACGGTAAACTACAGGAAAACTTACTATGCTACCATATTATTTAAAAATAATAAATACAGCTTTGTAAACAAGACATCACAAACACAATACATTGAAAGAATTGCATTTTAGGTGTCTACTACTGTAATGTCTACCACAAGACGACCTACAAGGTACTACTGCTACCAGAGGGCACAAAATAGTCCGGCTGATATTTCAAGCTTCACAAAATGTCTGATTTCCTAACCCCAGATTGCAATTGCATCTTGACAGGACAAAAACACGATCCAGATTTTTCATAATAATATAATATAATAATAAATTTCTGAGTTACCGGTCGATCAAGAGGACAGCGTTAAATACAGTGTGTTTTATTTCATGCCCAGCTTTCATATACTGCTGCACTCACAAGCTATTTGTTCTAATTTCTCACTATAACCATGGTAACTTGCAAGCCTTTCATATTGGCATTATGAGCAATGCATGGAGGCTACATGATGAGCTGAGCCCATATGTGATAGCGTCACCATGGGAACACTTACCCACACACTAGCAGACAAAGTACACACTGTCAGACAAAGAAGCAGAAAAGAAGGGGAAAAATTAAGATAGTGCCAACTGTGGAAATAATCATCCACAGAAAAGCGAACCAAAAGTCCAGTGGTCAGCATCATATGGGTTAATGGGATGAGGGGAGGAACAAACCTTGGCTAGACTGGCTGTGAAGAGGACACATTCAAAGAGCTGTCCCATCCTTTGAAGAAACTCATCCACATGTGGTCGTTTCAATACATAAACCTGGAATGACAAGGACTATTTAGGTCAAATGGTGTTTAAGGTAAAAGCAAAGCAAAAAAAAAAACCCAACCCACCACTGTAATCCTAACACCTGAAGAAAGAGAAGTTAGCATGCAAGCACTCAAGTAAAACGCTGAAAGAAAAAAACAGGTATGTATGATAAAAGCAGATATTCAATAATGAGAAATTTGAATGCATGGGCTGCAAAGATCAACGCTGCTTATGCAATTGCAAATACTGTGCATCACCTGGAGGGATGCTTCCTGAAAATCTCCAAATGGCAAAGAGAGACAGTACAGCTTCCAAGATACGAGGACTTGGTGTCCTGAAATGATTTTGGTGCTGGTGCTGTCAGTCCTGGAGAGCTTTATAGAAAAAATGAGTACGAGGAAAATTCTGTGATGACAGGAACAACACAACAGGGAACAGTTTCCTTCCTGTGGCTAACTCCTTCCCTCTCTGACCTCCAGGTAAGAAGTACTGCGTCTCATTACAACAGTTATCAGCCACTGGGCTCTGTGCAAAGGCATTCACAAAAACCTTCACAACACCATGCAAAATGCGCAGCAAATGATGCTCCCAAAATTCAGTAGCAAAGTCTGCATCACCCCCTACCATGACCTTGCCATAGAGTGGAAGAATACTCGGGGTCTCATTCTGGAGCATCTTCAGTTCAGCAACGCCACGTTGCCTTTTGGCACTGACACCCGGGCAGCCTGGCTGCCTACTGTCAACAACCTGATTAAGAAATATTAGAACCTCCTTGCCCTGTCTTTTCAGACCAAGCGAGATGATTTGCGTTCCCAGAGAACGCATAGATAAGATAAGTGCTGTGCAGGAAGCCTACAACCAGCCTGCAGCACACTGGGAAGCTGGAGAGGGGGATCTGCCTGACAAATATTTATCTATCTTGTTTGGGGTTAGATTAAAAGTTTGACAGAAAACACTAACAGCATTTTATCTTCTTCATTTGGCAAATAACCCCTAATACTGGAAATTTCAAATGGAAAAGTCTGGCATATAACTGAATTGAAGCAGAATTGCAAGCCTGATGCAATTTCAGGAATTCCTCCTTTGGTATGCAGGAGAACTAGATTCACTGCATGCATTTTACTAGATTTGTTGTAATAAAAAGGCAAAAAACACAAGGTACCCAGAGACAAAGCCTGAAGGAGACAAATATGGAAATGCCAGCTTGAACTTATGTGTAACAATTAGAGCCTCCAGCAGAAGAAATAGGAACTGCAGAATGAGGATTTGAAATTTAAAACCTAAATCTGAAAGCAAACTTGTATTAAAAACATGTATGATGGAGCTGTACCTTCATGACTGAAGCAGAAATGTTAATTACTTCTCTGCTTTGCTTTAGGTGGCAAATAGCTCACAGCATGGAGACCTGATTTGCTTTGTAAGTTGTTCTTATTAAGTTGAACTAAACTTCAGCACTGCTCCCTCAGGTTCAAGCAGTACAATCAAACTGATGCAGGGAATTTATAACGTAGAGAATTTTCTTAAACAACCCCAGCAGCACCCAACCAATCGTTACCCTTCATGAATTGAAGACACTTGATAGATGTACTTTAACACTGCTCCTTCCAGGTCATTACAGCAAAGTTCCCTGCATTTCACTAGGCACAAACCAAGTCACTTCCTCTCCTATAACAATGCAATTAATGCTTCACTTAGATCCTACTATGCAAAGTTGCTCTGTAGTATTTCCTTTGCAAATTATTATTTTTTTTCTTTTTCTTTTAGAGATAAGTAGAAAGGCAGCTGCAGCCACTCGGCACTTGGGTACCCAGAAACTGATCTGACATGCCAGGGGTAAGAGGAACGATAGCAGGAAAAAAGCTGCTCATTAACTCTACAGTTCTTAAGAAAGCTCTTAATTCTTCCAACTGAAATTGTACTCCTACGTTTACTTTTGAGAGTAGAAACCTAAAGTCTTAAAATCGTTCTCTGACAGTAAGTGTTGGGATCTGTTGTTCATCTCCCGTTTAAAAACTCGTGTTTTCAGCCAGAGTAGAAGTCCCCTTTCCTCTCCATCCCCATCTACGCATGTGCTGGTGAAGTATTCCCACTTGGAACACACTCACAAACTCCAAGCCAAGGAGACGGATGCCGCTGCTTGCACAGAACCCATCTCCCCCACAATGGGAGCCTATGGTACCCCAGCCCAGCAGCTACAGTCTATAAAAGCACATCTTTGGGAAGTGCACTCTTTGCAACGTGCAGCTCTCCTGCAGCCACGCTGCAGCACCTGGTCCGTAGGAGCTGTGTGCACACAGCACTTCCAGGTTGCAGTCTCTGTTCTGCTGTTCAGATCCACCACGGTCCGCCCTCACCCCCCCTACCTCAGCTTCCCTTGTTTTTGCCTTCCTGTTTTGCCTTGCATGTTACCAACTGAACCCAGGCCAACAGATTTGCTCCTCGTTTAAATGGCTCAGTAATAAATGCAGCCTCACTGGAGGAGGTCCCACCACGTTTCCTCCCTCCAAAGGGCCCCAGCTCCTTCACCCCTTTCTTTTTAAGCAAGACTGATTTTTTTCCAGAACATTTCTTCATACTCTCGATGGATCTTCCCCTTGAAATTGCTTTGAGAACTCCTACTTAGATCCTGGAAACAACTGCAAGCGTGCTCGTATCCTGGGCTACAACATCTCTTTGGTTTACTTCACATAAAAAGCTTTCTTCGACCAACAGTGCGGCTCTTTTCTCCTCTTCCTCCTCCTCTGGAATTTTTCCCTTCACTCTGTCAGTGGCTGGACTTGAATCTCAATGCAGCGCAGTTATTTGTGGCTTGGCTTTTCCCTCTGCTGCCTGATGGCTTCAGTTTGAGTCTCTAGACTAACTGGCTCCTGGCATTTTTTCTGAGATTTACAGACTGCCTCCAAGGCATTAACAAAACCTCCAGTTTTTCTGTGCTGTATGCTTGCTAGTATCTTCCTTATCACAGTAAGGACTTAGAGGAATACAGTCACTTTCTATGACCCTTACTCTTACAGTGCTGAGGGATGAATCAGGCACTGGGTATGTTTCCACAGGATTCTGTGTTTACAGCTGCTAAAGGCAGAATATGAGGAATTACCTTGAATTCTTATCAAGCATTTTATATTTCCACATACAGTTTCTACACCTCAAAGCAGTCCTAACCTAAGAAGACTCATCATTTGCAAACTGAAAGACAAAGAATTGCATTTCAGAACAAAATTTAGAACAACACAATCTACAAGCAATGCCAAACAAATCTGCCTGTGACATCTTGAGCTTCTGCAGTCTCCTGTGTCTTGGTGCATCTTCTTGCTGGGGACAGCAACACGTGTCGTCCAGCCGTGCCCTCCTGCTTCGCAGCTCTGCAGCTGCCTCCCAGTGCAAGTAACCAAGAATAGGCCAGCAGGAATGGATACAGCCTATCCTGGATTACTTGAACCAGGTGACAGCCTTCTGGAACAGAATGAGGGAGCTGTGTCCATTACAGAAAAAAAGTGCATTCTTTGAACAGCGTTTCCCCCCAGCATTAAAACCATTGTGTATGTTACACTCAGAGCATAAACATCAGAGCTAAACATCTCTTCAGCTTTCCGTAACTAATAATAAGCAATTACTTATCAATATAAAAAGCAATTATTTATCAATACAAAAAAACACAATACATTTGTCATTAATAAATCACATTCAGCAACAAAATTCCAGATAACACCAAACCCTACTCATCCTTGCTGCTCTCCAAGGACTTTCTGACACCGAGAGGCACAAAGGCAGTGGGACTAAAAGGTGAAGGACCTCTGCACCCTATGAATCCTCAGCCATGGTGGATTAAAGCTACTTTTGATGCATGGTTTCTGATCTGGGGGTTGCAATCACCCTGCACTTGTTCAATGGGAAGCATGATCTAGGAGAGAGGATGTGTTCCTGCAGAAGTTACGCAGGGCACCGAACAGGCTGAACATCTTTCTCCAATCATTCTCAATAAACTTCCTCTGAAGAGCACTCAGCTGCAACACGTTTCCCTGCACTTCCCACAGTTCCTCACTTATAAATTTGGCAGAATGGGGGACCAGCTCTGATTCCCTTTTACTCAGAGAACCGGAAAGAATTTAAGAGAACTGGCCAAGACTGTGTCAGGTTGCATTCAAGGGTGCTTTTTTTAATCCGTGCCATAATTTTCAACACAAAGTGGGAAATTCACCTCCAGGAACATGAGCTCACAGCCTCTGCAGGCACCTGAACACCTCCAACAGCAGCAATGACAGGTACCTCACAGCAGGTGTTCCCTAGCAAAATAAAATGGCAATTTCTTTCCAAAAGATGAGGTAAGTGTGGAGAGAGATGGAAAGATGGGAGAGGGCCAAGGGGTGTTCAGAAAAGCTATTTTTTTTATCTAGGCAAGCTGTGTTACCCAAGACAATGATATAATGGTCCTCTCTATAGGAGAGTAAGAGCCTCTCTGACCTCTGGATTATACAGGATAAAAGGGAGAATAAACCCCAAAAACTAAAGATTGCCTTTTTGAATGATGTTGCTGCACAAAAAAAAATTACAATATGTGCCATAAGCAAAACCTGTAATTAAGTCAGTCTCAAATCTCTTGCAAGTGTACTGCAATATAAAGGCAAACACAAATTCATCATGTAAAAGTAACCTGTATTTTTGGTGTATGAGATCTGAAGAAAACCTGAGTCAAATTTCTTTCCAAATGGGCACTTTAGGAACGTTGTTCTCCATTTGTTTTCCACAGGGTTCTGTCTAAGGCAGACACACGTCCTGCTGATGGCTGAGCTCCACCTTTCACGCATCCCATGACATTTTAAATAGGCAAAAGTATTTCCCTAATCACTGAGTGCATTAACGCCTTAAGAAAATGCATTGATACTTATCTAGATGACAAATTCAGATAGGTAATAAAAGCTATTGATATTTGTTCAGTTTATGCTGTAAGTGAATAAAAAGATGACAGGCTTGAAATGTGGTTGTGTTGTTAAAACTCTACAGCCTGTGTTAATGCATATCAGATCAAGCCAGGATGTTCACTTTCACCCTTCAGATTATCACACTTCAAGAGACTGCCAGATAACAGCACATTTTTTTTGTCTGCAGGAGTGATAACAAACACAGGAATCCAAGATTTTGCCTGCTCTGCACATTGTGTAAATTACTTTTACTTCAAGGATCACAAATTCCTTACAATTAACTTCATCGAACCACCGAGATATGACTGAGAGATTTTATCCCTTTTAGACATCAAGAATGTGAAGTTCCCAGAGATTGAGCAATTCAGTGAAAACCACACAGGAAGCCTCCAGTGAGGCACATCCACTGATATGAGACTGGCTTCACTTGACCTTCTCTCTCAAGAGCATCCCTCCTCTCCTTCATGTTTACAGTAAGAAAAAACCCACTCCCCTTGACCTGTTCCCCCAGCTACACATGTAAATACTAATAAAAAGAAAACATTTGTTTTTTCACCTTCAGTGCCTAACTGCACTGAATTTGGTGAGGTCTGAATGTCTGCAGTGAAGGATGGGAAAGCTTTTGAGGTTCCTGACTGTGAAGCCCAATCTTTTGTGGTTTGGTTTCAAAATATAAATATAAAATTGACAAGCTGAGCAATCGCAAGCCCAAGCAATTCAAAGTTGTTAGGCAACTTATTTTATTCCTTTTCAAAAGAATTCTAGAAAGTTTTAGGAGAAAAAATGTCTCTGTTACAGTACCAAACACAATTAAAGCCCAAATCAAATGAGAACAGACACTACAGGAACACAAACCTCCCAAACCATCACAGACACATTTTAAGCATTCAGCTCCAGTGAACGTTACAGGTTGAAGTACCCCAAATATTGATTTTTTTCTACATAAAACAGGCACAGTACTGAAGCTATCAGAACAACTATCACTTTAAAATCCATTTCAGTCCACTGGATATATTCAGTAATTATTTTAAGAGTGACAGTTACATGGATGGTTTTCATAACAGGAAATCAAACAGAATTATGAACTAACTTTGTGATCTATCAATCATTGCAAGCCAAAAATACTATCCTATTTGTCCAAGGAAAAAATAATCCTTATAAAAGACAACGTTTCAGAAATCAAAGTATTTAAAATCTCAGTTGAATTGCATCCAGGGAAAATTTGCAACTCAATAACTGCATCATCTAGCTGACAACGAGCCACAGGAGCCGGATCGAACGCTGCAAGCCTCGCGTAGCAGAAAGGCTCAGCTTCACAGCACCTGCTGCAGCCTGCCCCACGCACCAACTTCAGTGCCTGTCTGAAGAGGAAAACTGTAATTTACTGTGTTCGAGGTTTTTGGCAATGACTATTGATTAGAGACACCAAGCTAAGGTATGTGAAGGGGAATGATCAAATGATGGGTGTTATGCATTTACTGAAAACCATTTCACGGAGTCTTAAGGTCTTAAGGAATAAGACACAACAAGACTTCTTAAAATTCTACCTAGAGCCTTTAAAGATGCTGAAGTTATAAAGAGTCCCAATCAGAGGAACTTAAATTACTTATAGAAAGAGGACAGAAATTGCTACAAAAGCTGAATGAATGTCTGCTCTCCTTTACGCATTCACAAAGCTCTGTCTGTAGGAACTGGTAACATTCACTTCTACTTCTGTTCTTTTGTCTGTGGAGAAAATGCAGTATTCAAAGCAGTTTTTAATAGGTGTAGCAATGTTTGAAAACCCTTCCTTGGATCATTTCCTATTTGAGAATATTTCACAATGACCAGCAGTTAAGTACTGAAGTCCTGAGAGGGATGCCCCAGAGAACTGGAGAAGTTTAAATGGAGACCATCAGGCAGAACCTACATACCTGATCCAACATGAATGCTGCAAAAAAACCAAGTTACTGCCATTAAGGCAGCCAACAGAAAGGTGACACTGAGGCCAGCTGTGCTACCAAAGCAACGTGAAGTGAAGAGCAGCGCTTACCTGATGTATGGTTCCATCGATTTCAACAGGAACGATGAAATCAGCATTGCTAATTGGCTAGAAAGGATGACAAGGAAATCAATCAGTTTCAAAAATACTTCAGAGGCATAAAATAAAAATGTATGTAATTCTCAGAAATAAGTTCATAAGCATTATTGGCTACACAAATCTACTCTGTGTGTGCGTCCTGCGCACACAGAAATTAAAAACTGTGTGCAGCTGTGTTCACCAGATCCTGTGCTCCCAAACTCCTGTTTCTGAGCTTTATCCAGTGTAATAAGCTTCACTGCTTGAGTAATCTTGACTACCACTGAGCACATTTACTGGGATAAGTATCTATTTGGGTAACTCTTTCATCAAGTCTGCGTGGAGGATTAAAAAGAAATTCTGCTATTTGAAATCCCACATACTTCACTTTAGGTCACCAATTAGTAATTAATTTAAAATAAAGACAGCAGTAAAAGTGAAGCCTATTTGAATCAGAGGCTACAGCAAGGAAAGGCTTAAGTCATGTAGTTAAATGTGGTACCTGAAAAACATGCTATACCCATTGAATGAATCATGCAAAACAGCATTTTAATCCTAAAGGGAAGAGCAGGCACACCCTAACCAAGTCCTTGAATCCATTTTCTAACCTGTTGGATGTCACTTGGACTTACTGTGGAAACTGCCAGTTTGGAAACTGACTTAGGAAAGTACAAAAAAGACCTCTTAACTGAAGAGCACAGAGTCTAATCCTGGCTAGACAGTGGTGGTATCTGGGGAACACACAGCTAACAACATTTCCTAGCTTAAGTGGACATGGAACTTGGGTAGGAACTGTTGGTGTGGCTCATGCATTATGTCTGTGATTAAAAAAAAAATCATGTAAACACTCCTGGCTGAAGTTTGTAACCCACAGCCTGGAAACAGCTGAGGGAGCAAGCTGCCAAGGCCAGTTTAATAGGACTGATTAACACAGTGTGCTTCATGGTAACAGCCTGAAACAAAGGCTGTGCAGGCTGGCTGGGAGCTGGGATGGTGTGGCTGAGCTCATGCTGGAGAACAGCCTCGCTCAGCTCGAGCAGACTTTCCCACCTGGATTTCTGGATCAACCGAAAGACATTATCTTAAATACCACGAGTTAGGGTGGCCCTGAAGAACTGGTGAGTCTCAAAAGATCCTCCACAGACACGTTTGGGGCCTGAGGGATGCCAGGGAACCAGAGAAGCAGCTGAGGTAAAAAGACTAAGAGGCAGACACACACTGGTGAGCCTTAATGGATGCTCGAAGAAAAAGGGAAGGGAATCCGGCAGCATTAACCCAAAAACATCACTTTGATGTTGTTCACTGGAGAAAGGTGACTTTAATTCCACTGTTAAATGACAGCCGTAAGAATTCATACTGAGCACAACACCTGCTCTCAGAAACACTGGTCTGCTCTGGTTTCTGCTACTGCTGTGTTGGACAGCAAGTGAGAAGCTGCATGGAACGTGCTCCTGCTGATAAATCAGCAACCAAACCTCCAGAGTGGCCAGAGCTGGAGAGGTCAGTTCTGCTGACTGCTGCTCCACAAGGAATCAAAGAGATCCTCAAACACCTGCAGATACAATCTCGATTTTTCGTTGGCTTCCACCAAGCAAACATCAAGAGGCCAACCTTCCTGCCTCTGGTACAAGGGAGGCTCAAACTGCGACCTGCATGAAGTCTCTCAGCCAGAGACTTCCCTGCAGAAACTCTAACAGCAGGAGAACAGGTACACAAAAATGTTCTGAAGCTTCACCTTAAAAGAAACCCAAATGAACTTCCAGTAAGGCTCAGCCACCAGTTTTCAAGTGGTTGCCAGCTCTGTGCATACTTTGAAGAGACTTGCACGCACTTGCAGCACTTACATATGCATGACTCCCTGCAGCAAGACAAACACTCTGTACCAGCAGGGAAAGAATAGGTCACTGCAAGTTGCAAAGTCTTGAGGCCCACTGATAAAAACACAGCTATAACTGATGTTTCTTACCAATGGGACCAGCAGCAACCAGATGTCAGAGAAAACCACATTTTGTTGAGACAACTTTGTCTTTACTAACCAATAAAACTCACCCACAAGACTTTGCAACACTAACCCAACCGCTCTTAACTACCTATTTTGCTTCCCCCACTGGTATTTGAGGTATTAGGGAGCTGTGGTGTTGGCAGAAGGGATAAGAGGAAGGGAGCATGGGCTGGAGTGCTGTGCTTCATCACGATGGGAAGACAGGAGCAATGCCTGCAGTTTGCTGGCTACAGGCTTCTGGGGCTGGGCACACAAAGCACGTACATGCCAAGTGGGAACTGCACACAGACTGCAGAAAAAGACAAAGCATTTCCAACAAGGCCTTTTTAAAACTGTCTCTACTTAATGAAAAACTTCAAAGTTTTAAAAATGTTCTAAAAAAAAAAGTTTCACAGCCAGTTTTGAATACGACTGCATTCCAGACTTGCATGTGGTTTAATTCATTTTACACAAGACAATGTTTACAGCTTCTTGATTTAATAATTTATGATTTTTACTTCTATTATTGTTTTACGATGGGAATGATAACTATAACGTCTATCTATTCCTTTTTTACTCTTGCCAAAGCACCCCAAACTTTATTCCTTTCGTATGCATTCAACATAAAAGACTAATACCTCTTGAAGCTTCACAAATATGCAGAGGCAGAAAAAGATGAGAATTACCCTCCTTCAGATGTTGCTGCTTTCATAAAAGAGTACTTTAAATACCCTGCATCTCTGGCTGTGTTAAACAAAAAAAAACCAAAAAAAAAAAACAAAAAAAAAAACCTAACAAGACAATTACCTGCATTTGAAATATGAACCTATTTCACAACAGAATTAGGAATTCTAAAACACAACGTGCTCTACAGAAAGCCTTTTGTACTGAAAGTCACAGATTTATGTATGCTCCTACAGCTTTTAAGTGGGGACCTCCCTGGGCAACGTACATGTACTTCAGTGAAAAAAACATCTAAAAAACTGCAAAAGTAGCATAATTATTCAGGTACAGCTGTGTACATACAGCTGTTGAATGCCGTGGTCTGGAAATCCATTGGATTGTTGATGGCCTCAACGACCTCACTTCAGATGAAGTGTCTCTCTAGGAAACAAAGTCCAAACCCACACTGGGACTGACACTGAACAACTACAGTCATTTCCTCCAACGTTTACTTTTCTCTTACCTACTCCCATCACAGAGCTTCACATTAAGATAAGGCCACCACAGCCATAAGACTGTACAACTACAGCAATTCTAAAGTTATTTACGTCACAAAAAAAGGCCCAGTATTATTTTCCTAAGAAAGCACTGAACAGTGTTCAAGACCAAGAAGAATAATCTTTTGGTTTTTGTTAAATATCTATTTAAATCATTAAATATCCTTTGAATAAATGGGATGATGAAATTTGAGGACGAGCCCACTGAGCAAGCACTCTGCAATAAAGGCAAACCTCGATCCTACAAGAAAGGATTTCCAGTGTGCCAACCATTAAACATACATTTCTTTAAAATGGTTAAAAAAATATTAACCACCTCAATGGAATCTCATTTTCTTTCGAGAACCAGAAAATCACAGCACCAAGTTATCCACAGCATCCAAAACCCAAACTTTTAATTTTACATTTCAAATAAAAATAACGATTCGACTTAGTACTATGTAAATTTAGACTCTCACGTTCAGCTTTCCATTCCTATTTTTGACTCTCACTTAATTAGGACGGCATGGTCCCTCCCTTCCCCATCCAGCTGAACAATTCTCAAGTGCAACTTCAGTCTGGGTCCAGAAGACAGGGATCTGGCACCAAGGTTAAGAGGTTCCAGTACCCCACCACAAATTGTTATATATCATTAGGCATAATAAAGAAAGAGAAAAATCTCTGTTTCAGTTGGAGGCCCGGGAATATTTGTTCTAGTAGCTCCATATAAGGTCTTCTTTAAGTCAACAAAGACAGAGTGTTGCCAGATTTTAACCACAACATGAATTACGGTTTGCATATTTAAATACTGGCAACTAAATGCTGCAGGATTAAAATGCTGAATTTATGCTAGCAGTGAAAAATGGAGTGCAACCAAAACCTAACGACTGTGAAGTTATTGCTAGTTGTAGCTTGCTACTAGTAAGGATTCTTAAAAATTCTCCAGTACCAAAAGTATAAACCTATACTTTTTGTAACGCCTGACATTTGCTAATCAGAAATACTACAGTACTCTGAGCCAATTTAGGTTATTTGCATTGCTGAACTCTCTGATTCTAACTTTAGACCTATTTAAACAATAGAAAAATACCACTACTTCCACCACATGCTGAATTCTGCAGGGTTATAAAAGTTGCTTCACAAGATGACTGACTCATCAGCAACAGCTAAATGCTATTTGCTTTCCTGCTGTGAAAGCTGAATACTTAACAACACTTCCTACGATCAGGACAGCAGACTGCCATTTGCTTTCCCCACGACACATGAAGCAATCTTCTCCAGCACTGGAGCTCAGTGATCCCTGTGCCCAAAATCTACTGGTTTAAGCTTCATCGACTCAGCATATGCTGTGCTGAATTTCCATTCTCCAAGACTATGGCATCATTTAAACATCAAAAAGCCATATTTTCAGAGCAACAAGTTCTGCGCCTGTTCAGTACCTTGTTGGAATAGTCACACAAAGCCATAGGGCCAGCAACCATTCAAGGACTTGCTCTAGGCTCAGCACCAAAACCCAGCCGTGTCTGTGGTTCTCAAAGCTATGTTAGGATGAATAATTGCAGGAGGAACAATGAGAACTACCAGGTATCCTGGGAGAGCCTGCAAGACCAGTTAATGTGTTAAGCTGCTAAACAGCTCCCACAGCACTCACTGGCAGAGGCAAGGTGCAGGAGATCACTTTCAAATGTACTCACCTTAAATGAACTGTGCACTAAAGTTTCATCTAAATCAATGACCACACACTTCTTCCCATAGTCTGATGCTGTCAGTTCTGGCAGGAGGTATTTAGCTGGTGGCTAGAAAAAGAAGACACAAAAATGTAAAACCTCTATGGAAGGGGCACTCTTCAGCTAACATTACTGTTCCAGTAGTCACTCACTGAGAACTGCAACACACTACTCAAAGTTGAATGTTTTTCTGGGCTCGTTGCAAGGACACGTATGGAAATCAATGGCTCATGCAATGCCCACTCAGACTTTTCTGCTTTCTACAATGAAAGACTCGTTTAGAATGATCTGCAAAGCACTTAAACTGAAAACAGTAAAACACCACCACTCATTAAAAGCAACAGTGAGAAATGGGACATCTGATACACGGCCATCTCTTCCCAGTGGCCTTCTTCCCAACGCCTCGCTTCCATTTGCTGCTGTTACCCTGCTCCAGCAGCGCTGTTCCTGGCCACATCACACAGATGCACATTTACACAAATTCTCTTGGCCATGAAAGACACTGAAGTGGAGAAACTGGTCCTGAAGGAAGGCAAGGTCCTGAAGGAAGGCTGATTTTATCCTGCAGAACGCATCCCCACTCTCGGTTTTACCACTCGCAAGGGTGGTGACCGAGAGCTTTCACATGGATCACATTCAGAACTGAGGCATTAAACCTGCAGCAAAGAAAGCTCGCTTAAAGCCAGGCTGCTCTGCTGCTTGCTGCCCTTACAAAAATGGTACCAGTTACATAAAGGAAGAACTTTATTTTTCTTTTCTTTCCTTTTTTTTTTTTTTAAAAACAATGCAGTCACATAGTCTTCAGATCGCTCGACCCCCAACTTAACATCCCAGTCTGCAATAGTTACATTACTTTAAACTGACTTCAGACTGATTAGTTCCTGAAAGAACAGAAATGGAGAAGAACAGAAATGGAGCTCTTCCACTTGGAGCTGAAACACTGTTGGCTTAAAGAGGTCTTTTTGATGAAGGATAAGAACTAGTTGAAAAGTATCAGTAGCCAGAAGCTTAAGATGGAGAGGCAAGCAAATATAAGGAAAGTTTTTTAAGATAAGGGTGGTGAAGCACTGGCACAGGTTGCCCAGAGAGGTGGTGGATGCCCCATCCCTGGAGACACTCAGGGTCAGGCTGGGGGGACTCTGAGCACCCTGATGGAGCTGTGGGTGTCCCTGTTCATTGCAGGGAGCTGGACCAGCTGGCCTTTAAAGGTCCCTTCCAACTCTAATGATTCTATAAATCAGTTAAGAATATAAAAAAATGGACACAGAACTAACTTTGTTCCCCTGCCATCTTTCTGTCTGTTCTGATATGGATGCATCCATCCCTTCTTTGTGCTTTTTGGATACAATTGCCTTTTGTAGAGGTGCTTTTGGAGATCTGAGGTCACCGCTTGGCACAGAGAGGTGACAGCAGTGAGTAAGATGCCCACTGACACAACCCAGCAGGAAGTGCAGCTTCTCCCCTAATCACTGATTTATCTCAGATGTCGCCTCCAGTTGATAGATACTGGCCTGTGATGCATAGCTGCTTCTTGTTGAAATGAAGTAACTAACAAATGAGATCCTGGATGTAAATAGAAGAGTCTTTAGCTAAAGTATAAATTATTGGGCAATTTTCAGGAGGGCTCACTGAAACTGATTTTAGCTCCTTACGATTAACACCACCAACAGCTTCCTGAGCTAGTGAAACAGAAGCTGCCCTGCTCACAGCCACTTGTCTTAATATATTTTCTCTCAGCACACATTAACAGTGGCCTGTAAGAAAAAAATACTGCTGCTTAATGCCTGTGAAGCAGGCATCCATCACAGTGATCTAATGGGACCCAGATTTACAGGACACCCTTTCTGGGCTATAGAGCCCCACATATACATCACTCCCACAACTGCTTGAGCTCTCTTTGCTTGGCAGCATACTAACACAGAAGATCAGTTTTACAGAATTTAGCTTCTTAACCCCTAATTCAAAGTCTAAAAGGCACTCCACCGACATTTGTCATAGTAAGAAGGACACAGGCTTACAACATGAAGAGACCACGAGCTCATCAGAAGAAAGTCACATCCAGTTATAGACAATGATCTTCAGAATCCACCGATTCACATTTCTTGTCCATCTTTGAAGAAGTGAAAAAGGTAGGGACATCCCAAAACACCTTAAGCATGTATACATATTTTTAAGACAAAATAGCTCCATTCATTTTTGTAGTCTTTAAGACTGCTAGTATTTAGCATGAATTTTTGAGGGAAGTTCATATGGAAAATAGATGGAAATAGATCTTTTACATAAAAATATGTACATGGAAAATGTGAACACTGTAATTTCACAGATATCTTTGCTCTTTATCTGGAATCTAGTACACCTGCCATCAGAAAAAGGATGAACATACACCAGGGGCTATGAAGACATGAACACTTCTGCCTCAAAGAACCTGAATTCCCTGTTGGCATGGTGAGACACAGCTCGTTCCCATCTTCCTCATCCACCTGCTGCTTTCTCCAAGAAGATGAACAAGCTCACCTGAGATATCTACACAGACATGCAGGTTGCTGCTATACTTTGCCTCCTAGGGTAATAGTGAAAAGGGGGGAATGTGTGAATATCAACCTGACTTTATCCAACAAGTTTACATTTCAAGGTTTGTTCAGGGGAAGACCTCCCACGAGGGCAGGGCAGTGTTCCTATGAGCCTGGTCATCCTGAATTCCACCTCATCCTGTTTTCAGAGACACCTGCCAACTGTTGGCACATATGAATAGAAGAAATACATTTTTCCATTTCAAATCCTGCATCTCCATTGCTTTCAACTTCGAAAACACATTCACCCCCTGATAAGCCACGAGGGATATGGAAACTGTTCTGAAGCTACAGGACTACAGGCTGTGAGACTGCAGAACATCTGGTGGCTCTGGAGAAAAGATGACATTTTTGAGGCTTGAGGAACTTAAAGGATTTGTATGTAGGATATCAATCCATTTGCTTTGCTGTTGAAGCTTTCTGATCTAAAAAAATTTCCATGTTTTCCAGAGTAGAAAAGCTTTTATGCAGAAACTGGCGTTATTCCGCATCATACTTCAACTTCCTCACTGGTGGAGACCCATCCAAGGAGAGCTGTAATTACCAGATTCTCATCAGTTTCTGGTGAACAATTATTTATCTTTGATAACTTTTTTTATTTAACATGTGGGCCTTGAAAATACTTAAGTTGATTAAGAGTATTTAATTGTGGCTGCCAGCAACTCCCATTTACTGCGTAATACTCTCCAGGATACTACAAACCTACGCAGAATTCAGCAGAAAAATACTCTGTAGTATCTCAGTACTGGAAGCCCTAGCTTGGGCTTCAGTTCCAGCAAGAAATAAATTGTATACAAGTTGAAGCTTTTAAACTTGTTGGTGTTTGGGATTCCTGCATTCCAGCCAGGTCTCACAGCAGATCAGCTTCACCGACCTCGTAGTGAGATGACGGCTGTGCTCTAAGTCCCATGGAAATTGTATATTGCCTAATGAAACAAGAGGAGGGGAGCAGGAAAACAAGACTGCAGGCTGAAGCCAGAACAGCTGCTCAACACAAACCTTTCAAAAATTTACTATATAAAGCAATCAGAACCTTTCTTCTCTGCAGGCTGCATTTCCCACAAAAATAAGAATTAAAAAGTTCTTTGTGTGCTGAGAACGCTGTCTAGCTTAAGTGCAGCACACGAGTTTGCTGTTTAGGCTCCCTCTGGTTCAGTTTTGGTTGCACTCTGTGCAGCTAACAGCTTCTCCCAGCAGTCAGGCACAGAACGCTCTAATAGGAGCTGAAATCTTCCCATTAAAACCTGGCTGCCAGGGGAGTGACTGGTATGGAGCCGGCAGTTCACAAGCTTTCCACTAGAAAAGCTTCAATCAAGAAATTCTCAAAATGCAAGCGAAACACAGATATCCCAAAGCTAAGATTTAACTTCTGCAGGGATGCTGAGGACTCTTTCAGTGCCACTCCTCAATAATGGGGCTTTAAAGAGAGGCAGAAACCAAAAGGATACTCCCACTGCATGGAACCAGGGGCACGTGTCCTGCTTTCTGCTTCCAGCTATCTTCTCATTCAAAAGGAGGAAAGCGACTGCTGAAGTCGCTATGGGTCTGCTCTGATTTCCCTACCAGATTCCCTTCCAAACAAAGCAGAGAAACAGGCAGGAAAGCAAAAGCATCCTGAGCTACACTGAAGAGATTTTCAAGCGTGGTCCACCAAGAACTCATCAGATTACCCATCCGATTCCCATTCCACTGAGGTGCCAGCTAGTGCTGTGTTTTCCTAGGTTTGTGTTTATTTCACCCCAGAAAATAAATGACTTTGCAGTATGCCATCCCCCAACTCAAAAGAAACAACAAAGCCAAAGAGCAACCAATTATGCTGCTCTTTGGTTTATGCCTGATCTGGAATAGTTTCAGAACACACAGTACAAACAGAAATAAAGTTTATCCTTAAAAAAAACCCAGCCATACTGTTTTTATCTTTTGAAGAGAGTGACTTGGAGCTGCAATGTTTCCTGACGAGCATTTATTTCTATCAATAACCAAGGGAAAATTTGTACCTGAAGTTTAATTTCTTTAAATGAAGAGCAACTACTACAGAGAAAATGGGCTCCAGCAGCAGCTACACTGCACTGATGCTGCACACATGTCCATAAAACACAGGAGGTTCTCCAACAGGTGACCCCAGCAGACTGCCAGCCTTCATACACACATGATAGAACTCCAAAATCCTCCTGTTTTGACTGGAGGCTTCAACTTGAAAGTTTAATGAGCAGGGAGCGGGCAGTGCTCTTTTCTGAGTCGCTGAGGAACTCTCTAAACACTTGAAGTGATTACATTTGCGATGCGCCCTATAAAAAGCAAACGTCCAATTTAATTGCGACCATCCTCGCTCTGTCTGTTTCAAAGACCTTCTCCTGGTATGTATAATACATACAGCTCAGCCTATCTCTCATCCACGTCCTCGTGTAGCAGAGCAAGCATCAAGAATTTCTGCTTTAATGGGTCTTAATTACAGATCCCAGAGCATCTCTGAGCTCCGATGCTTGGGACAAGCAGCCCCTGTAAGACTGGACAAAAGGGCAGCTTTAATTTTGGCCTTTTAATGTTGGGGCAATCCCAGGTATGTGTACAGACTGGGAGCAGAACTCAATGAGAGCAGCCCTTACTTGGGGGTCCAAAAAGGTGCACAGGAGCCAGCAGCGTGCATTTGCAGCCCAGAAGGCCAACGGTACCCTGGGCTGCCCCAGCAGAGAGGTGGCAGCAGGCAGAAGGAGGGGACTGTCCCCCTCTGCTCTGCCCTCGGGAGGCCCCATCTGCAGCACTGCGTCCAGGCCTGGGGCCCCCAGCACAGGAGGGATGCGGGGCTGGGGGAGCGGGGCCAGAGGAGGCCGTGAGGATGCTCAGAGGCTGCAGCCCCTCTGCTATGGAGACAGGCTGAGGGAGCTGGGCTGTGCAGCCTGCAGAGGGGAAGGCTCAGGGGAGACCTCATTGCAGCCTCCCAGTACTTAAAGGGAGCTTATAAACAGGAGGGAGACCGACTTTTTACATGGTCTGATAGTGACAGGACAAGGGGGAATGGCTTTAAACTAAAAGAGGGGAGATTCAGATTAGACGTTAGGGAGAAATCCTTTACTCTGAGAGTGGTGAGGCCCTGGCACAGCTGCCCAGAGCTGTGGGTGCCCCATCCCTGGAGATGCCCCAGGCCAGGCTGGATGGGAGGTGCCCTGCTCACAGCAGGGGGTGGAATTGGATGGGCTTTAAGGCCTCTTCCAACCCAACCTAATCTGTGATTCAGCCCACGTGGGTCTGTATTTAGCAGCTGACACAGCACTGCGTGCTGGCCTGGCCTGGCAGCAAGCAGCAGCCTGACGTGGGGCACAAATGTCACACAGCCACCTGCGGGCGCCGGTCCCTTGGCAGCACACATGTCCTGTGGGGAGAAGGCATCGGATGGCACAGGAGAAGAGGAACGAGCGTATGTGGTAACCTGCTCCCTGAGAACTGCATGCCCTGACTGTGAAGAATTTTACAGCCTTAAAGTGCTAGGAATACGGTTCAGCCTTTGAACTGCAATCACGGAGTTGTAGGGTTGGAAGGGCCCTCTGGAGACCATCCAGTCCAACCCCTGCTAAAGCAGTTCCCTACAGTAGGTTACAAAGTTAAGTGTTCAGGTGGGTTTTGAATATCTGCAGAGGAGATTCCATAGCCTCTCTGGGCAGCCTGTTCCAGGGCTCTGTCACCCTCAGTTCTTCCTCATGTTTGTATGGAGCTTCCTGTGCTCCATTTGTGCCCGTTGTCCTGTCGCTGGGCATCACTGAAAAGAGCCTGGCCCCATCCACTGGACTCCCACCCTTCAGATATGTATAAGCATTGATCAGATCCCCTTTCAGCATTCTCCAGGCTGAACAGTCCCTAAACAATGAAAAAAGAAAACAGAAACCCCTCCTGAATCCCCCATTTTCCTACCCCTGCGAGGCCTTCACCATCACAAAGATGGAGCTCCAGCAAAGCTTTAATTTCATGGTTGCATCTGACAAGGCTGTACTCATCTGTAGTTCAAAAACTTTCTTCTTGAGATCTTCTTTTATTAACACTGACGTTCACTCTTGGGTAACACTTAATTCCAGCTCAGAGCACAGCCACATGCTTTACATTCAAATGGCTGCCAGTACAGCCACTGTGACCAAGCAAAATGTGGTGAGCGTGGAGAAGGAGGAGGACTTCAGCAATTGGTATTTTGATTTGGAAATTGGTATTTTCATAGATCGGAAACTTTTCATTTCCAGCTTGCACAGATACAAACATATGCATACAAACATATGCATTAGCCATATAAGTTGTAATCTCATATTGGGAGTAATAAGTAAGGAATGAAGAGTGATTTCTAACAGCTCTTAGGAAGCAGAGAAGGAAGGAAGGATCCTGCACAGTGTTCACAATCTCCTGACACCACTGCCCTGCAGCTCTGAGGGTTCTTACAGGAGCCCTTGTAACATGGGGCTACATGAGAAGGAAGGAGAAGAAGAAAAGGTTTCTTGGGGAATACTCAGGTCTTCAGGGCTACCAAAGAGCTCCAGAAAGGGCTGTGTCAACAGCTCCACACACCAGCACTGTGTGCTATTTCCTGGAAAGCTCTGCAATAATAAAGTATTATAAACAGCAAAGGAGCTCAAAAAAGTACGTCCAGCTTTTAAACAGCCTGAGTCTTCGTAAAAACAAGCAGAAAAAGAAGAGCTTATTGACCAAAAATGGTTACACCTCGTTAAAGTATAAGCTTCAGTTTGAAGAACTTTTTTCTTTTATTTAGGTATGAAAAATAATTCGAATGCCTAATAGCATTCCATGTTTAATCCAGGGAAGATAAGCAGGAATACTAAGGGCCATAAAACATGAGCTGATAATGAGAGCATCACCTCCAACAAGCATATAACACAGCTATGGTCACACTACTCTTTGTTTTCCTAAAATGGTTTTTTTTTTTTAAAAAACACAAACTATGTAGTTTCCACTTCCTCTGTTCAAACTGGAATATATGGAAAAATTAAAGGAAAACTTTTTTACAGCTGTGTCCCACTTATTGACCATGAGTCACCTTTAGTCACTATTAAAACAAGCAACCTCAACTCTCAGACTTTGTGTGTTTTAAAAATGGTAAAAATCCAGCAACAAATTTAACTGAGATGCAAGATGGAAATCATGGAAAACCCAAACTCTTCTTTCAGTCTGTGTACAACATGTGCAGTTCAGTTCATCTCTGACCATACAACATCGCAGACAGAACATAAAATCCTTCTGTTAACATGCAACACAAACCAGACCTGTTAGACTGCAACATAAGATGACTCAAAGCAAAAGTTATGAAAATTATTAAAAGAAAAAGGGATAAAAATACATACACTTGGTATAGGCATGACCTGCATCTGGTCACCCTGGGGAAAAAGAAAAAAAATCACTGTAAGGGTAATGGCTTTTAAAGGGTAGAACAAAGGTCTGAAGCAGTAAATGTAGCACTCAAACATTTTAAACCAAAATTTCAAAGTTTTCAAGAAACCAGGGTAAAAAAAAAAATAAAAACAGAATCTTGCATTTAAAATGATTGGTTAGTATACTGGTATTCATGATTTTTAGGAGACTGGACTGGTACAACCCATGCTATGATTAAAGAGAGATGATAATAAGAGAGTACCTGTATTTACTGTAACTTTTTTGGCTTTAAGATCTCTAAGGGGTATATTTGTCCACATTCACTGCAGCAACAAGAGGCTCAGCCAGACCCTGGCAGCAGGACAGAAGCCCATCCCTTCAAGTTAACTTGACTTGAGATGACTGCCTCACAAAAGGCAGCATTAATAAAGCAACAGCCAAGTGACCAAGATGGAAGGATGGATGATAAGCCAAAGAAACCCACTTTCTTCAGCCAGAAAGAGGCAGCAGTATCGATGCTCTTCCCACAACCCTGCTTTTTTCAGTGTGCTTGGAAACACTGCAAAAAAAGTCAAGATGACAGCTGGGACCTTGGCCAACGTGATGTTTTCTTCTCATGCTGGGACCTGAGACAACAAGGCAAAAGATGTTTCCCTTCATTCAGAGCTTCCATATGCAGAAAGGCTGACCATAGGGTCACCAACTTCATATGCAAGAGATGTGGGAAGCTGGAATTCTATTTTCTAACCACACATCTGCCAAAACCAGAATTTGTTTTCTGGTGGGCACTGCACATAAGAAAACGAAGCTGATCCGTCTAGCGCAGTTGTTGCTTAGGTAGAAATTATTTTATTCCTTCTAATTACTTGGAAAACAATAGGAGTGACTATCAGAAGATCTATTAAAGGAACAATTTTCGATGGACCATCCTCTTCCAGCTGAGAAGTTCTTGTGTTCTCGTGTTGGAGTCCAATATACTGCTACAATAGCAGATTTTTGTTGAACTTTGACCAAAGTTGAGAGAATCTGATGAAGCTGAAGAACAGGCACTGTGAACTATCAAAATGTTTCTATGAGTAAGAAGTTCTGACGCTGAGAAAAACGAGCAAATATAAAGACTGGTTAATTAAAATTTTCCTCAAGATAAAGGCAAAAAGGAAAAAATGAAAAAAATTCAACATATTGATGTCCGCTTGGTGGAACATCATCTGAAGTTCATGTGCCATTTGAGAAAGGAGTGAATTTGAGGAGGTGCCAGTCAGATTAGCTGGCCTGGGATATAGTTATACAGGCAGAACACAGACTGTGAACGTGTGCTGTTTTTCTCCTCCCTCCCTTCTCATTCAATGGTAGAATGAAATACAGCTTCTCTTCTGCCAGCAGATGAAAGCAGTATGAGACGTAGAGACATAGTGACCATTACAGCAAAAGATTATCTTAATGGTGGACACAAAAACAGCTGTTTATCACATCAGGCTTTCCCACAAACTTCAAGAGGCAATCACTGCCGTGCAGCTTGCTTTTCATTCTGGCAATCTCTTGAAACAAGAGCTGAACCCCACGGTATTGCTATAAGCCTGACTTTCCTGAGAATCTAGAATTAAGTCAATAAAGTTGCATCATGCTTCTCTTTTTCTTGCAGAACTTATTAAATCACAAAGTAAAACAAGGGAATTCCCTAGGTGGAATCCTAAAAGTGCATATGCAAAACACAACATGATTATGACAGCACTTGGAAAAACAAGCAGAAAGATGTATGTACGAGACTGCTGGTAAAGTGACCATGAACAGACAAATGCTTTTTGAAAACAATCCTGCCATGAGAAAGTTTTTAAAAGTGTCCTGCCTCATTTCCTGATGCCTTGGAACAGGAAGGGAAGTAGGTCATAACACTCTCATTTGAAATAGATGACAGATAATTGCATTTGTTGAAGTCTTTCCACTAGCTCCTGATGCTGGTAACAGGACAAAGCTGTTCTTAGAATGCTAAAATTTCCCCACTGTATCACTAAGATATACAGGAACTGATTTGTTCAGCTGCTGAAATCTGACTTTTTCTTGACACAATATATACAGTGATAAATCTCTTCTTTTCCCTGAGCTATGCAGTTTTAGTTGGAGATGCAACATCTTCAGTACTGCTTCTGTAAGTTAATGCTGTCTATGGTTAACACGGGGCATCAGTGACCATCAAGAGACATACAACATTTTGCTTGAGAACAGCCTGTGCTCAAAGATAAGGAGCTGTTGAGTTTTAGAGAATAATCCATTCAGAGAAGAAGCTGATCAAAAGAACAGATTTATCCTATTGATTTCTTAAACAGAAGTTTATCCTAGACTGCTGATAGATTAAGAACAGCAAGGCATTAACTGTTTGACTCTTTCATTGATTTGGACCATACGGAGTTTTGTCTCTTGACACAGAAGGCTTTTGGAGAGGTGAAGGAGGAGGTCAGAATGAGAAGCCTGGTAAAGAGGAACCACACATCTATGTGAAGATTTATTTTCTAAACTGATCTGCCATACTGCATGCTGATGGCGGCCAATGGAATCAGACCCCAGGAGTTTCTTGCTCTGAGCAGCAAAGGTTAAGCAGCAGAAAGAGTACTGTTGTTGCACACATTGCTCCTCTGTGTCTTCTGGAAGAAGGAGATACTCCTTTGGATCTCAAGAACATGTGCCCTACAAGTTCTGTTTTTCTCACTCTGGTGAACCATATTTACATGGGAGAGAGAAGATCCCTTCCCCTGCACTTTCAAGTGTGTTTTAGATGAGATCCCTGAAGCAGACTCATTGAAGAGCGTTGGAGACATGACAACAGGTCATCAAAAGAGTTTTCCAGCATCACCTTGGAGATGGCAGAATCCTGCAGCAGAAAGCAATGGGAAGAAAGACACCCAACCTTTGTAGTGGTTGGGATGGGTGAGGTGGAAATTCAAGGACTTGACCTTTCTGGCTTCGGTTCTGTCACAGGCAAAGCAGCAGGGGCAGCTGCTGTCCCCAGAATAAACTTTCTTCTAATTCTGTCTTCTTCCTTGTTGAGAGTGGATCAAGACATTCTCCCTCATCCAAGAAATATAAAAAACTTTTCCCTCATTCATGCTTCATCTTGCTGAACACAAGCCATGTGCCCAATTTGTATCCAACCGAGAAACAAAAGCAGAGATTACTGCAGTGGAACTGGGTTCTACGTGGAATGGTGAAGCGCCGAGAGACATTGGAGTTCCATCACCCATCAGGACTGACAGCCAAGGGAAGAGAGAGCCAGTTTGCAGCCAGCTTTTCCCCCTTTTCTCCATCTAGATCTCTCCTTGAAGCCTGTGGATGGCATCAGCATCTCCAAATGTTTCAAAATGTAGGTAACAAACTTGTTCAGAATAGAACTTAACACAATAGCACAACCAGAAATTACCCATACTGGGTCAAATTGCTAACTGAAGAACAGCAGCTGAGATCTGAGTTTACTCGGAACAAATGCTCCCTCTCTACCAAGTCTGCTGCCCCAAAAAGCTGGCTGGAAGATCTTGGCAAGCTGCCTGCTGCTGAGAAGGCAGGAAAAAATTAGCCAGGATTTCAGGAGGCTGAACATTGTGTGCTCCCAGTGACATATCTGACTCGGCATCCGAGCTGCAGGCAGGCCGATATACCCACTGTAATAGATATTATGTCTTTGAAGATAGCTTTGTGCTGCATTAATGGGCTGTCGCATTTGAAGAAAAACAAATGCAGAATAGTTTCAGTAAATACAAGTTATTATTGAAAAATGTATTGAAACTTTAGAGAGAGAGAGTGGACCATTTGTTACCAGTATTAGAGTCACACTTGGACAAGAAGCTGCTCTGTGAGTAGACATTTTAAAAGTGAACTCAATACTTAAAGAAGTTTTTGGGCTTTTTATTTTTTATTTTTTTCTAATGGAGTAAAAGTCAGTTCTGTAAAACTCTTTTATTCAAAACTATGCTCAGTTTGGCATTTCTTCCACTCCTGTGAAGGAGTGACATGACATTTAACTTGCCAAGCATACTCAAGTCACACCATTTGGTAAGCCACTAAATGAAGCACTCATTTCATTTGAAATTTTTCCCCCCATCCCAACACAGCAACAAAATAAAAATAAATAAATAATAAATCAACGAAATTCCTCTGAACAAAATCTCAGAACTCTGTTTTGAACTGCTTTATAAAACACTTCTTGCAGCTTTCCTTCCTTTACAACAGGTTAATGTTGAAAGGTTTGAGCCTCCTCATTAGAGGGAAGCAAGCTTGCCACAACAGTTTACGAATATGCCAGAAGCAACGTAGAACACTGAATTTCTGTGAAACCAGCTGAAGCTTTCTTAGTTTCTTTTTCTCCCCTCCAATTTTTATCACTAGTTCCCATATAACAATTCCACTGAACAATAAAGGCAGAAGGAAAGCACAGCCAAGCAATTGTGGACTCCAGTTTCCAATGGTAACTATTGAACATTATTGTGCAATTTCCCTTTTCCATTTTTGAAGAAGAGCGTTACGAACTGACTGCACCGTGGGCAGAGGTCACCTCTGATGTGATCAATAATTAATAGCAGAAGTAATGAAGTGACCATCTGAACATCTGCTCAACAGAATTTAAAATACTCTAACCTGGCAGGCAAATTAGTGTAATAAGAGCTTTAGCTAAACAGAAGAGTTTAAGCAGCATATTATGAAACTTTTTCTTTTCTAAAACTGGTTGTTTTGTCCTTTCTGGATGTTTAATTTCACCAATTTAGAAGCAGATACCCACTGCTGCATGTACTTTCCTCCAACTTACACATCACCTCCAAATCTGGACAGATGCTCTCTGTACTCCATCAAATCCAACCTGCCTGCACAGCTCTAGAACAAAGCTCTTCTGGGAGAAAGCACAGGCCTGACACAGTGAGAATATTCAAATAAATCCAAATCTTCAATGCTCTTTTTCTGTCTTTAAAACAATTTCATGCTTACACTAACCATGTTAGCACTGAAAATAAAAGCAACACAGAAAAGCATACAAAGCTTATTAGACTGCAGCACTGCATTTAAAATGGAAACGTTACAGACCTATTTGCACTCACTTATGAATAACCCAAAAGCTCAGCTATACTTGTTTCCTTTCTACAAAGGACTGTACACATCTGAGTAGTTTCACTGTATTTGAATAAAACCAACACTAGTTATTTTTATTTATTTATTTATTTTAAGATATTTAATGGACTTTTCTACCCCATTGCATTGTAGTCTGATAATGCTATGAATTCTGTGATTTGTATTTTGTACAAGGATTGCACAACTGCTCACTACAGCAGTGCAGCACGAGGATGGAAACCTGTGTAAACCTACACGTAATCACTTGCTTGAGGCATGTTATTGAGAAAGTCATTACATGCTTTACATTCTGCACTCTCGATTCCAGAGCATTTTAACTCAAGTTTTCTGCAGATCTTTTAAAAAAATGTTTTTCTTCCTCTTATTTTTCTCTGACTTGAAGTTGTGCTGTTACCATCACCTCTGCTTCTTTTCCATTCACCAGCATAGCAGAAAGGGAAATGTTACTAGTCTCCCATTTACATTCATTTTAAGGTGAACATGCACATTCACGCTACATACTACTCTCAGCTTTCCCTTCAGCTAGTTTTCCCTGACTTTGGTCAAAATGCACCTTAGCTAGGGGAAAAGAAAGAAATTTAAAATACACACACAATTCCTCCCCTCAGCAGAGGAAATTTTCAGTGCACTTATCCTCCATCCCACCAGTATATTCTTAGTGTCTGTCACTTATTTGCTTTCCTTTCCTCTCTTCCTCCAGAGTTCTGGTGTGCTTTCTCCTGAGCTTTTCAGAATTCAAACACCAGCGGCAGAATTCAAAAAAAAAAAATAAGAATAATAAAACCCAAACCCAAAAAAGTACACAAAATAGGCAAAAAATCAGCTTCATCATATATGAAAAATTAGTGTGCAGAGCTGAAGACTGAAAAGATAGAAAGTTATTTATCTCTGCTACTACTCCCCCATCATGGCTACACCTATTCTTGCAATCCTTTCAAATCCTGGAAAAATGGAAGGGGAAAGATTTTTCAGTTCCGAATATAGCAATAGGGGTGATTTGAGAGTGTGGAAAAGATGGTATTCCTATGTTTGTATTGAACTGACATCCATCACTACTATAATGCAAATCCACTCAGTATCATCAGATTGAAAAACAACATAAGAAACTATTTGTTACCATTTTCTGAGTGCGTCAAAGCAGTTTCATCACTGCAACTCCATGAAAGTAACGTGCTGCTCTTGACACACATTTTAAAGCACTGAAAGTTTGAAGTAAAATGACTTCTTAGGTAAACAAAATTCCAAATAATCTAGCCAAAAGACCAAAAGCTGGTACTTCTGGACTTAGTGTGCATTAAACACAGGTGGAATGGTTAAAAAAAATGTCAAAGGATTACAGTTCTCTCCCTTTTTGGACCATTTTTATGTCACTGGAAATGCTTTCAAGTGACATTCAAAGCAGCTTCACTATGCTCTATTATGAAACACTTCAATCTTCCTTTATTTCTGAAAGGGAATTAAAGCTAGGAAACAACTCAGCATCTGGAGTATTATGAAAAGTCTACATTTTTAGAACATCTTACTCAGTTTTTAAATGTTATTTGCATATCATATATATATATAGCCAATGCCCTTCACAGAACAGTTAGTTTTAAATTGCAGCTGAATGGATACTGCCAGCAATTCACCACCAGCTTTACAGTAACTCATATACCATGTTACCCATGAGACAAACCTGTTGAGACAAACATTTAGAAGCACATAGTTAAACCTCTGTTACAAAAGACCTACAGGACAGCAAAATAAGATGAGAGCCTGACCTTCTGAAGTCCTCCATTCTCCTCCACCAATGGAGGAAGAGCACTGGTGCTATTGGTTGATGGTGGGTCGACATTGTAGTCACGAAAGCAGCAGAATAAGGTGCTAAAGATACTTCGACTCCTCTGCTTCTTCAAGCTGATATTACATTGGGACACTAGAAAAAAAAACATCAATGAATTCATACAACATAGATCTACTTTTCGAGGCATATAACTGCTGAATTTAAGGTTATGAGTTTAGAAGTCCTTCTTGAATCTTCAGAGAAACTCACAAAAATTTCCCATCATATTGAGATCCCGTTTTAACACATTCTCTGTGTGTCAAACCTAGGCCAAGACGCTCGTGTATTACTGACCAACCTCAGTCTTCGCAGAATCAGCCTCCTAGCATATACAGGTCTTCAACATATATGAAAAAAAAGTTCAGAAATTGTTTTCGAAATATTTCAGTAGTATCCCATTTGATCATTAAATGTTTTAATAATCCATTGTTAGCTATAACTTGTTTGCCATGTTGGAGTGCAACAGCCACTACATTTAGCGTTCTTCAGGTGTGGGTAGCACTCTGAACCTGTGCCTTCACGCAGCCTTTCTTCTGTGATGCTCATCTGTTCCACCACAACATATGGTACTCAACCTGCTAACATCAGAAGGTAACACCATGAGATGGCCACACCACGTGTGCCTTGTAAATAACTGTTCTACCAAGGAACGCTACGCAGAACCCAATGCTGTGCTCCCATTACACTGCCTTGAGTTAGTCAGGACCAGCTCACCCTGTCCATTAAGCAGAGAAATATCTCTAACTATAGAGACTGTTACATTTTTAGAGCTTACAAACAATTTCATTTTAAATACATGCAAGTGAGCCCCAACAAGTTATTATTTGCTTTTTTTTTTTTTTCCACAGCTATGCAGCAATGCACCTAAAGCTGGATAAAGTGACTGATGAAGCACACCACGCAGCCTTCCTCCCAGGCAGCACGTGGCTGTGTGCATTTCAGGTCACAAGAAGGTGACTGTTTGCCTTTAATTCACTCCAACTGATCATGCTGTGACAGGGAGACTGGGGGAAGAAAAGCCAGTTACTGTTTCAGATCCACACTCTGAGTCCTCTAACCAAAATGGGTTAGTGGAAGGAACCTTGAGGAGGAGGACAGCACTGAGAAACAGAGATACTATGCAAGTTGCTACAGCAGGCAGACTAACGGTGATCTAGAATCATAGAATATCCCCAACTGGAAGGGACCTTTAAGAATCACCGAGTCCAGCTCTGGCTCTGCATAGGACCACCCAAACCCCGAACCCTATGGCTGAGAGCGGTGTTCAAACGCTCCCTGAGCTCCAGCAGCGTGGGGCCGTGCCCACTGCCCTGGGCAGCAGTGCCATGCCCACTGCCCTCTGGTGCAGAGCCTTTCCCTCACCCCCACCTGACCCTCCCCTGACACAGCCCCATGCTGTTCCCTCAGGCCCTGTCGCTGTCCCCAGAGAGCAGAGCTCAGCGCTGCCCCTGCGCTCCCTGTGAGGGGGCTGTAGGCCGCCATGAGGCCTCCCCTCAGCCTCCTCTGCTCTGGGCCCAACAAACCCAGGGACCTCAGCCACCCCTCAACACCTCCTGCCCTCCAGACCCTTCCCCACCTTCGCAGCCCTCCTTTGGACACTCTCTAGTAGTTTTATGTCCTTCTTGCATTGTGGCTGCCCCCCAGCAGTAACTGAGGAACACCAAGGCAGGCTGCAGACAAGTGGGTGTGTGGACAAGACAGCCTCACCGCACAGATCCTGAGCAAACTTCCAAGCACTCCCTCTAACCAGGCACAAATTCTCTCATTTGGGAGAATCAGTACAAGCTGGACATCAATGTTTTCTTCTCTCAAAACACCTGCAAGGTGTCCAATGGGTCCAACAGTGACGTTCTGCTCTCCATTTAAAGTTGTACTTCCGAATTTGCTGATGTATTTTTGTCTTCAAGGGAAGCAACGCTCAAGTTCATTTACTTATTGGAACTGTTCCAGTATCAAAGATTAAACAAGTTCTTAAACTTTTGTCACTTTAAAAATCTTGGCTAACACAATAAAGTTAGAGTAGGGCATAGATTTGTGTATGCGCGTGGTTAAGGAAGTGTTTCATTACTGCAAAAGACGCTCATAAATCGAAACCATTTCTCACCTAATCTAAGCACTAATCTAAACAGTACTCAAACAGAAAAGCATGCAAAACTCCAGCCATTTGTGATATACCTGTATGGTACAGGAAAAGGCTTATTCTCAAAGCATCACGTTCTGTTTGCAGCAAATTTGCAGAAAACACGTTTACAAATCCCCACGGATACCCATGCAGCTGAGTGACTTTTTCAAAACAGCACTCAAGAAAATCTGTGTCACAGGCATAAACAAGTTTGTTGCAATGTCATCAAGACAAAGAGAACTCCTTTCCAACCTTAAACACTGAAATACGCTGAAATTAGAACAGCGAGTACAATGCTGTGCATCCTGTTCCCTACAGCCAGTGCCAAGGAAACATTTCTAATAATTTATATTTTATTTACACTTGTCCTCTTACCAATGTATATAAGCTTGGGTGATGATGCACTGATCAAATAGATTTGATATTCCACACCTGTGAGCACTTGTCCTTGTCGGTTTTTTATTTTTTTTTATTTATTATTATTTTGCATCTCTGATCTGCCCATTCAGCCTCTATCTAAAAATACAACAGGAAGTTGAATGTTTTATTTTTCTTTTCCCTGGACTTTGTGAGGTACAAGAATGTAACACGAAATTTCATTCTGCAATTTTTATGCATAAAAGGCCTCCCAGTGCTACGATTGCACTTTGCAATGAAGCTCAGCTGCTATTCTTGGCTGAGACTAAAGTGGGTCTTCATTGCAGAAACATCTCAAAGTTAATAAAAGGTTTGTGTTAAGAAAAAGCAACTACCAAATGCGTGCATAAGGACACTTCTGAACTTCGTTGTCAGGAGGTTAATGAACACCAGCAAGGCAAAAGTTACCTTAATCACATCATGTTAGTCCTCAGATCTCATGCACTGACAACCAGACCATGGATGGTCTTGGATGTGCGAAGAACAGTATTAAGAGATGACAGGATGAAATGGCAAATTTTCAAGGGAAATTCTGCAATATTCCAATGGCTGCAGCTACAGCCACAAGAGGTTGGAGCTCCTGGAGATCTCCTTAATTTGTGGGGTGTTCTCACACCTCGATGCTCCAAGTGCTGCTGCTCAGAGCAAAGCTTTCCATCGGACAGTATGTGACAGTCCTCAACAATTCCTTTTCATGGCTTTGCCTCATCACTGTTGAACTTATGCCAGACGTAAGTGCCAGAATCGTCCTGTGGCAAGGGGGTCCATGGCTCAGCCAACAGCGCTGCTGCTTCATGACCCCAACACCCCGATTCTTATCTTTGTGCCTGCTCCAATTCATATTTTGGGACTGGAACCACATGCAAATCCCAGGATGAAAGGAGAGTGCGCCATGAATTTATACATCCACACCATGCTTTGGTCTTGAATCTTCCCAGTAACTCCGAACATCTTACTTGTTTTTCACTACAACGGAGCATTGTGCTAATGTGATTTTCAGAAGATCCCGTTATCACCAAGATCCCTTTATTAACAGATGCTTCAGACATCACGGCAGATATAAGCCAAGAATTCTTATCTCTTCCCATGCAAAAAATTCCACATGTATCTACACTTAGCTTTATGGCCAGCCATTCAAAACAGCCTTCCTACAACCCTTCACAGTTGGTCTTAATTCTGTATACAGACACACAGACATTCATATACACATACTCCATACCCTTACAAATGTTGTCACCGTATTTCCTTGTATTCTGTTCCACACAGTTTAAGATTACACCGAGCAGCAGGCTGCACAGCCAGCCCTCATGGGTCTGAAGAGTCTCCGAAGGACTTTGTCCAAACACCTGCTTGCAGGTAACCTCATTCCCCATTGCCCACAGGTTATGCAAGTCACTGCGGTCCAAATAACCGTGCTTCTCAAGGTCTTCTGGCAAGCCCTAAAGAATCCACAGCGTTACTGAACGTGGGGAGGGGTTCAAGGAAGCAAAAAGGCAAATTTTAAAATAAATTACTGTAACCACATAAGCTTAAACAGAAGATATGCAACCATACTGGGTGGCTGGAGGAGAATGGGAAGAGAAACATTACAGACAACTGTCACAGTGGAAAATAGCCCACGAGCATGCTTACAGAATAAATCCACAGCATTGCTACAAACCTCCTACGACTCAGGCTACCCTTTGGAGGCAGAACCATGACACTTTTGTTCTCCAAGCACGGTGCAAGAGCAGCACGAGTTACACAGGGAGGAGCAGCTTCTCCCTCACGCAGTGTATTCTAAAAAAGTTTAGTCCAGGGTGTCTCCCACCAAATCTTGCTGCAGTTCTGTGAAATACAGTTAATTCGTGCTATTGAAAGTTACAATTAACCATCAAAACACAATTAATTATAAAACCAGACCACCATGCAGCCACTGTGCACAGAGCCCTGCCCGCTCCTGGGGCACCGTGGGCAGCCTGGCAGCGCCTGCTCCGCTCCGTCCCCCCGCAGCCTGGGAGGGATCCAATTACTGCTGCTGTTTCCTAATGAAATGCATGCAATAGGCAGCCTCCTGAAGAACATAAACCGGGTAATGAAGAGACTTTCAGTCCGTCCACAGACGAACTGGCTCAATGCAATAAAACGAACATCTGCGTATCGTGAGCGCTCCACGAACAAGGTTGTTTATAGACGGAATGGAAAGATGCAAATAAGAATAAAGCAGCATTAAACAAAGCCCTTCTTCAAAAGAAAGCAGCTTCTAAATTTATACCCGATTACAGATGTGTCCTGTCTCAATCTGCTCAAGATTTCTTATTAGAAAACTCAAATGTTATATTCTACAGGACTCAAGCAGTTAAGCAGCAGCAAACTGGTGAGTTTGCTTTACAGTAGCAATTTTTGGAATGCACGGACCAGGATATGTTATAACACTTGACACAAAACCTGCACATGATGCCCAGACTACTTTGGTCTCAAACACCATTTACAGTTTATTGTTCAAAGGTTTTATTTTCCATGTGAGCTTTGCAGAAAACACAGCAGTAACAGCACTGTCACATACCTGAAGCAACTGCCCACAACTGCTTTAACCTTCCAACAGGTAAACCCAAGGAAATTGCTCTGTTTACACCCAGCATGATACACTCCAGAGTTATTTTCACTTCAACTGAAGCTGGCAACCTCTCTCCCCGCCGAAACATAATTAAATAAACTCCAGGTTTTGGTTTTTCCAGCGAAGGTATTTCTCTGAAAGGAGGGATCCCAGACTACTTGTGTGAAGGAAAGATCTGCCTGAAACATTTAACTCCCCCCACCAAGACCCCTACTATATGGGAGAGGAATTTTAAGAAGAAAGGAACAATACTGCTTTATCAACCCACTCCGTGATATTTTGGAAATGAAATTCAGAAGCTGCACTTGGGTGCTGAGAGCAAACTGTTACCCAAGAATGGCTTATCCCATCCAAAGAGGGGATATCTGAAGGACAGCAAAAAAGTGGGGTTGGCTCTCCTTCCTGCCAAAGACCTGTGAAAATACACTTTCAGGTATTACCTAGGACAAAATGAGAAAAATCATCGGGATGTTAATTCAAGGCAGCTAAAGCTGCATGAAGAAAACAGACCTCCACCCAACCAAATAATGCTGTGGAAACATTTTTGTCACAGCAGCTTAAAGGGGGGAAAAAAAAAAACAAAAAACAATTTTTGCCTTACAGTAATTACTAGCTACATTCCCCAAATGTGGGTGGATTAAATATCAGTGCTGCTGGAGGCTCGCTTCCCAAGGATCAGGAGCAGTGAAATTCAGAAGTTGCTCTCAGATCACGACTCAGAACGTAGTGCTGCCTTCTCCGTACCAGGCCGTCGTGCTCCATCTTCTGTAGTTCCTCAAGGTTAAATACAGGGACTGACCACACCAGCCTCTGAACTGCCAGGGAGGAGAAATCATGAAAAGCCTCAAAACAGCACAAAAACCACATGGGTTCCAAGCAGAACCCAAAGAATTCCAAGGAAAACCAGACAGCTGGTATGCTACGGTCTGTACGCTACAGTTGGATGTACAGATTGATGATGGTATATCCTTCGTATCGCGTGTTGCTACTCATCTAAGCCATGACTTTAAGATAAACATCCGTGCTGTCTTGCAGTGCTGAAAGCATTCAAAAAAAAAAAAAAAAAAAAAAATAAAAGGGGCGGTGCCCAGGAAAGCCANATTAAAGGCGCCGTGACCAGGAAATGCTAAATTAAAATAAATGCATCTGCCAAAGCTCAGCTCCTCACAGTCGTTCAGCTTGAAGGCTTTAGGAACAGACCCACTGCTCTGGGGGCATTCATTTAATAATGAAGCCAGAAAGTCAAAACAGCTTTTAACAACCTAATTAACCTGCTGAACCACGCTCTGAGTGAAATACCTTTGAGTTCACATTACACAGGGCAGGGTTTGGCCAGCTCCTCCACCACTGCTTGGCTTGACGAGGCGACAGAGCTACGCTGAGACCACTTCCACATCTGGATGTGCTTCTCCAAAGGGCTGAAAGCACATCTCCTTGTGATCCAGGAAGGAACTTGTTAACACTTTGCACTTCATGTGTTCATTGCTTGCCACAGGAGCAACCAGGGATAAAAACCAAGAAGGTTAAGTATGAAGAAGGCAGGAGATGTCTGGCTGCAGGACCCCTCCAGCACAACACCCCAGGGAAGCTGCTGTATCTCCACGTGAACATCTGGATGGTGTTTAAATAAGACTGGATGGGGCCCATCAGCCTTTCCTTGTTTTCTGCTCTGAGCTAGAGAGGAGTCGGAGTGGTGCTGGGCACCTGTCCCGTACCAGTGTCCAACTGCCTTGTTGGCACGTCCCATCCATCCTGAAGGACCAAGGATGGATCAAAGTTGGACCAAGGGGCCAACCTGAAGACTGACCCTTCATGCTTTTCATATAGAACTAAGTAGCTGCTGAGCACACTAAAAGGCCCTACAAGGATATACAACATTTTTGTATGTACACATTTATGTGCACACACAATTCACAACTCGAACCTTTTCCCAGTATTTGCTCTTTTCAGACTTTCTATGTTCCAACGGAGCCAAAGATTCAAGTTCTCTAAAAGGTGAGTCTGCTTAAAAATAATAATAAAAACCAACGCACAGTCACACCCCACAGTCACTCTTCCACAAGCTGGAAGTCTGAAACAGCAACAAAGCTGCCACGTATATAAAAGAACAAAACCACTTCAAAATAATAAGAAAAGGAAGCAAGGCCCTCATCTCCCTTCCGCACCGCGTACAAGGCAAAGTTGAGCGTCCCTTGGTAAAAGTGACCGAACTCAACCTTTTCCCTTTTGCTCAGACGTAGTATTTCATGCGGTGAAATTCATGCAGTGAAGAAGTGATACTTCAGAACAGTCTAAGGGCAAAATAAACCAGTGCAAATAATGCCGAAATAACGCCGGTGACAAAAGATCAGTGCTATTTTTAACCGAGTGGAAAACAAAGCTAGCTCAACTGCACAGGAAGCATTATGGAGCCATCCTATGCTGCAAAATAAACATCACTTTCTGCTGTGACACCACAGAGCCTCCTCCCTGCACCTTCAGCAGGGTTAATGCCCTCTGCCACAGCAACCTCGAAATAGCACACGCATCCCTCTGAACCGACGCATTTCAAGCACCATTGCACCACAAAGATTCACTGTTAAAAATACGTTTTTCCATTTAAAAAAAAAAAAAATGGAGGCATTTTGGGAGCTGCCTCATTTCTGCGCTGCTCGCGCTGGAGCCGTGCCGGCGCAGAGGGCTGCAGCAACAGGAAATACTGCGCGGTCTGGGCATGCATCACATTCCTGTCCCGCCCCGAGCCAGCGGCCAACAAACAAACCTTTCTTCTAGTAAAAGGAGAGGAGAAAAAAAAAAAAATCCAGGCAGACTGCACAAAGTTCACCAGCAGATGCGGCCCTGCGAATCCAAATGGAGAGAAAGAATCCAGTGCGAGTGCGACGGCACGGTTGGGTGGAGGTGGATCAGCAACGGGCTGGGAGCTTGAAGATGTGAGATCTGCAACAGGGAGCTGCTCCATGGTGCTAGGAGGCAGAATGTGTGCCAGAGGGTTTGCCTGAAGAAGGTTTTGCCTAATATAAGTAGCAACTTACAATCAATGTACGACCGTTAATCAAAATTGAGACAATTCTGTAGGACAAAAAGATGCATTTTTGCAAAAGACAGAGGGCTGTTGTATTTTTATCCTGAGCAGAACATGTGCAGCACTACAGAGTAAGTACTCCATGCTGAAGTTTGCCTTCAACTGTAAAGTAAGAAGCAGAATTGGTAACCAGAACATATGTCTGCGCATCGCAGCTCCTCTGAATCGCTCCCAGGTCGGCCTCTTAAATCCTGGAAGATGTTTTATAAGAACTGGTGAAATACTGGAGCTGGAGGCAGAAGAGAAACAAACAGGAGGAAACACGAGCTGCACCCGGGGTCAAAATGGCAGAATCTCAGGGTCTGTGAGTCACGGCTGATACCCTCTGGCATCGGAGTGGGATGAGAGTCAAAACGGCAATGAAACAGATGTAAACAAGCATGTGTTTATAGAGCAGAAATATGTACAGCATCCGATCTGCTCGGCTTTGGGCTGCGCTGACGTGTGACATGGTGGGAAAGGGAGAAAAGAACAACTCACCCAGCAGCCACAGCCCAGCAAGCAGCCACCCGCGAGCAGCAGGCGGGCACCTGAAGCACAGGCAGAGCATCAGCGTCTGCTCCCAATACTCCTGTGTGGCCAGGCTGGGGTTAACAATGCTAGCTAAGCCAAAAAGAAGGGGAAAGCCAGCTGAAGAGAAGCCCTTTGGGGGTGTTCTGCTGGAAGCTGTGTGCTGCACACCCAGCAGACACCTCCCCGGCTGCATCGCCCTGAAGTGATGCCATGAGATCGGGATGAAGGTACGGAACAGACATCAAACCCTTCACTCCACAACATTGTCCAGTGCTGAAAGGGCCCAGCTAGCCACCTGCCAGACATATTTTATCCAATCAATTCATTTTTCAAGTCCAAGTGTCACCCAATCCTAACACTGCCTTCAGAAAGACTCTTGCTGGGCACTGTACCTCCGACCTGCTCCATCCTTATCACTGGTTCCCTTTCAAAGTCAGATGTTTGCTTTTTTCCCCTGCTGTGACCATTCACACCCTGAGGTATGGCTGTGGGGATTGCAGAGTTTCCCTCTGCTCACACTGCAGACTGAGCACAGGTTGCACGCTTGGCACTTTTTTGACTTGAAAGATATCAGAAGTGATTCACCGAACCCAAAGAAAGAATTCTTCGAGTCTCTCTCAGAACTAATCCTAACACCTCCAACCAAACCCTTACCAAAACCATGCTCATCTGATGAGACAAGCTTCATTTATTTTTGCTAAATATAGCACTGCCAGGTTCCCATAGAGACAGCTACATTCCCAACTGCACTTTTTGCAGCAAATCCTTCAGAGAGGCATCGAACCCAAAGCACTGGTCTATTTTTGCAGGCTTTCTCATCTCTTACCCAGGAACAGCTCTTTGCTAAGGGATTCATCTAGCAGGCACGCTGCTACAGGGTGCTCCCGTGCAAGAAGTTTTCTTCCTCCATTTCACTTTATGAATTTTTCAGTTGCTCCCTGGGGATGCTCTGGCTGAGGCTGCAGTTCTCCTCCCTGCCAGAGAAATTGCTCGTCTCAAGTCTGCTCCCCCAAAGATCCACCTCTAACTGTGAAAAAGAAACTCAAATACCTTCTTTTTCAGCTCAAAAGGCCAACGGTATCCTGGGCTCCATCAGGAGAGGGGTGGCCAGCAGGGACAGGGAAGTGATTGTCCCTCTCTACTCTGCCCTCGTGAGGCCCCACCTGCAGCACTGTGCCCAGGGCTGGGGCCCCCAGCACAGGAAAGACGTGGAGCTGTTGGAAGGGTTCAGAAGAGGCCACGAAGATGCTCAGAGGGCTGGAGCACCTCCCCTACAGGGACAGGCTGAGGGAGCTGGGCTCGTTCAGCATGGAGAAGGCTGCAGGGGGACCTCAGTGTGGCCTTCCAGTATTTAAAAGGAGATTGTAAACAGGAGGGAAACCAACTTTTCACAAGGGTAGACAGTGACAGGATGAGGGGGAATGGTTTTAAGCTGAAGGAGGGAAGGTTTAGATTAGACATCAGAGGGAAGTCCTTTACCAACAGAGTGGTGAGGTGCTGGAACAGGCTGCCCAGAGAGGCTCTGGATGCCCCGACCCTGGAGGTGTTCAAGGCCAGGTTGGATGGGGACGTGGGCAACCTGATCTGGTACCAGATCTGGAGGTTGGTGGCCCTGCCTGTGGCAGGGGCGTTGATGATCCTTGGGGTCCCTTCCAACCCAGGCCATTCTATGACTCTATGATTTTGTGTCATTTCAAATGTTTCAAATCACTTCTTTCTCCCAACTCACTGCTGTTCTGTGGACACTGCATGCAGCTCTCATAAAACTCATGCTGTGCCAGAAAGCACACGATGCACACCATGGTGCTCCTGGGAACGTGCTAACAGAACCACGGCCACCGAGACCCCACCTCTTCTGAAAAACACTGTAACAGAGGAAGAAACATGCACACCTATGAAAGATTCACCATCTTTCTTGGGAGATTTGTTTAACTTCAAAAAGACATCGACCTCGATAGAGATGTTATTTGGACCAAATACTGTTTTTCTCTTCTTCATCTCCTCCCCAATTTGTGTGTTATGAAACCCAAGCACTAAAGCAGAAAAAGGAACTCCACTCATTTGGAAGAGGGAACTTTCTCTAAATCACTGCCTCCTTGGTGCTTCTTTGGTGAACACAATCTGAAAGTAACAGCTGATTCCAACAACTGAGACAATTCCTGAAGTCGAGTTCCAGCCAGCACACAGCTTGAGCAAGTTATTCCAACCTGGTGCTTCTGGGAGAGAAATTAAAACATCAGATTTTCATTATAAACTTGACTGCTGCATGTTTAATTGCAGGGATTTACTAAGGAATGGTCTGTAAGACTTCAGTGCATCCGTTCAGACAGAATCTGACTTAGAGGGATGGCCAAAGCCATCTTCAGCTTCCATGGAGCAGGTTTCCCCTAATCCTAGCTTACCCTCCAGAAATGTATTTTTTGAAATATCTGCATTACTATGGACATGTAATACAAGTGAGTATTACAGAGAGAAAAATACTGTTTAAGATCTGATTTTTTTGCTTTCTTCTTCACGTTGTTGCATCCGCCCTCTCCAATTAAACTAGAAAGGATGAATTTAAGTTTTTTGGAAGAGCTCCACGCCTTCAGTGACTCTACTAAATCTAAAGGTATTATAACATCCCCGCAGGGTTTCAACTCAGTAGGAACTCCCAGCATCTGTTGTTATACTTTGAGCAGTTAAGTCAAAAACCCACGAAAGCGGGCGGCAAGTTCTCGTTAATAATTAGCTAAATGAGCCAGCACTGTGCTGCTGAAGCACGAAACCTCTCTTGTTGCCTTTCAAACTCCATTTCCCTGGGCTGTATTTAACCAGGCCAGTAGGATACACGCTGTCATTTTTAAAAACCAAGCATCATGTACTCACATTAAAACATCTCAATGTCTATCTGAATCCAGATCAACAACAGGGAAAAAAAATTTAAAAAAAAGGCTGTAGAGGAGGGAACAGCCAAAACCAATACACATTTGACATTTTTAATGAATGATTAGGAGTCTGACAGAGTTTTATTTCCCTGCTGGCTACGTGTGTGCGCTGTACCCAAACACGAAGTCGAACGAAACAGCAAAACCACCCCTAAGAAAACACTCCGCTCGCTCACTTCATTCAGCAAGTCTGTAATTTATACCACTCCCCTCCCAAAAAAAAAGACATAAAAAATAGTAATGCTCCACATTAAGAATTAAAGAGCCTGAAACAATGACTATCAACAGCTACAAGGTAATTCAAGCAATGCCAGCAGCCACTGCAACAGGATGGAGCGCAGACTGCCGGCACCGCTTCGTGCTGAGACTGTTTGCAGCTGATCCTGAGAACTAGAAAATACCAATTCCTACCTCTTCTGACCATGTATTTCAGATGGAAGATTATTTCACCCAATCAGCATTAAAAGCAGCACGTTCCCACCTGGAAATGTGATATTAAGAAAGTCGAACTAGATGAAGACTGAAAATGAAGATATAGGAATGGTGAAGTTATGACAGCTTTCACGAAAAAAAAGCAGCAAAACTCACCCAACTTCCAGCAATTCCTTTCTAGGACAAAACCACCTTTCACTGCTTGTTTAGAAACTGCAATAGCCAGCAATGAAAATAAATGATTTTTCTTATGACATCTTACATTTACAACAGGAGGGAATGTTTTCGAGGCATTCCAGTGCCTTAATGGAGTCCTTCAGTGCCTCTCCCACACCGAGGGCTCAGCCAGGGGCTGGGACAGCTGCACACACGTTCAGGTGTTCCCCAGGCCCCAGAACATCACCCACGTTTGGCCCATCTGGAATATCCCAAACTGCACACAAAAAGGAAAGCCCACGGGTTAATAGCAATGCTTTAACTTCCACTCGTCCTGGAAAGCAGAACGCTCACCTGTGTCGTCTTACAGGTCTAAGTCATGAGAAAACTTAGAGAACTATGATCCATGCTATTAAAGATGTGGTCTATAGGTCTGGGTAAAAATCTTTCCTTAATTCTACCAGAAAAAAAAAGAGTAAAGTTTTGTTGTTTAATGGAATAAGAAAGGTTATATTTGTAAAGAATTATTTGGATACATTGGACAAAACCCACCCCTGCTACCTGCAGACAAAGGCCTTATGATGACCCTACCAGAAAGAATAAATGAAGGTAAAAGTAGTACCTCTGCCTATCAACAAAATTAAAACTTTCTTTTGGAGCAGAACACATTCAGATGAGCTGGTCTTTGCCCCACCTGGCAAAAAAAGCTGTTTTCTTTCATTGCTGTTGCAGTGAAGCTCAGTTCATTCAGCCCTGACATCAGACATCCCCACCTCCATGCATCCCCGTCTCTCTCGGGTAAAGGCAGTTGAGTCATTAAGTCTACACCCAGTCCAAGCATCCAGAAGCCCCCTTGGCCCGAATGCATTTCCACCATAAGGATTCCGTTCCTCTGCCCAGCCCCAGTGCATTCACTCCATTACGAACATCTAAACCAACTCCAGCACTCAAATTAATCTCCCAAAGCTGCACAGACCTAAAGCAAAAATGTGCTGTATGTGACTGCATGCCTGCTGCAAAACAAGATAAACATTTGGCATCTCTCCCACTCCTACATAATTCAAAAAAAGGAGAACAAATAGCTGCCTATCAGCTTGCTTCCTTACAGCCTCTCCTACAAGACCGTATGCTTCTTGGGGACAGAGGAACACGGTAAGGCACAAAGGCACAACAAAAGAATTTTCCCAGCCCCGTATTTAACAGAGATCAACAGTACAGATCTGGGTCCCCACACTGGAGTTACAATGGTAGGGTTAACAAACAGTTCATTCCCAGGGAATTTCTATGGATATTCCCCGTGCTGTGCTGTCGCCAGGCCCCCCTCCAGCTAGCCACAGGTAGCATTCACAAAGCCAAGCTGATAAGCACTTGGAGGGCACGCTTCATCTCAGTTGTCTACATTAGAATTCACCCAAAAAATGCCTTCCCCCCCCCCTTTAAGAGAGGCTCTGAGGAATAGCTCAGCTGTTTATATTGCAAACAACTACAGTTAGGGGAGAGATCACCACCCCCATATCCCTTCTTTCCTGTAAGTCAGTGGAGTCGGCCAAGACCAGAAGCAATCCATCAAGCATGTCTACGCTAAAAATGCTGCAAAATAACCCCTTCATGCAACCCTTCTCCTCCTCTACTCACATCAACACAACTGTATCCTAACCACTCCAAACTATAGATCTGTGTATCTCAAACAGAAATGGAGATGTTCACTTGGAAACAAGACACAGGAGCACGAGGTTCCTCATCAAAGCTGGGTGAGGAACCCCTGCCTCATTTCTGTGGGCACCAAATGCCTCCCCTGCCCACCAGGAGCTGCTGAGGGTTCCCCAGGTCTTAGGATTCATGGGGACTCCTGAGTACCCCATGGCATGTTGCAAGAAAAATACCACGGCACAGGTCTGATGACATTCCAGAACATTTCAGGGCAGATTTATTTGCCCAAAATATGATGAAAATCCACCAGCTCAAAGATCATAACAAAATTCACAAGGGAAAGAGCTTACACAAACAGAGCAGAGCTTCTGGATGTACTTTCACAGCAGTTTTTCCTTCGCTCTCCCTCCCTCCTTCTGCCAAGAGGTGAAAGTGGAACATTTTTTCATACAGAGGATGCCTTGCACACAGAGTTGCGCAGCAATGAAGCGAGCACGTAATCCATGAAGCTTGTTTTTTTTCCCCTCAGCTGAGAAAATTCAATTATTCCAAGAATCTTCTTTAATCAGCTAGTGTACGCTAACAGGCGAGGCCAAGCGTGGAAGAGGCTGTTTTATTCCCTGCCTTTAATGAAGGATGAGCACCATTTCCAAATACCTTTGACAAGCCACACGTTGAGACATGCTTCACCACCATCCAACAACAAGGTGAGGTTATTACAGCACTTGGGTAATGTTTGTGCCTGCTTTCTGGCTTTAAGTTCCTCACCGCTACCCTAAGTCTTACATGCAGTCTCTTACAGCTGTATCTTTATGAATAGTGCCAAAAAATGCAATTTCTGTGAACCTGTGGCATCCCTCCTGCTCTCCTCCTTATGGCACAAAGATCTGCACCAGCGTTGTTTGCATTGTATGTCACTGGATGAATCATTGCAAACATTGAGGATTGTGGCTGGAAGTCAGTATGAGGAAAAAAAAAAGCTAGCGATACGAATTTCCACTGTAACCATCAGTTTTGGATACTGCCATTAGAAGGAAAGAGAATAAAACATCCAACTAATGCTGGAAGGTACCAACTGCTTCAAGCAACCACGCTGGGCATCAAGCTGAGGTTTCCTTAAAACTCTGGGTCAAGTGACAAAACAGCAACCCGCACTGTACATCTTACAGCAGGATATATGCACTGCAAAGCAAAGAGATGTTCTGGTGGCCCACCAAGCAAGACAACCAGCTGAAGTCTGAAGAGTGCTGGATTCACTTCACTGCTCTGCTCCAAGTTTCTATCTTTTAAGCCAAGTGGCTTCATGGGTTATGTGCCATGGTTGTCTGCAGAACACCTTTCTACCTATGTATTAAAAACGAGAGGTACTCATAGAATCTGGTAGTAAGCTCCAGAGGATTGTTTAGCCACTGACATCCTGGCTGCATTCCTTGTCAGAGGGAGCATAAAGTCCTGTAGTGGTACCACACACCATTTTGTCCCATGTATTTTGGAAATGACATGAAGCATATGTAGGAAATACTGCTCCATGAGGTCCTTATTATTTAAAGAACAATTCGTTATGGCTTCCACACAGTCTAATTGTGGTGTTGGGTGTTTGTATACTACTAATTACAGATATTTTTCTTATTAATAAACTAATTGTTGCGTAAGAGTTGAGGGAGGCACTGAAAAAACATATCTTCGAGTCTCCTGTCTGAACATGCAGCTTGGTGGTTTTTTCCCTTGAGTCACTTCAAGCAATTGAACTGAGCATGATCTAGGAATGAGAAAGTACAGTGAGAGAGAAACATCATCAGAGATGTCACCTGGCTTACGCCTCTTGTTTATAGTGACAGTACAGCAGAAAGGATAATTACAAACACAGGTTCACACCAGCTTTAAAATAACCCACACTGAAAGAATATGTTGTACTACACAATGCTGGAAATGCTTTCCCAAATTCCACTTACAGGGCACGGACAGAAGAGCTCACACACGTTGCCTGCCGAAATAAACCAGCAGTATGTATGTGCATGCATGAATGCAGGACATGCATGTGCACACATCTGGCTAAGCCAGCTTCAAAGTGCTCCAGGTAACCCAAGCATGTACCCCAACCCCATGCCCAAAGCAGATCAGAGAGGTGATCCTGCTTAGACGTGGAGCTTAAAGCCACTTCAGGAAACAGCAAGTCATTCGAAAAAGCAGATCCTAACTACAGCTACCCCGACTGTTTTGAGGAATTAAGTTCCAATAGCACTGTACAAATTATTCAACGGTCGTATCAGCTTATTTTCAGCAAAATAATGGTTCCTTTTCCCTAAGGAAATTACAACAGTACTTGCATGCATCACTCAAGCATGAGCTGGAGTTATAAAAGACCCTTTACACTTTTTTCCTCTATACAGATTATGTATTCTTCAAGTTCATTTTCACTGAAGGGAGGAAAAAAAGCTTTCTGCTCTGCTTTCTTCATGAATAATACATTAAAAAAAATAGTATTAGAGAACAAATCATCTTTTTGAGCCTCCAGAACCAGCACTGTATTTGCCCTATTACTTTGAAAGGATTAACGCAGACATTCAAATAGGGGCAGATCACAAACTACTGTTTTGAAAAATTAAGCTGTAACAAAGTATTTCACCGTTTACCACACTGATTCTAGAACACTAATACAGAGCTTTATGACTGCTATCAAAAAAGATCATCACTTACCGTATCCACAACGAGGAGCTTAATGACTTTTGGTCCATAATTCTGTGTTATATATAACACAACAATGAAGTTACATAACCTGCAGCGGAACACTTTTTTTTTTTCCAGCCATTCATGAAAAACTGCTTTGTTTACATGGAAAAGAGAGGAGAAAACTGATTTTGAGGCAGGCATCGCTGGTCCAAACCATTTACAACAACAAAATGACTTCGTGGAGCAAAATCACTGGTAAAGGGTGAGAACTTCCCAGCAGAAAAAGGTCCTCCGCAGAGCCACTGGCTGTGTCCTGCCTGCCACAGCCCCATTCCGACGGCTTCCAGGTCCTCCTCGTGCTCGTGTGAGAGCAAACAAACCATGGGCTGTGAACCCAGGCGCCCACAGGTCAGAAAGCAAGAGGCCAGCTCCGCTGCTTCCAGGAGTGTTTGTGTCGGCGCCTGGCAGCGCGGTGCTAGGAGCCAGTGTCGCTGCGTTCAATCCCCGGGAGCTTTCAGGGATCTTTTCCAGGAAGCCACCAGCAAGTTCATGACACGAAGAAGGGGACAAGGTGTCCTCAGAGAGAGCTCACGCCCTGCATGAGGCCCAATCTAACAAACAAATTCCCCGTCTTCGCTCTGACGCACTGCTTCTGTCGTCGGGGTTAGCGGAGCAGGGGAGGGCTACCAAAGGCCAAAGAGGATCATTGTGTGAAGGTGATGGAAGCAATTTGTTACAGAATGGACGACCATGGCTGCAGTACAAGGGCTAATGCAGCTTTCAGCTCAGTTACCCACTGAGGGGATCTCCTCCTTGCTCTGGCCCTGGGCAGCCTGTTCTGGTGGGTGCCAGCCCACAGGCTGGAACTGGATGGGCTGTAAGGTCTCTTCCAACCCAACCCATGCTGTGATTCTGTGATTCTCCTCTTTAAGAAAATGAGCTGGGACACTGCCCCTCAGCATGGTGAGAGAAGGGGAAAGGAAAAAGGTCTATCGTTCACTTAAGTTACTACAAATGCTTTTTAAGCTATTACAAATTAAGTTATTGGCACTCTAAGATTCCATTCGGGGTTGGATTTTCAGGTGGCTCTTCACATTCCCTAAAGTAAGACAAATCAAGGTACAAGGCACAAGAAACAGAGACTCTGCAGTGCCTGGCTTGGAACCACCTGCCCTGCGGAAGCCCCCCTGAAACCACGTTTCTCACCATGCTCTCAAAGGGAACTGGGGTGCCTGTAAAGTTTTAGGAACAGCATTCTCAAGTCCCTTCACTCTGCACTGCTTGAGAGACGGGCTGAGAGCCTCCTCCTGCCGAGCTGTGCCTCAAATAAACAGCCGTCATTTCCTTGTGTAATTTGTCCAAGAACTTCTATTTTTCTAAATATCAACATTTACTTCAATAAAATTCATATGAGGAGCTCTTTACCTAAATGCTCCCAGAAATAAAACCCTTTTGCTCTGGAGCAGCAGAAGGGCAGCTTTACCCCCACAGCCCCCAGCAGGAACCCTCCCGGCAGCAGCTGGCAGCCCTGCAGCCCAGCCCATGTTTGTGCATTACCCTTTTTCCTTTTGGCGAGCATTTCATGCTGCGAACGCTCTTCTCCCCTTATACAGGAAGCCGGGGCCTCAAGCTTAATCCTGCACACTGAGTTCTGCTCTGTTCCAGCTACCGCTGCGAGCCGCTTCTCCTCGCAAAAAGCACCCACAGCTCTCGCCACCAAATCTTTGCTGCACGGCGAGGTGATCTCTCCCTGTTTCTGGGAGAAAAGTGAAGGAAAGACTAAAAAAATCCTTCAGTTGAATAAACATTGTTCATCAGACAGAGTGCAGATAATCCAAATCTAAAGGTACAAGCAAACCTTGCAACATCGCTAGGAGCAGATAACCAAGCGTGTCCTAGGAGCTGCATCCATGTCCCCTGACACAGCCCGGCTGTGGCTGCTATGAGCCAGATGCAGCCATGCTCGAGCACTTTCAGTGGCTGTTGTGTGGGCTGGGGGAAGTGGCAGCCCCTGCACACTCACAGGAGATGGGCAGGAAGATGTGGGAGATGTGGTTGCAAACAGAAGACCTCGGCTATGGGAGGTCACCAGAGGTCAAGGTGGCAAAAGGAGGAAGGAGCAGCCTACAGCTCTGATTTCTCTTCTTGTAGGTTGAAGTTGGTTGAGCTTCCATGCAATAAGGTTGAGTTTCCATGCAGTAAGGCAGCAGCTCTGTCTGCCCCTGCGCTGCCAGCCCACTCCACACCAGCCCCTGGCCCGCTCCATCAGCCTCTTCCATCCTCAGAACTGTGCAAGCAGTTCTGCCTTTTTCCCTTTCTTGGCAATTACAACATGGCCTGGACTACTCCAGTCTGTTCCGCAGGGAAAACAAACATTTGAGTTTCTGTATCTTGCATTTTGTAGTGTTGTGTCCCCCCAACTTCTCACCAGCTTCCCCCACTCCATCTCCCTAAACCTCACAGATTAAAATAAGTTTAAAAAAAAAAACAATAAATTGCCATCCTTCAATTATTTGGCATTTTCTCCGCTACTGACACTAGGTCTAGCTACATGCTATACATAAAGTATCTCCAAACCCAATTTGCTCAACTGTGCACAGGGCACTTTCCAGAAGGGTAAGATTCCCCACTCCCAGGCTCAATGTTCCTTCAATGGCCAAGGCCAGCAGCCAACATCAGTGGGATGCTCCAAATCATTTCATAGTGCTTAAGACAGCACAGCAACAAATGACTGCTGCCTTCAGCTGCATCAAGAGCCTCATCAAAACGAGCCCAGGTACATCAGCCTGTGGTCGGCTGAATAGCTGCAGCCACGTTGCCAAAATCACCGTGGGATGCACAAAGGACACCACAAAAGCAGGGATCTGAGCACCTCTACCTGAACTGAGCCAGGTCCAAACATCAGTCCCTGGGGGTATTTTGCAAAAGCATTTGATACGGCCAAGAGAAGAGACAGTTGCTGTAAAGGCAGGGAAGAAGGGCTACTGCCTTCAGTGACAGCCAAATTGATCTCTTTTGTGGGTTACTGGATGCTGCTGATGCAAGGTGCTTCCAGTGCTTTCAAGGTTAGATATTAGGAAAAATTTGTTCTCTGAAAGGGTGACAATGCATTAGAACAGGCTGCCCAGGAAGGGGGTGGAGTCACCATCCCTGGAGGTGTTCAAGAAACACAGAGCTGTGGCACTGAGGGACGTGGTTCAGTGGACATGGTGGGGATGGGCTGGTGGTTGGACCTGGTGATCTTAGTGGTCTTTTCCCACCTTAATGATTCTATGATTCTATCCCCTGAGCACTTAGCTATGAAACACCTCATAATGCCATGGCATGAAGGAGGGAGGTTAAGGAAGCAACTACAGACAGATATCTATCTGCAGAAGTAAGCACACCAACATACCTCCTCTGTTAAAAAACACATGCCAACACCAGCACCACTGTGATTTCTGTTGGCAACCCACTTATTGAAATGCTATAGTTACATCAGTCACTGATAGCTAACCCATCCTCTGCTATCAATAAAAAATCCACATAACTACATCTAATAGAATTTGCCTTATCTTGCATTTTTAAAGCCTTTAAGGACTGGGACTGCAAGATCTCCACAGACATGGGAAATAAACTCCATTACCTCTATTCTTTGAAAAAGTTTTTAACACCAAGATCCAGCAAAGGAGATGCAGATTAAAGCATCTCCTCTTGTCCTTGATCTCTTCAATATTCTCGGCTGATCCATCAGCAGCATGGAGAACAGATTATTTTTATAGCAGCATTTGATTTAGTTCAGGATTGAAAAAAATCTGGATTTTTTTTCCAAGATTAAAAAAAGTCCTCAATTTGTTCAGTCCTTCACTGCAGGTCAGCTTTTCTAGCCTGATTCCTTTTTCTCCGCTCCTTGGAATGCTCTCAAATCCAAACCCAGTGCTCCGAGCTTTACACGGCAGCTCAGAAGCCTTTCCAAAGCAGAGTACAGCAGGACGGCCTCACTGCTCTTCCAGATCAGCTGTCACGTTGGAATGTGTAAACAGGCATATATCTTTTTTACTGCTGGGCAACCGAGCTATTACAAAAGCCTCTGGATTTTCTACAGGCCAGCAACACAACTTGTTGATCTTTCTTCTTAGTTTTTGCAGCGGTTACTTTATGGAATCTTGAAATATTCTGGTTAAGTGGTATGAAAAACCAAGGATAGGGATTTAGCTCATCCAGTCCCTTTTTATTTTCAGTTCATTCAGCATGGCTTTCATTTCAGTACCCACAGATTCAGGAGATTCTCCATAGCATTATTCAAGCCATCAACAACTCAAACACATCTGTGTGTTCCCACTTCCCATACCCCAAAGACTTCTGCACCCATTTTACAGCAGTTTATACGCACACTACAGATTTTCAGTTTTCCAGGTTAGAAGCTTAGGAGCTTCACTTAATCTGTCACGACCTATTCGTTTTATCTTAGTTTATCTGTGTTACCAAGCCACAGAGATCAGTTGCTTTCACATGATTTATTTTTAAAAGGAAAATCTGATGGATGCTGTTTCCTTGTCTTCTTGCAAGATTTCTTACGCTTCCATTTTCCTTCCTGAAAACCAAAATTAGGCTGCCTGATTCATAATCTCGAACTATTACATTAATTCCTCTGTTTTGTGGAGTTTTTTTAGAACTTTATTTACTCTTCTCAAGGTATTGAAGATAACTCGTGGTTCTAAAGTTGTGTAGTTTCACACCAGCCATAAAGCACCCAGTGACTTAATTTGCCATCTGCTCTCAATTAAAACCTTAGGCAAAGACTGATACAAGCTTCCCTTCCCCCGTCTTAATGAAATGTTTTAGCATCAGAAGTTGCTAACTTCCTTTTCCTGTTGACAGCTGACCAGATCCTTTGTCTTCCTTTCACTACCACAGCACTTGCAGACTCACCTCTCCCACAGCCCCGTATCTACTGCTAGGTGCAAGACCTGGCAAGCACAAAGAACAGAAACCGTAGCAACAAACACATAAATAAAAGCCAGAGAAGCCAAAATATTCTTTTATACTTATCCTGCTCAAATCATCCTAACTGGAAGCGAGCTCAGCCTCTGCAGGCTTCCTTCCATCCCTCTTGTGCTGGACAAAATTATCAAGTCAGCTAACGCATTTTCTTTCATTTTAACAGGGACAGTTTGTGCTTGTCTCCAGAATCATAGAACCATGGAATATCCCAGGTTGGAAGGGACCCACAAGGATTATCAAGTTCAGCCGCTGGCTCTGCACAGGACCACCCCAAACCCAAACCCTATGGCTGAGAGCAGTGTCCAAACACTCCCTGAGCTCCAGCAGTGTGGGGCCGTGCCCACTGCCCTGGGCAGCAGTGCCATGCCCACACCTCTGGGACAGAACCTTTCCCTCACCCCCACCTGACACTCCCCTGACAGCTCCATGCCGTTCCCTCGGGCCCTGTCGCTGTCCCCAGAGAGCAGAGCTCAGCGCTGCCCCTGCGCTCCCTGGCAGGGGCTGCAGGCCGCCATGAGGCCTCCCCGTTCTGTCAACCCATCACCTCACCTGAGCTCTTGCTTTCAGGATTTAAGAACTCGCCGCGTTGTCTCCCCCAGTTCTCAGTTTGAGGTTTGCCATCTTGTAGCTCACTTATCTTAATGGTTTTGCTCTCTCTCTCTCTCTCTCCTCCCTTTCCCTTGACCAGTGAATGCCATCATTTCACACTCACCCCTTCTCAGCCACCTTCCACTTCCATGCTCTTGGTGCCTTCTCACCTCCAGTTCACAATCCCACCTTTAAGCACACCTCTCAACTGCCCTTCCTACTGCTCTGGATGCTCACAGAACACGTTGGATGGACACCATGTCCTGCTGCACTCCTTCTCCCTAATTGCAAAAGTCACCTCACTGCTATCTTCTGTGGCCCCAATCCCTTTGGAACTGTGACACAACACTGGCACCGGCTCATTGCAAGATGCTATCAGGCACTCAAGTGAAAGCACAGTAATGATACAGAGATGCCTAAGAAAAACCATCTAGCACACTGTGACTACGATGGTTCACCAGAAGTGTTCAATCCTACACAGGATGTATCAAGAGATGTGCTTTCATGAACCATGGTCAATAAAAAGAGCAAAACGATAGCACCTCCAAGCTAAGTCGTACTATTTGCAACATTTGGTTTCTGCTAACTCAACAAATGAGATTCAGTCATTAACTCACAGGCCACGGGGCAAAGAAGCAGAGCTGGCAGCGAAGGCCCGTGGCTGAGATGTACCCGCATTGCAGCAGACTCCAAGTGTTATTCCTGTTCTCCAAATCACTTTCTAAAGTTCCTGTTCATATAAAGCACCCTAAAAAAGCACAGTGTGAACACAGGCTGCAGGCAGTTCCCACAATAGATAACTTCAGCATCTCTGAAGTGCTGGATATTGAGTTAAATTTTGGGTAGTCATGTGTGGAGCCAGGAGTTGAGCTCACTGACCCTCGTGGGTCCCTTCCAACTGGGGATATTCTGTTCTATGATCTGCCACAGGTGAAGGAATCTGCCCTAACAAACTCCCTCCTGTGACAACCTCTGCCCGTCCCTGCCCTCTCCAGGTCCCTTCCCAACCACAGCTCTTTTAAACACACCACCTCTGACCAGCACTGTGTACATCCAAACATTTAGAGTGATAGAAAAGCATCAACAGTGAAAAATCGAAACAGCAAAAAGAACCACAACTCTCTCTTGCATTACTCCCTTAAAAAAAGATAGAAAACAAAACAGCCATAGAGTTCAAGGAGCTCCAGTAAAACAGCAGAAAACAGAACAGGAAGCCTGCAGCTCGGACTGCCACCAGCGGGCTCCCATCCCATGTCAAGCAATAACCATCTCCATGCAACGAGATAACAGAGGAGGTCCCAGAGATAACAGAGCAGGTCCCTGAGCTTACACCCATCCCTTGGAGCAGTGCTCCCAGCACCACGCTGAATCTAGACCATCGCTGGACTCACAAATGCTCAAATCTGTTCAGCCATTCTGCATATACACGCGTGCCAAGATAATGAAGAGAAAAACATTTGTAGCAGTGCAAGAAATGACTACCAGCACGTTTGTTGTGCTTCGTGTCGATGGTGACACGCTCATCCACCAGCGTGCACATCCACCTTTCCATTGGGAGGTTTCTTCACACACACTCCAGCACGAGCAACTGCAGCCATGAGCAACCCTCCCAGCACAGCCATCTGCAGGAAGCTCACCCAGTCCATGAAAGTGATGTATACAAATAAAAGCAGTGTGACCTGTGAAGATGACAGCAGGAGTGCAGACCGCATGGATTCCCAGGAATGAAGTGCCTGGGGATTCCTTTTTCTATAGAATGTGGGGTTCTATGCTAAAGGAACACAGCTGCAGCCTTGATTTACAATGAGGAGATGCTCATGAGGAACAGTTTTCATGGGCAGCATTGTAAGAAATAAATGCTAACCACACCTCTGATGTACCATTTGTTTTAGGAAATGAGAAGCCATCGACGGCTGCTGGCCAATGACACACGGTCCCAGCACATCCCACATCCCCGTGCCAGGAGGGACTCACACCTTTCAAGAACACCTGAAGCAACTCCTCTCACTTGGCTGAAACACTCCTGATTTCCAAAGGCTTTTACAGTGAGCTTTAGGTGGAGCACTGCCAGGACACAGGTGACCATCCCAGGTCAAGAAAGCCACGATGAGAGGGCACAGAAACCTCCTCGAACGCTCCCCAGGAAGCAGCTGGAGGAGGTGGGCCCACAGCAGCTCATGGCTTTTGAAAGACTTGTGTTAAATCTCTGCTTCCATGGGGCAAAGGAGCCCTGCAACAAACCCCACAAACAGCAGCGGAGCTCACACACAGGAGGATCTTCAGCAGGCAGCCAGAAAGAAGCCCTCAGAGCAGCTTCCTGCCCCTGAAAGCAAAAGTGCTCTCAACTGTTAAGCTCCCAGCTGTGTGCTACTGCAGAGACCCCCAGCACCCACCAGAGGCCAACAGCACGCTGTGTTCTAGGAGTGCCCAACCCTGCTGCTCCATCAGAGAGAGGACTTAGCCCTGGGCCACACAGAACCAATGGAAAGAGAAGATGGAACAAGAATCCATCTCCCTGAACACCGGTTTGACTGAGAATGCTTCAGATCTGGCTTTGTTATCCCCTAACAAAATGCCAATTAATAGACTAATTCACTTCCAGAGGTTTTTCTTAAAATTTTCTGCTGAATTAACTAATGAAACACTGCTGTAAAACCACGTCCTGGCTTTCTCTTGCCATTTCACTGCCTGAGAATCGTAGTGCACTGCTTAATGAGACGGTAATCCCACAGCAAAACACTGGAATGATACCCTAACATTGCCACCAAAGCAAACAAACAAAAATATGAGAAAACATGCTATTGACTCTGATAGAGCTGCTTGAATAACACGGGGCACCAAAGCAGTAATTACAACATCAAATTGTTTTATTTGACAGAAGTAACAGAATATAAGCAACTGCTATCAGGACGAAAGGAGAGAGCTGGCTGCTCATGGACTTGGTGCTATCATGGCAATAAAACCAAGGGCACTGCACATGTAAAGCTGACATTAAAGAAAGTGTGTATCAGATTTTTAGTGGGAGATACAAAAGAAATTTTACATACTTGTTTTTCTTTGAAGACAGAATTCAGGCTTTTTTTTTTTTTTTTAAATGAAGTGCAGGTTTTCTACAGCAATAGCTATCCCATTCATTTTTGAAGTTTCTGCTCTGAAAATGAACGTTCGTGGTATTCTGATGAAATGCTCAGATAGCAATAGTTAAAAGTTATGCTGTACATTCCTCCCGAGGCCATGAGAACCACAGAGCACACGAAGCATTCGGCCACTTCACCTCTGCAGGTTCTGTGCAAAAATGAGAAGTGAGGGCAAGCAGCAGCACCTGGAATGCATTCATCCTACACATCCTGGGAAAGCTAAACCCAAACAGCAGACAGAGATAATCATATCCACAGCAGTTAAAGAAGAAAAAATATTAAGAAAACCCCAAACATCTGCATTGGCACCACCAAAAAAAAATCCCCTACTTGGTTTTAACAATTGTTTCCTGCAACCTCAGAGGAGCACTTTGCAAATAAGGTAAATTCTCCCTGCTGCAGTCTTTAACCCCTGCTCTTCTTGCACCTTTGTGCAGACACAGCTGTCAGCACCTCTACAGCAGAGGAAAATCAAAGGAATAGTGGAAAGAGAGGAGTTGTGTCATCTGCAGCTACCAGCAGCTGTGCACAAAGATGGAAGCTCTGAAGGACACAAGCTCTCATCAGACACTCGTGTCTGTTCTGTGCCCTGCAGAACCTCCTGGTGATGGGTTACCAACAGGCACAGGCAAGAGAGACAGCACTAAGGATGGGCTGGAACAGTGCCCTGAACCATCAGGGTCTTTAGCCTCTCTTTCTCCGTGAAGTCTGCACATCATCACCTTACACTACAATCCTGTGATCTATTCTGAAGCTCTATACATTTAGAAAAAGTTTAGTACCACAAAAAAAAATGAAAAAAAATAAAGGTGGGATGGCAGCTTGTTTAAAAGTAACCCAATATCTAAGTTTCTTGTTAGGAACTGTTTATGGATCATCACGCCATTTCTTTGTCCCTGGAGATGTTCAAGAAACGTGGAGATGTGGCACTAAGGGACATGGCTTAGTGGGCAATATTGGCAGTGGGGGGATGGCTGGACTGGATGATCTTGGAGGTCTCTTCCAACCTTAATGATTCTGCGATTCTATGATTCTAGAGGGAGATGCAGCTACCCAGTACCATTAAAGTCCGTGGTGGTTCTGGTAGAGCAGTGACCTCACCCTGAAGCCTCCTGGTGTTCAGCCCACGCTGCGTGCAGCTGCCATCCTCACAGCCCAGAGGTGCTCCAGGTTCAGCTGCTGTGTTTCACAGGAGAGCTGTCCAACTGCCACAGGATACCAAGAACAATCCAGTTTTCATGCAGAGAAGGTTGAATTTTGAAAGCAAAAGGAACTCATCTGAATTTTAAATCCAGATCAGCACGAGGCGATTTCAGGATTATGCTGCATGACAACAGCACACTGCTCAGAAGTGAGAACATGACACAGTTAAGATCTCAGCTGTCAAGGAGCTTAAAAAAGGTAATAAAAAAAGATAATTATGATGAGTTTATTCTTTCCATCTTTGAAAAGGCAAACTGATGGCACTGTGACCTTCACATGAATGCACACACAACGAGCTGCCCAGAGACACACTGCACACCTCGAGGGGTTCTGTAGGAGGGCCTCCAATGCAGTGGATATAAAAAAGCTGTGGAGAGCCTATTCTTCATTTTTAGGAAGTTTTGTTTGCCTTTTTTTTTTTTTTTTTTTAAAATGGAAGAACATACTGCTGCTCTATTATAAATAGGAACCAAGTTACGTTGCTATTAATGGCATCACTAAAGCTCACCTGTCTCCAGCTTTCCTAAGAGAGGATGCTTTCACCCTGCCCAGGCTTTCACTGTGCCCCACAGATGCAAGCATTGCTCCTGTACAAGCTTGCTCCCTATTCACTAGCCACGATGCTGCAGTTATCATCCTAAAACCCCAGTGTGCTCAGGACACAGGGCCACGAACACACACCCATCCCACCTGGCAGGGCTCTGTGCTGCTGCCCCTGCTCTCCCATCTTCTCTGCTGTGACCAAATTACCCCAGCTGAAGGCAGAGGGGCATCAACCGCAGCTCCAGCTTCCAGCTCCAGTGCACAGAAGTGCTGGTGTGCAACAGCCTGATGCACAGCAGCCTGCCTCGGGCTTCACCAAATTATTCCTACAAATCATTGTTCTGGATGTGTCATCGGGCAACTGGAAGAGATCATGAGTGAATTCCTACATGTTTTAGGGGATACCTGCTAGTTGCCTACACCCTCTCAAGAGTGAAAAGCAGCATTCCCATCAGAGTTAGCACTGGAGAGGAATACCCCTTTCACATGTCCTCAGCTGCCATCATCACCAGAGCTGCAGTTCTGAAAGTTGAACTTTTTCTCTTCTAGAAAAGTTGAGGAGCACAGCAGGATAAATACTTTCAGAAAGTCCCTGTACTCACCAAAAGGAAAAAAAGGTTTAGATGAAAATGACAGCATAACCAAATCGTACTGCTGCACACCTTGAGGTACCTACAGCTTCACTATCCTCCTGTCCTCAGGAAGAACTACCACAGCAGGTGAGGAATTCCTCCTAAATATTAAGGACTACAGTGGTAACTGTGAAACCCCAGAGAGGCTGAGAAGGGTCCATCCATGGAGCCATTGAGAACTCAGCAGGACGAGCACGGCCCCGCAGATGCCCCACACAGCAGCACAGTTTCCTAAGGGTGAGCCATAGGGATCTGTGCACTCTATAGTTTGTGCTCCTTAGGCCCATGCAGCAACCAGCTCTCAGCTACTGAAGGAATTACACACAAGTATTTCCAACAGCTGAAATACCGTTAATGGGTTAAGACGATGGCACTGAAAAACAAACCCACAAAAGCCCGTTCCAGCATCAGCCTGCCAGCCTCCCAGAACAATGAGCCTTTTCTTTTACATTCTTTTACGCAGCGGAAAATTAAAGCTTAGTATTTTTATCTTGATAAAATGATATTGCCAAATAAGAAAACCTAGAAAGGGCTTGCGTGACACCTGAGAGGTGATTTTTTCTTTTAAACTGACATTGACATCAGCCTGAATTCTTTAGAAGCTTTCATCCACCTTTCCTCCAGCTCTGTGGCAGCTGCCTTATCCTCCTTTTCCTCAGCTGTTTACCCCAGAAGTATCAGCCTCTCTCTTTTTTCCAGATCCTTACTATTTAGGCAACATCATTCCCTTAAAATACCTCCTGGGACACCAATAGCAGAGGCAGTGCAATACCAAGGCCTGCCAGCAGAAATAAAACACCACCTTGTTAATCATTGATCACAGAAAAGGGGGAAGAGTGTAAGCAGCCAGCTAATGGCTAAATGCCTTGTAAATATTTACTGAATTGCAGGCTTCCATCATGAATCTCACTGCGTCAAGCTTCAGCAGGGAGCAAGATTTCATCCTTACTATCACAGCCCAGTGCCATTGAGTCCCATCACCAAGCAGACAGCTGAGCTTACAGACCCATCTCACCCGTCCTTGGCTGTAAATTCATGCTCCCCCAGCACCAAACGCCTCGAAGGCACCAGCATCACAAGGACTCCCCTTGAACTGCAGCTTCAGCCCTGCTCAACAAAGCCCTGTCCAGGTGCCAAGCCGTGCATACCTGCAGGATGAGACAAGGTTCCCAAACATCACAGCTTGAGGTTCACAAAAGGTGCGAACTGGGGATTTGGAGGCAGATCCTGGAAGTGTCACTCCTGCTGTCAGAGCACTGCTGTGCCTCGCAGTCCCTCCCAGCACCAAGCAGGGCTCAGACCCTGGCTCCAGGCAGGGGCTCACAGCTGTGCTCTGCTGGCGAGAGCCCAACAAGACCCCAACCATGGGAAGTATAAACAAAAAGTCACTTAGAAAAACATATAAAGACTCCTAGCTCCGAAGAGATATGAAAATTTAATTCTGCTCTGAGAACAGTAAGTGTATGCTTCCCCAACATTCACGTTCCAAGAGCAGGATATTTACTTTTTTAATGGGATGCAGACTTTGGACTTGTTCCTGTGCCATGCCCCGGACTATAAGCAAGCGTATGGGATGAACCTGGGCAGAATCCCCCTCAAAATACTCCTGGATTTCACACAATCCCATTTCCTTCAGCTAGCCAGCTTTAACAAGAACCCCCTTTCCTTTCCATACCACAACAGAGACCTCCCTACAATGCTGGAGATGTCAGAAGAGCAGGGAACTAAACATTTGTTATGACGATGTTTCATAAATAACCATGCAAAGGATCATGATCTTGCAAGTAAACTTTTTTTTAAAATTCAGACATAGTTAAAGTAGATTCCTAAACTTTTGCAGAAACGCTGAAGGGTGAGCATACAGAAACACTGGTGCTACTCACTCAGGAAGGCAGCTGACAAACCACACCAGAGGAGGAATTAGAGGCGGCGATATTTCATTAAATTCTCTCGCAGCTTTTAGCTTTGTTAACATTGTATAGGAAGCGTGAGCGGCACCAGAAAGGCCCCTGGAATAATGCAGCCTTTCCATAACCCTCTATATTGTTCTGCTGCTGCCTCGCAGCCGCCAGGAGAAGTTTCTCCACGGCAGCAGAACAGCGAGCGCTGCTGACGCCAGCGCGGGTCTGTGGGACTTCAGCAGGACACGGAAATCCCAGAAACAACGACAACGACGACTTGAGCACGTTGTCCAAGCTCCTCGACAAGCAAACTACACGGTTCTTTTCTACAACAGTAGGTAAATCTCCCCCATGTTTGACTAAATGACAGATTACATCAGCTGGGTACGCTGCCTGGAAGCTGGACTTCCAGCTCCAAGTCCCACCTCACCCAGTGCTCTCCAGAGCGGTTTCACAACCCAGAGCCCGTTTTAACCACCACCCCCGGGGCTGCTAAACTAGAGAAGCACAGCACCATCACCGACCATGGAAAGTTTCGGCTGAGTTTTCCCTCTTTTCCTCCTCCTGTTCCAAGGAGAAGGCTGAGGACAAGTGGCAGAGCCATGCCCCAGCCTCACTGCACCCATACTGCCTGTGCAGCATGCAGAGCTGAAGGTAAAACCGTGACACTGGCGTTCTGATCCCCATTCCACTCAACTTTACTCACAGCCAAAGAGGTTGGAGAAAGGCTGCACGTGCTCCCTTGGCTGTTGAGCTGCAGCCTGGGAACCCCGTGATGTCATCCTAAAGCAAACCTCTGCAACAATTAATGAAAAACTCACCTTGTCTAGCTCCGTGCGTTGGTTCTGTTGGAGGATCAAGGATTATTTTATCAAACAACTGGAAAAATCTTCCAACAGCACACTGAACAAAATGGAGGATGCCCTGACCTCTGTGTTTACCAAACCAATTGGGGAAGATGCTCCTGGTACTCAACACCTGGACGACCCAGCAACACTTCCATCTTGAGTCCTAAAGACTACCAGCACTGCCAGCAACAGTTTGACAGACAAAATCCTGCAGATATTTACGTCCTGCACTGCTCAGGGCTCCTCCAAGGAAGGTAAATGACTGTAATTAAGATACCAGTGACGACTGAAAGCCGTGTTTCGGAGACAATACTGCAAACTGAGCAGCGGAGCAGCATCTCCTTTGGTCATGTGCCCACAGCCGAGGGAGAACACAACATCATGCAGGTGGTGGTTGGGAACAAACTGCCCAAAACAGCCACCCCAGCCCACTCGGAGCAGGTCCCAAACCACCTCCTGGCACCACGCAGGGCACAGCTCGCTGCGTGCGGTCTCACAGGAGCACAGGAGGGGCTGTCGGGCACCCGGAGCAGCAGGCAGGTCGTGGTTTACAAGCACGCTGCTATTTTTTCCTGTTGTTGTTCCAAGGATCACACTGAGCCCCTGGGAAGGGACATGAACAGAAGGGATGTTTTCCAGAGGGAAGGGCGCGAGCGTTCAATTTTGCCCAAACGTTGCTAAAGTATCCTCAGGTTAAGCATCTCCATGCTGCTCCGTTCAATTGAAATGTATTATGATTCCCCTAGAAAAAAATTAAAGCGACCTCTCTAGCAAGTACCCGCTGCTCTCCTTCGCTGGAACAGATCACAAACCTGCAATCAAACATGTTGATGTTTAACTCTTACTAAATACATTTTCTCTATTACTTAATGTACAAGCCAACTGCTTACAGAGACGCTAATCCATGTGAACTTTGCAAAGAGCTTTTACGGGTGTTCTGCCACTTAGAACACTTGAGATTTATACAGACAGCGTTTTGGAACGTGGAGTCCAAAGAGCAGTCTTAGCAGACACAGGGAAACATCCCATGTTTATTCCACTGGAGCAGTCAACTACCCAACCTGAAGAAACACTGGGTTCCTTTATAGAAGGAAATAGTAAGCAAAACCCAAACTGCTTGCAAAGACATCTGCCCTCTGGACTCGGTCACCCTCTGCACAACTGCAGCCTTTTATCAGCTATTTAGCTGAAAATGCAAGGTACAGATTCCCAGAGAATCACAGCTGCTGTACACATATGGTCTTAATCAAAGTCAGAGAGCCCATTTACTCCTGCAAAGCGCTCCCCACCAGCCAGCTAGCTATCACCTAACCAGCTATTAAAAAGGTGAAAAGTGTGACCCTGCTTTCCAGACAAAATCATTACCCATTCAGAACTGAGACCTTATTATCCAAACCAGAAATCTTTACCTGACCTTATTAGCAGAAGAGAAGATAGAACCATCTGCCACCTGGGGGTCACCACACAGAGACAACCTGGTGGAACTTAAGGAATCATCTTCACAATAAAAAAAATACAGATATTTATATTTAAAAAAAATTTTTTTTTTGAAAAGCAGCATTGTACTCTTATTTTTCTTTGGTACCATTGAAGATGTTTTCAAAACAAACCCCATGTTTAGGGCAAACACTGCTCAAACACACACGTCCTTACACCCTACCATCCCACTTTCTCAAAGGGTTGGAGTGAGTTTTGCACAAACTGAACCTTGCTGAAAATCACACTGCTATGTCCTGAGCATCATCCCAATGCTGTCTTCTCACATTTTCAGGGTTAACTTCTTTTCCCCATCTCCTATCTCTGCTATTACCATCACATCAGAGTTGTTCTTGCATCTGGGGCAACGTTGCCTGAAACAGCTGATTTCCCTCCTTTTAATGATCCTATAGTTCTACAACACCAGACAGTAGCAGCATTTAGTTATTACATTTAAGACAAACAAGAGTTTGATTTAAAGGTATGGAACAGAATCCATCACCTCCAAGGCAACAGAAGTAGTGACATTTTTAAGAACTCTCCTCTTAGAGCTCATTTGCCTGCCAGAGTGATGCTAAAAAGGTAATTTATAGGCAAGTGCAGCAGCAATAGCACAACATGTAAATACAGGAACAAGACCTGAACAGATTCCTGCTTCCCAACTGCCAGGTTGGATTTCCAGTTTTGTTCAAGCTGGCTCCTGTTGTGACACGCTTACAAGAGTGGCAGCAACCACAGGGTAATGTTGGCCACCAACAAGCTTAAAAGAATTAGGGGGGGGAGAAGACACAACCAAAAAAAAGACAATCTGATCAAAAAACAAACAGCAACACAACGTGAACAGTGAGCGTGCTGGGCAGTAACCCTAGTTCAAGTTGGTTGGGTGTTGCGTTGACATTGCCAGCATCCTTCTCAGCACAGGCAGCGAGAACGCGCTGGAAGCTTTCAAATTTCTTATGGGCACAATAAAATGTATTCGAATTTCAGGGCACAGCTCGCATTAAGTTGTCAGTTTTATCATGATAAGCTGGAGAGAAAAACACGTAGGTGTTCAATACACTTTACAATTAGCAAAGACATCTCTTGGCGTTTTTCAGGTTTCACTTTCATTCTTCATTAAACCTCGCCATCCTTGCTGCCCAGACATCCCAACACGAGGGAATCTTCCAGAAAGACACGAGATTTTGGAATGTGAGAAAACAAGGAGTCCCACCACTCCGTGCTCAGGATAAACCCGATTAAACAAATCCACTTAAAATCTCATTCCTTGGTGGATAAGCACTTTACAGACCTCTACACTGATGCAAATTGTTTTACAGTTATGTTGTAAACCCCCTCCTTCAGGGACTTTTCAATTGATGTCAATTTGCAATTAGCAAATGAATTGCAATGCAGATGGCATTCAGCATTCTTTTTCTTTTTTGATTCCCCAACGCACACAAAACCCCCACTGCATTTCCAAACCTCTCAGCTTAGGGATTCTCAACAAACCCAGCTTCATATCATGAGAGTCATGAGAACTGGCTGGAGGCCAGCAAATGACTTGGCAAAGAGAATCGTCTTCCAGCACTCGCAGCCCGTCATGGAGAAACGAAACTGCTGCGGAGAGCTCACAGGGAATGTCATTTCAGATCTGTGACGTGTTCAGTTGGTCACTACGCAAAGATATTTTCACCTCCTTCCTGGTCTGGCAGATAATTCATTTCCTGGAATGCGACCAGTACCTTAGAATACTATTTTTATTGGTATAAATGCCAACTGCAGGCAGTTCATCCTGTTTAGGAATTCCTAGGTAAATTATTCTGGCAGCCATCCTCAAGGATTAGACAGGTCACCTGCATGGTGGGGGAGCAAAGAGCTCCTTTTAGCCAAATGGGACATTCTGCCCTTAATTTTGAAGGCATGCTGGAAAACACCTGGTTTATTACTGGTTTGTTTGTCACTTTTCAGGCATCTTCTCCCTTTCAACACAGCACAATATTCACTCAAGGCTTTTAAACAACTGCAAAAAGGAAACAGAAGAAATAAACATCCTTAAGAACCAAAGCTGCCATGCTGTAGCAGTGATCCTGCATCAGACACAAGATCAAGATCTTGATCTTACTAGATTTTAATAGGGAGTTAACAGAGAAGTCTCTCCTCAGGCAGCTCCTGCAGCATTTTGGCCAACCTGTCTGTGCTGTATGGTGCAGGGCTCCTCATGGCTGCTCCATCCTGATCCCCAAACACCTCCCACAGGTTCTCACACCAGAGCCATCCTGGACACAGCCAACAGCATCAGCCTCTGAGCCCCTCCAACTTCAGCATCATCAGAGCACAGGGAGGCAGCTGCTGCAATTCAGCAATTTAAGGGGAGAAAAAGGCAAAATACAGCAAGGGAGATAACTAAAAACAAATAAATAACAACAAAAATAACATTAAAGGCTTTTTTTTTAAAATACATATTTCTAAGGGTTTATTTATATCCATTACTATCTTCAAATGTCCTTTCTTCCCCAGGTGGTAAATACCAGCTCTTCCCATGTGCTTGGTGGGAGCAGGCATAAATGCCCAAGTATCTCCCAGGAATGTGTCACTACTGAGCCCTCCTTCACCTGAACCAGCACGAGGAAAAGGTGCCAACTTCACCATTCCAGCAAATCCTAACTGCAAAACAACTTCAAACACAAAGCCTTCTGGTAATTAGATCTCAAATAACCACAGATGTGCACTCATGGGTATTTAATGTGAACGTGTACATTCAGACATGTATGTACACATCAACTTTTGGGGACAAAAAAGCAGCAGCACATGAACATTCTCAAATGTATACCTGTAAGGACTATGCATAAAATTTGTATCTTTACAGAACTTCTTAAAATACCCCTTTTCAAAGATGCACAGCCTGGTTCTTCTACACACATTCATAGCAACAGCATCTGCTGGGGCACTGCTTCCTTCTGCTGGCTCTGAGGCTGGGAACAGCTCCAGCCCCTGCCATGCTGGGTGATGCCAGGAGCTGACTGCTGAGCTCTGGAGATGTCCCGACCTCCACTCCAGAGCCAGGAGAAGTGCCATCCCATGGAGATTTCAGCACTGCAACTCGTGAAATAGGGAACATTTCGATGTGCACTGCTGCTCACAGCAGACAGGGAAAGGGCAAGCTCTGTTCTGCTGCTAATTCCTCTGGGAGCCCCAGGCTGCAATTCAGGAAGCAAGAAAGCTCTGAGGGTGGGGGAGAGCAGAGAGGTGACTAAAAATCAATACACTGCTTTCCACCGAGAAAATAAGGAGGCCCTACAACAGCAGCAGGAAAAAAAACAGAAAAAAGCACTGACAGAATTGACTGGCCCATTACCCACGAGAGATGGCCTGGCTTGAAACAAAACCACCAACACACACACCAGAAATTCAGGCTGGGATTCATCAAATGTTTATTTCCTACAGAATCGTGCTGAGTTTTTTTTTCCAAAAAAAAAATAATAATAATAATAATAATCTGAGGAAATGCCACACAGAATAGGTTTTGATAGATCCTTCATTTGGGGTGGTTGCTCCCCAGAACAGAACACAGCCAGTAGCATTTTATTGCCCCGTCCACCAGGCTTTGGAACCACTAACAGAGGTCCAGAGGAGATTAACAGTTCTTCTCTGCAAAAATAAATAAGGAAAAAAATCTCATTTTAAAAACCCAACATCCTTCAGATCCAAGCCTACCATGTATTTATTCAGATGTAACTCACAATACATTTCCTAGATAATAGGACTCGAGTTTCGAGTACAGCCAACCCCTTCTAATAACGGGGTTTTCGGTCCTTCCTTTAGAAATCACGCTTTATCATCTCGTACAAAGAAAAAGAGCTGGGCCACTTTTCTGTAAGCTATCATTTTGATATCACAGAATAAAGCCCACAAACTTTACGTAGGCCCAGCACTGCTCACAGAGCTTTCTCTGCCAGTTTCCTAAAGCTTGTGTTTCTACCCCTAATTTCTGCTCACAAAACAGCAATGGCACTGAGAAGACCAAACTGCGTAGGACTCATTTTGATTTACAAATCCTTTTTGTCTTACAGCAGACCCTAAGAATACATAAAAGGCCAAAATGATACGACAGCAGACTGCCCAGAACAGACTTTTCCTGCTCTATTTACAAGTTCCTCCTGCCTTCCACATTTGTCACATCCATGTCCATTTTACGCCGTAACCTCTCCAAGCAAAAATAAAACAAGCTCCCATCAAACTCTGGCAAAAATAGAATTTATAGGAGATTATCATTTCCAATATGGAACGCTTAAAAATGCCTCTGGCTCCACTGCAGCACAGAAAGCATCTCCCCTCCTGCCTGCCCCGAGCTGGAAGCTCTCAAATGCAGCCGTGCTGAGAGCCACCGGTGCATGGCTTTCCCCAGCGCCATCCTGCCCGAAAATAAAGCTTTTCTCAGGGTAATTCTATACAACAGACGCATGAAGGCTAAAGGGAATTCCTGTGGGACTTTTCAGCCGTGTCTCTCCACTTCTGCAAGGAGTCACCAGCGTGCAGCCCTCACCTGCAGACCAGATGGCGTCTCTGGACGCCTCGTGAGGCTGCGTTACCTCGAGAGCAGCACCAAGGACGCAGTCAGAGCAGGATGGAGCCCACAGAAGGCACTGGACCCATCCCCTGCCCCACTGCTGGGCCCCACATGGGCTCAGCAGCCCTCAAGAGCTCTCACTTTCTCCTCTGCCCCTTGTCTCCCAAGTCTTGTGGACAGAAGCACCTGAAGTTTGACTCACAGGAAGCCATTAGAGCTACCTCAAGGAAACTCTCCATAGGCTAGTGCTGAGTAATGGACAAATTGACTCCCAAAGTTCACATTTCCATACCTAGGACTGCCTGAAACTGGACTTCCAATGGCAAATAAACACTGACCGACAACCCTGGATGCTGCCAACCCTTCTTCCAGCAAATAAAATTCCGTCTTATCGCAAAACAAAGGCTTACTTGTTTACAGGGTGAATATTTAAGACCTGTTCTATATAAAATACATGGGCCAGAACTAATTTGCAGCCATTTTCCTATTTGAATCACGACTTACAAGATAGCAAAATGCATGAATTAAGCGTTGTGTGACAGGAAAACAAGACTCCAACAGTTCAACCCACCGAGCAGGCAACGGGAACAACACCTCTCATCAGTACCAACCCAGACGAGCCAGTTTTGTTTCTCTTAGCTTTCACTTTCCCCCCAGCATTTTCATTTGGTATCACTTTAAAGACACAAACCTGGACACGTTATCTGGAAGCCTATTTGCACCGTTCTGATTAAATCCTGAAAGATGAAGCGCGGCACCGATCACGCTGCATTTTACTGATTATCTCGGAAAACGCTATTTGCATTTCTGGATGCTGAATTGACAAAATGTAGGTCAACTTTTTTTTTTTTTTTTTTTTTTTTAAGGCATGTTAAACTTCTGAACATTTAATTATTGCACCGAAACAAACATGAAATTGAGACAGCACTATGAAGGAATGGTAATGCCACAGCTTCCTGACACCAACTCCACAGCAGATATTCACACAAATTATCGTGCATGCTACTGCCAGTGCCCTTCAGCTTGTTAGCTGCCACCTTAAATCAAATCCTGGATTACTGCAGGTTACTACGCTCTCCCCGGAACATAAAACCTACTGTATGGTTCCTCTGGTTTCATGTAACAGCTGTGTCATTAGTTAATGATTTAAAATTTTACCCTCTGCGAGCAATTCACATTCCAACGCAGCGCCCAAGTGGTTTCCACTTCCATTTCTCAATGCTAAAGTAAAAAAAACCTGTAAATAACGTCATAAAAATTGGTTGAGACAGTGTCTCAGGAATGTTGATCTATCTTCAAATGTTTAAGTACTTTGAATCCCGGTAAGTAATGACAAAAAAAAGACTAAATATTTTTATATATTTTCAAAACACGTCTTACAGAAGATACAAATAAATATTGACTTGGGTTGCATTCTCAAAATAGGCTTTCAACTTTTGGTCTTAAGTACTTGTTATTTGAAGTGATAGTACTTCTATTGGCTGTTTTGCTTTGTTTTATCCACTTTTATTTGAACGAAAGCTCGCCTCTTTGTGAAGATACCCTTGGTGAGTTACACTGTTCATTAAAAAAAATTGGTAACGGTTTAGGTTCCATTTTGGAACTTTCCCAACTGTTTTACTGCAGAAGAAAAGGCATTTCTGTAGACACAATAAAACACTCAGGTATTCTGAAAAATTGAAAAAAGAGATGCTCTGCTCACGGACAGATTTCACTGAAGTGAGGAAGGATGCATCTGAAGGCAGAAACGTGACCAGCGCGGCCTGAAGGACTGGGTACCTCCAGGACTGGGCTGGTACTGCACTGCTGCTGGAGCAGCCACGTGGAAGTGCCAAGAATTTGCATCAGGTATGAGGAAGAAATAAAAGCACGGATGGGGAAAAAGGGAAATGCACCTCTCTGGGCTATTGCCTACGACCCACCCATGAGCACACACTGCTGAGCTGGGCGCACGGACTCCGCATCGCTGCTCGGTTTTCTGGAGGTCGAAGCAGTACGTTAGAGGTCACTGTTCAACTGATTCAAAAGAAGAAAGATTTTCAAAATCCAAGCAGCATCAACAGCTGGTGTCATCTGTACCACTCATCGTACCGTGCCAGATTTTTAAGGCTTCCATCATTGTTTTTCTTGGTATTTTCGTAAGTGCTCACATCCATTGCTGCTAACACATCCTTTTTCACATACGTGAAAGACATTTTTATGTCTACGTTTCCATTTCTGGTGACAAATATTGCTCATGCTTCAAGTTTCCAAGAAAGTCCAAATAACGATGACATAAAGTCGTGCTGTGAAGCACTCTAACGGGGAATTCTTTTAAGCACTAAAATTACAAAAACCACATTTTTCATTACTTACATATCACTTCCAAACGGGAGAACACAAGTTTTTGCTTTTCAGAACTCATTTAACTTAGGCACGGGCCACAATCCTCTAGGAGGACCACAGGCATTTCACAGCAAACACTGGGATAATCACACAGGGTTGTAGCAACTTTCTGTGCTCAGCTTTCCTTCTGACAGACAGCTAAATCCAGTGCACCACCGTGTGGCAACACGGGAAGGAATGGCTCCTGTGCCAAGATCTGGTTTTTTTCCACTTTCTAAATTTTGGAGTATTTGTTCAGCACAAGATCTCCATCTTAGTGTTAATGAGCTCGGGAAGCTCTCGCACCTTCACTTATGTCAAAAGGCAATATTTAATATATCTGGACTAGCAAGAAGGTAGTTGGACATTTGTATTAATAAAGCACAATGTTTACTTAAAAACAGAAGTGCCCCAGGATGAGAAAACAGCTCTTGATTTCCTGCCAGCTGTGCTCCCTTCCACAGAAGTAACTGAGCAGAAGCACACACTGTGCATTAAGCTCCTTTTAAGACATAAATACATATTAATAAAAATAAATCAAGCTAAACGCTGAGCACATGATTGATGAAAAGCTTCAAAAATATTGGAAAAAAATCAAACACTTCAAAGTATCCACATGCATTATTTAGTTGTTACCCACTGCTTCTCTCCAGCTTAAGGACAAGAAAAAAAATCCATCTGTCACAAGAAACACCAACAGAAGCTCCTAAAAATCCTGAGAAAATCTCCATTCCTGAAGCCACTCCTGCAATACATTTCTGCAGCCCAACCCCGAGCGCAGGGAAAAGGTCTCCATGGGGCTGGACAGCCTCTGCTCACACAGTGCTGTGCTACTGTAATTCACTGTATTACAAAATTGCAGAAGGGCACAGGGCCAGGCAATACTTGCAGGAGTTAAATACAGAGTTCATTCACCGTGCCTGTGTGCATGAGCCATTTTGTACCACCACACTCAGCTCCCAACCAGCAGCGCGCTCGCTCCAAGCATCCGTCCCCACCGAGAACCCCTCCATCCCCCTCAGCTTCAGGCTCCTGAGCTCACCAAAGGCTTTGCCAAAACCTCGGGAAACCTAACAGGACAGGCAGGGAAGGGAATACAGTGGGTTTTTTGCAAGCTGCATACCTCGACAGCGGGAAAACCTGTAGCTGGAGAGGCACGGGCAGGCAGCGCTCCTTCCCCAGCCCAGCGAGCAGGGCACTGGCAGAGCTCCTCCTGCAGAAGTTGCTCTGGCACGATCCAAGGCTCATCCCTCTGCTCCTCACCCCTCTGCACGTACTACCACACTGTGAAGCAGTAAATCAGTCCACAGCATGTACTCTAACTAACTTAAAAAAAAAAAAAAAGAGAAAAAAAAGAATCTTCCTCCAGCATCAAGCTGCCTGCTCAACTCCAGCCGCCTCCTGCCACTCTCCCCGGCCCACCCTTGCACAGTCTACAAGGCCCCTGCTAGGTAATTAAAACCCATCGTGATTTTCTGCCCCAGCCAAACCACTAGCAAGAACACAATGCACATTATGCAAGTTGCTGCATAGTTATGCAAGTTAGATGCATATTTTGGCTACGCAGCGTGGCTGCCTGCGCTGAAGCCACTTGTTTGAGGTGGATGCTTACTCCTATGTCGAGCTGTCAATTTTTCCTGCTTCTCCCAACTGCCTTTTTCCACCTTAAGGCCCTGACCAGCTGCTAGCAGTGTCACCGAAGCCCTTCCAGCACTGCAATACCACAGGCTGTCAGGAGCAGGGCACCATCTGAGCAGGGTATGACATAAATCTGCTCCAGAGCAGCTCTCAGGATTAAATTCAGGCAGAGCGCCGTGTTCCTGCAGACACCCCATGCTCAGCGCTGCCAGGAGAGAAGAAAACGTCAGAAACCTCCAGGGATGAGCAAGGCCTCGGAGAAGAGGTGGTACAAATCAAGAAGTGAGCAAGGTGAGCACTCCTCTAGGAAAAAATAAATCATCTTTTGGTTTGGTGGAACGCCCCTCCAGCCCTTAGTTCACAATGGTTTTTTTTGGATCTATCTCCATTCTCATCCTGCAGGTAGCACACGTGAGATGAGAGTGGATGGTGACCTGGTGTCAGCCTTTCGCTTGCAAGTGACCAGGAGCAACTTCTGCTGCTGCCCAGGATCCCCTCACTGTGAGCCATGCAACAACAGAAGCACCCTGGGTATCAACAGCCCCAGTTTGAGGGGAAAACTCCTCAACCCGCCGCTTCCAGAAGACCATGGGGTGCTCTACCACCATGCCTGCACCACACAACACCGCTGCTCTGTCAGCTCATGAACCATTTCTGTCCTTTTCTCATTTACCAGCACTTCCCACACCAAAGCACAAACCTAACACCCCCAAACCACCCCAAAGGTGGGACCTTGTTCCCAACAACCCTAAAGAGGCACCTTCACCCCGCCAGCACCGCTCGGTGCCAGCTGCAGGGACGCAGCACAGAACCCTGCCGTGCTTCCAGGAGGTGACAGGACCTGCCAACATCCAGGCTCTGGGGGAGCAGCAGCTCCCTCAGCCGAGCTGGATCCATCTTATTTTGGAGCGGAACGCCGCCTGGACGCGGTGCTTTACGCAAGCGACAGCTGTTGATCCACCCAGCAGTCGGGATCGCCAGCTTGGAGAAGTGTTCCTTCGAGCAGCCTCGAAGAAAAACAAAATACCTGAAAGCTACAGGGATCCTCGGACACGAGGGAAGCAGGGAGGCGGAAAGGAATACCAGAGAGGGGAGAACGGGATCCCAACGCTGGGATCCCAAAGCTGGGAGCAGGCAGTGACCCCGAGCTGCAGGGTGACCACCTGCCAAAGTTGCACCGCGAAACAAAAGCGTTTTATGAAATTAAGCCCCGATTACACCTCGCACCCCAACCCCCTTGGCAAGTTCTCGAGCGGATCCAGAGCCCTTTGCACAAATCCCTGCACCCCCCCGAACCCCCCCGGCCCCCATTGGGGCTCAGGGGCTGCCCTTGCTCCGCGCGTTTTCCGCGTTCTCACCTTTATCCTGAGCGCAGGACAGGATCTCCTCCTCTTTGGGGTTTGTCACCTGGGTGATGATGGACGGGTTGTCCATGGAAACTGAGGGAGATTTCACCTGGCCGCTTCCCTCCCGGAGGCTCGGTGCGTGCGGGGGGGCCGGGGAGGGAGCGAGC
>WBMW01003850.1:521278-549894 GCA_013396635.1 Penelope pileata
GCGGGGCATTCGTGTGAAGGCGTGGCTTCGTGATGGAGGGGCGGGACTTGGAGGTGGCTGAGCCGAAGGAGGGAGGGGGGAGGCTATTGTTGTTGCCTACAAAAGCTTTCGAGGGGTGAGGGCGGGGCCACGACACGGGGGCGTGGCCAGAGGTTGGGGCGTGGCCAAGAGGGGAAGGCGGGGCCGAGACCCTCGCGGCTGTGAGGGGCCCCGGGGGAGGGGCGCGCGGCCTTTCCCGCCTTAGCGGCCGTGTGGAGCCGGTTCCTGTCAGGGGCGGTTTCTGTCAGGGCTGGTGTGCGGTGGCATGGGGAGGCGGTGTGGAGGTTTCAGTGCGACGTGTGTTTGCAGTTTTGCAGAATGTACAGCTAGGAGGTATCTCAGGAGGTTCTTGCAGAGAAAATATGTATTTTTTTTTTATTAAACCTGCCTTGCTGTGCAGGAATTCCCAATTCCAGTGCACCAGCGTGAGGACTGTGCGAGCCGTGCAGTCACCGCACCTCACCACAGGCCTTTGTGTGGGGCTGTCAGTGTAAAACTGAGAAATAAACCCTTTTAAGAAAGTGTATTGGTGTGCTTAATGTAAATAAGCAATCACAGCCACATTTCTCTCCCGAAAGAGAGAGACATTTCCAGCCTATAGACAAGCCTCTGTTGCAACCTTACACAGATGCCATTCAAATATTTTGCTGCGAGTCTTCATGTCGCTGCATTTGTTGAACGCAGAGAAACGTTCCGCATCTCAGTGTGCTTTCCCTCCCCAAACCAACGCTCCCTGGGTGCGTGCCAAGGTACCAGCACGGCAGGTTTCTGGGACTCGTCTCTTTGCTTTGCCCGTCCTATGACAAACACTGGGAAGGAGCACAACGCCGCTGCCTGTTGCGTTGCATCCAATTGTGCAAGTTTCGACCTGTTGTTTAGCTCCGGCTTCTCCAGACCAGAGCCTTGCAGCTGCGAGCAGTCTGGGTGCTGATGGAATGGGTCCTGTTAGCGGCAGAGGCTGGGAGCTCCTGTTCCACGCCATTAGGAAGCTTTATCGCGGCGCTGGCTGTGTTGTAATCCAGCAAGTGCTTCATCTTCTACCCGCCCAGACACTGGAGGCATTTTTAATTATCCAGTGGTTAATTCACATAGCAGCTTTTGCTGAAACAATAAATTCATACCTCTGTTGTTATTCGGTTTTGAGTTTCTGGATCAACGTTTAACCCGAAGCAGCTTCCTGCCAGCTCTGAGACAAAGTGGTTGGCTAGGAGCAAGCTCAAGAATCACCCAGCACTGAAAACATCTTCTGTTTCTGTGCAGGAAAAGGGCAATTATAAGGCAGAGTAGGAAAATGTGCTGTAGTGCTTCTTTTCTATGCAGGAATGAGGAGATAGATAGAAACATCTTGTCTGAGGAGAAGTGTATTTTGCAAGGCTTTACAAATACAGTTCTCACGCTGAGCCGATGTTTTACGTATGCTTTAAATGTTGGTGAGGTTGTTTTTACAACTTAAGTGGTAAAACTCCTGTCAAACATCTACCTGCTTAATTATCTTCATAAGGAATTTGGAACTTGCTCCACTTTGGGGGGAGCTGCCATTTATGGTGATGCAGAATTTGGAAATAGGGTGAGAGAGCATGCCAGGAGGGGACGTGTCTCCCCTCTCTCCCATTCTTGAACTACTTACAAGACCATAACAGAATCAAAAGCAACCCATGTTGTTTCCTTTCTTTACTTTAGAGACACTCTGAAGTATGCACAGGATCTTCCATCTATGATTCTTTGTACGTTACTTGAACAAAATCCTAAATAATCCTGTAGAACACGTGTTTCGTCTCCATTTTACAGACTTGGGGCTGAGGCACAGACAAAACAATACTTTAATGGAAATAAGCTCATAGGAGATCCACATTTTCATCATGGCTCCTGACATTTGTCCTTGCCACTAGAATCTGTCCCCCTTTCAATGCCATGGGATGTTTTATAACAGAAGAAAAAAAAATGGTTTTTGCAGAACTGTTCTACATTAAAAGGAAGCATTTATTTTCATTGATATCAGCTCAGTGAAGGCTTGACCCTGGGCCCACAATGGGAGTTTTATCCTTGACTTTAATGGAAGAACAATCAAGGTCTCATGATATTACATCCTAAAGAAAGGAAAATACTGCAGTTTGTATAAATAAGATAAATGCTTCACAGTTAGTGTAAGCTCTTACGTTCTTGCAATGAATGGTTTATTAGATTGATTAGATGTCTTCAGCTATTAATCAGTTTTGGCAGCTGTTTATTGCTTTGTATACTTCAAAGTAATGGAGATTATCCCTTAATTAGCTCATTGCAGCCCATTCATTGTTTCCTAAATAGTGCCATTACACCAGTAAAACAGTGTCAATACAGAGTTATGGAGTTCCCATTTTATGATGCTTTCATAAAGTTAACACAGCCTGTTTGAAACGTCGCTGTTATTTCAGCACAGTGACCTATTTGATACGGCGTAAGAAATTTTGATGAGAAAACAGTAGAGCATTAAGTGTGCTGGGGCTCTGCTTTCACCGAAGTAAAACACAGCGTATTCCCTTTTGGAACGTATGTACGTGTAAGAATCAGAGCTTATTAAACCGGTATTTATTTGATCGCTTCCAGTTTCACCAAGTGCTGTGAATTCCAAAGATTTTTTGCCTTTGAATACAATGTATTTATTTCTTTTTGCCAATTCTAAAAGAAATGACAAGACTGCAGGCAGTGCTGTTGTTTAGAGGGTACTATTGCCATGCCACGCGGGGATGAAGGAGTACCAAATCAATCAGAAGAAAGCGGCTGCTTTTTATTATCATCAGATCTGGCAGCAATTCATAAAGTAGCGGTTGCATAACAATCTCAGTCTCTTTTTACTCAGCTGTAACTATACCTAACTTTATGAGTTCTCTGATTCAGGCTGAGTTGTTTTGCAGGAATTGGCAGTACTTTCAAGCCCGGAAAGATCCATGCTTTCAGAAACTGTAACATAAGCTGTCTCCCTGTTGCTCCCCAATATAACATTATTGAGGAAGAAGTAACATTAAAAATTTTTTTTTTCTTTTTTTAAATTCTCCTTGCCTTTTTCTATGCATATGTTAGCAGAAAATGTAGATCCTTAGCATGGGTTAAAGCAGCGTTGGAGACAAAAACCAGGTAACATTTTAATTTTTTTTTTAATACCATTAACAGTTTATGTTCAACGCAGACTCTCTATAATAGACTCCTTCTCCAGAAGCTTAAATGGAGTAACCCAGTGGAGACGAGGCCCAGCTGTGCCAGACAGTAGACACCCACATGAGAAACAGTGCCTGAAAAGCACTCAAGCCAGCGTGAAGCAAGCATCTAATTAAAAGGCCTCTCCATAATTTTCGTGCTGGGTTGAATTTAACTGGCGACCAACAGGTGGAAGGCTCAGTATAGCTCATCACCCCGTGACCTACAGGTGACACATCCCGTCCGCCCTGGTTGCTGATGATACTCATTTGCAAGAGAGCCTTTTTCTTAGCAAGCAACCAAACCATGCTCCGGCCTTTTCATGCAAAGTCTCCCATTCCGTGGGTGTGCTAGTTGTGCTTCTGCTTCTAATGGTCAAGTTTAAGCAGTCTCCTGCAGCCTTGAGGTGCCTATCAATGTTGGAGAGCTGGAGGCCCTCTGCCACCAGAATTCAGCTGGCAGCAGTGTCTGTAAGGAAACTCCCACTCAGTCAAAACCGGCTGACTCAAGGCAGCCACTTTAATTCCTTAACGTAGATAACTTGGCCTACAACAGATTAGGGTTCGCTCTGAATCGTTCAAGCTACACAAGTGATAATCTCTACCGCAAACCACCATTTAGGAGGCAGCAGCAACTTCACGTAGCGTAATCGCTTGTCTGTCTGCAGCCTTAGACCACATCCATGCCATAAATTTTGTTGCTGGTCAGAGATGAGAGGTGGGAATTCTGTGTCATCAAGAGACCACAGAGGAGACATGATAGGAGTAGCAAGAATTCACTCCTGGTTCTGCTTTTGTTTCATTTGAGCGCAGCAGTGCGATGCACTAAAACTTGGTTTTGTGCTTCTCTGCATCCCCATTGCCAGCGCTCTGTTCTTCAGTATCCTCCTGTCTCTCTTCTGCAGATACAACGATAGAGGCCTGCTTTCCGTTTCAGTTCTACTGGTTGTCAGAGAGTTTATCTATGGAGCAGATATAATAACAGCTAATCTCGTGTTATGGTTCACTGGCTGTTTATAACCTCTATTAATAGCAACTGTAGAAGGCCTGGGACTGGATTTTATAGGGCACTGGGTAACTGGTTACTGCACATTCCCCTGAGGCTACGCAGCATCAAGTGTAGCAGCTTGTCCTTTCCAGCCTAGATCATGATCGTCTTAACTCTGGCATTCCCTTAGTTTTTGGGATTTAACGTTGTGTTCTTGGTGTTCTTTCTGTGATGTGGTTGGTAAGCAATTGGTTTTGCTCTGTGATTGATACTTGAGAATGCCCCATGTGACTAAGCCCTACCTGGTGTACCAGCTCAGGTGGGTGTCTTCACCATACTTACAATCACTCTGCTGAATTGGCTGGAATGGAAATTGAGTGGAATTGCTGGAAGGAAGTAGGGTAGGTGTGTGATGTTTCCATACTTCTGTGAGATTCATACTTTTAAATGCTTTAAATGCTCTGAATTCTCATTTCTGTTGCTGGTACCCATTCTTAAAAGTGCATATTTTATCCCAAAAAGGTGGGGAATATTAATGGAACACGTGATTCAGTGGCACATTGACCACCGCAAACGGTAGCACATATAAAACTTGGCAAGGTTATGCTTTCTCTTTGAGCAAAGGATACTTGGGAACGTGTCTGTCTACTGATTGTGGAGGAAGCAGCTGATGAGCTGTGATAGAAGTCCTTGCTTCGTGGTAGGACAAAACAGTGGATAAGAATGGCTTGACAAAGGCTTGAAACAGCCCTAAGCAAGGACTCCAGGTCATCTTGGCACACTAGAGTAGTAATTTATTCTAGGAGTCACTGTACTGAAGTAATCAACGTGAGCTATGAAATACAGCAATAGTATGAATGAAAGTAGTAGAATTTGGCCTTATTGAGAAACAGAGAAGGAGGAATGAGGAACACGAAAGCTCTTGTAGGTATGATGTACAGTCATCTGGGTGAACTGATAGTTTAAAAAAAAAAAAGGATTTTTCAGAAGAAAATCCTGCTGACTGTTGGAAAAATAAAGTCAAAACGATTAGGAATCGCAATGAGAAATTCCAGCTTAATTGTATGCCATTCATTTAGAATTGCATAAATGGTAACAGCTTTTGGCCTCTTGCCTAGAAGAGCACCTGAGAACGCACCATTGCATCATCACTGAGAGTATATTGGGCTTCTTTTTTTTAATTATGGGCTGGCTTCTGAAAGTGAAGTGGTTTGATTGGTTAAGGCTGATACTACACCTAACTAGCAGCGAATGAGTACCACAAAAAATGCTAGCCTGAAAACCACAACTTCTCTTTGAAGTCTTTGGAGCTATACTTACTTGTCATTCTGTGCGCATTTGTGGGGCTGAGATTTTGTTCACCCAGCTGCTGGTGGAACATCAGAGCGTCAAGAATGTGTCAGAGCATTTCTGATCCGGTGGGGTAGCCTCTGTGGCTGGAAGTAGAGAAACAAGAGCCAAAATAGGTAGACTAGAGTGAGAAAAAGAAGGTATCTCATGACCTTCAACAAGGATAAATGCTGGGTCCTATACTTGAGTCACAACCTGCTGCAGTGATGTAGTTTTGGGGAAGAGTGGTGGAAAGTTGCCTGTCAGAGAAGGACCTGGGGGTGCTTGTCAACAGCCAGCTGAACACGAGCCAGCAGTGTGCCCAGGTGGCCAAGAAGGCCAATGGCATCCTGACCTGCCTCGGAAACAGTGTGACCGGGGAATTAGGAAAGGGATTGTCCCCCTGTACTAAGCACTGGTGGGTCCTCACTTCGAGTATTGCGTTCAGCTGTGGGCTCCTCGCTGCAAGAAAGTTATTGAGTTGCTCGAATGTGTGCGGAGAAAAACAATAAAGCTGATGGACTGGAAAACAAGAGCTTATGTGGAAAAGCTGGATTAAGTGTAGGAGGAAGAAAATATAATTTCGTGTAGAAAACTGAAGCATAGCAAGGGCAATTTAGCTGGGATTATGCAGGCAATTTCTATCCGGTTAGGACTACACAATCTGCAGCCTCTCCAGTCAGAGATGAAACCATCCAGTAAGATTTTGAAAACTGACCCAGTAAAGACAGTAAGAAATACAATGTGGTAAGTGATGTACTGCTCCCGGAAGATAGACAAAGTCCATAATTCCTGATCCTATCACCCACCCATCAGAAACAGAAACACTGAGCTGCCCCCTGGGCTGCAAGAGCTCAGCGCTGTGAGCAGACACAAAGGGCTCATGGAGCGTGTGCTATTGCCTCATGCAACCGCAGTGCAATCATTTGTTAAAAGGGTGCCAAGTGTAAAAACGTAACTGATGCTGTGTCAGTGGGTCAGTGGGAAGCCTCTGCTTGTTTATTTTTGTAGCCACCACCACCCCAGCAGGATACTGCTGAACTGAGATTCTCACATAAGCCATTCCCAACTTGAAGCCTGTCCCAAGCCACCAGCTTAATGAGTGCCATTGCTGTCATTTGCAGCTAGCAGAGACGTGGTTGTAAATGGAAGCAAAAAGATCGCGGTGTTAGGAACTGAAGATGCGTAGGCAGGCCTGCCACAGCAACAGACTCACACAGTTGCAGAGTGCTAACTGCTTTGGAGACTGATATGCTGTGTTAATTCAATTAATTAGTTTTTCAGCTCGTTGGAAGATCAGCCCATGATGTACAAATATCTCAGGCCAAACAATTTTTTCTTGACTGTCATGGGTGATGCGCTCCGCGTGTGATTGTCTTTCAAATGTTCGTCCCGATGTTCTCAGGTGATTTTCTCCAAGCTTCACTTGACGGCTCTTCCATATTTCAGTTTCCCTTGGGTTAGTAAATGAAACATTTTCTTTGCATTGTGGCATTACATTCCGTTGGGGAGATCTATATGTCTGGGTACAAGCCAAACTGGTGTTTAGAGACTATAATAAAACTGGAAAACAGTATTGCAGCGTGTTTGTCCAAGCATCATTTGCAGTGCTTTGCCCCTGGCTGGTCGTCCTGCAGCTCTGTGCAGCAGAAGTGCACTGTGCTCCATTTGCATGAAGGGAAGACTTTGAACTGGCTGGCATTTTGAGTGAAATTCCCCATTGGCTGAAGGCCCTGTGCAAGATCCATGTACCATTCAAGTTCTTTATGCATTAGCTTTTACCAGAATAGTTAAATAATGAAGACGGTCTGTTGGCCAATATATTGATAAATGAATTACTTGGCTTCCGTTGACTGCTGTTTATCTGACTGTGTGGTTACTATTTGCAAGTATTCATGCAGCTCCAGCTACATGTTCCTGGGTCATGGGGTGAGAGTACTTCTTGGGAGAGTTGGGTTTTGGCCTCCGCAGGACCTCCCCTGATCTCTCCCTAAGGAGGAGTTGGAGGCTGAGGAGTTGTGCTGTATTTACCGGCTGCCTGGGCCTGAGACAAAACCAACAAACAGCTCGAGGACACCTGCTTGACCTACGCTGCTTTGATTTAGAGAAATAAAACTCTACCCCACAGAGAAAGGGCTGAAATCCTGCTGCTCTTGGGAATGTTATTTCAATGTACTTGTTCAGTGAGTTGGCCTGGTAGTTTACAATTCAGAAACCCTAGAGCATTTGTGAATTGTGAGGGAAGTACACTATTCATTATCTGCTGTCAGGCATTCATCATTCCAGTGTAAGCTTCAATCCTCTCATCAAGATGCAGAACATTACTTATGACCAGTCACAGGCCATGAATAATGGCTTAACGAAATGAACAGTTCTCTAACAATTCAAACTCAAGTTTGTTAATCAAAACTATTCAGAGCCAGATTCTGGCACCCCATCACACACTTACACACTGAATAACACCTTCCTAAAGCAATCTCTTTGGTTTTCATTGCATTTGTAGTTTAACAAACTTTTTTTTCTTTTCTTTTTTTTTTTTTTTGATCTGGCTGACCTCACCTAACAAGCTCACAGAAAAAGCTGGAGCTTGCCTCCACCAGAATAAGCAGTTCTTGTCTTGTTCTGCATTAGCACTTCCTGTGCAAAACCACTTTGGCAGTGATGACAAATCTGCGTGCCTTTTCCTTAGCTCCGTCAGATGGGATATCCACACCGGTCAGCAGCTAAGTGCTGCCTAAAGCTAAGCGCTGATTTAAACACATCTTTTATTCTTTATGTGGGAAAAGTAACTCAAAGTGACACATTCTTTATGGGACCTTATGCACAGCAATAAAATATCATGACCGTATTCATCCATGTGTAGGATTTTGCACTGTTCTAGTCAACCTCCCAACTGAGGTTTCACACCATCAGCAGTTCTTTCCTGTATATTGCCAAACATACTTCAGGCTCCTGGAAAGTGGAATATATGGTGTATTTGCAGCCCAGTCCCCAAGCATTCCTCTACAAATGTTCAGAGCAGCTGGTAGCTCTAGCTCTTTTCCCCAGTCGTAGGAGGCTTCTTACATTTTTGGTGTTCTGAGCTGTGCCAAGGAAGCTGGTACTGTGCTTCCAGAAGCAGAGATTAATTCAGTTGGCACATTTCATTTACAGACTTTCTGGGTAGAAGTGTTAAGGTAAAACCCTGGAAATTCTTAACATTCTGTATCCAATACTATCTTTCTGTTGTAAAGCCCAGCCTTGGCACTGCATATATTAGGAAAGACCTCTGAGGGTGGTTCCCCAGCAGTTCTGGGGTATGGGATTACTTAGTGGGTGTGGGGGTGGTAGGATAGGACCAGAGTCCTGAATTTATTCCTACTCTCTGATGCTCCTTGGCTGAGACTCCCATGGGACTCTGAGGGATGTAGGTACCCAACTTCCACTGTCGTTGGACTCCGTTACGCATTTAAGCAGAACTCTGTATTTTATTGTATGTATTCATTTCTAAAATCATTTTCAATGCATCGTTTTCCTTAGCCAGTTCTTCCTTGGGATCATACTCTGGGAAACACTCGCAGTAGTTTCTCCCCAGGAAAGTGCTTCCCCATATGATTAAATGTCAGTCTATTTGTATGATTAAATCAGTGCTCAAAACGAGGGAGAAAAAACCCTCTTGAGTCGTGCCGGAGGATCTCTTGATCGGCAACGGCTGGTGCAGGGGAGGCACAGCTTGCTCTGGGTTTTTTCCAGCAGATTACATTTTGAGGCAGTAGCTGCAGTGAGTGGGAAGGGAGGAGTGAGGAGAAGAGATGGAGAGAAAAGAAAAGGCCCAAATCTAGAGGGAAGACAGGATGCTTACCTCTCACTTTCTCTCCCTCCTCTGCCATGCGTTTGCTCTTCATCATCTCATCCTGCCATTAGGCCTATAAATGTGGGTTTCTGTGGGAGAGCAGCCTGATATATGATCTTACATCTTTTTGGAAGTTTTCAGCAAATTTTCATTTTGGTCATTTCTTTTCTTCAGGCACTGTATGTTTATTAGAGAAAAGGGAGGAAAAATGCAACCCAAACAACATTTCAGCTTCTCCAGCAAAGTTTCTATTCTGATTTATTGAAAACTTGTCCAACCAGTTATTTATATTTTATCTGTGAAAGGCTCAAAAAATTTCATCTGAAACAGATATTTCCATGGAAACGTCCATCTTTGATGAGATGTCATTCCTCAGATGTTTCAGCTGAAGAATTTTGTCAGTTCTGGCAGAAAAAAGAGTGGGGGGCAGAACAAACAAAGACGAAGCTCGCAGGAAAACGTGCAATACTTCAAGTTAATGGGCAAAAATGTCAGCTGGTAAACTGCCATAAAGCCAGAAAAGTCAACCAGTCAACCCAAGTCAATGGAGCTATGCTAATTTGCGGAGGATCTAGCCTTAGATTTTAATAAAACCAGCCTAGCAAGCTGTTTCTCCACTTACCCATCCTCCTCCCTTTTTAATAAGCTCTCAGTCATACTTGGCCTATCCTTTAATAATTCACCCTTCTCTCTTCACGATCCTTCTTCCCTCTCTGGAGATAATGGGCTGGGATTTTCTGCTTGCAGCCCTCACAGAAATATCACAGTCAGGTTAAACTCTGCACAGCTGGCTACCAGCTTCTGCCATGTCCCTTGTGCCTCTTTCTGGACTCTAATATCTATCCTCTGTTTGGTCTTTACTTAGCCAGTGCAGGCTGACTTCAGTGGTATTTGCTACATATGATGATATAGTGTATTGTAGCATAATGTATAGATCCTGGGATATTGAAGTATTAAGCTCACGGAGCAATCAATTACTTTAATGGGAGTTTTGTGCATATAGCTGCAATTTTGGAAAGCAGATCTATGGTATAGCTTTAGGACACAATCCAGCATTAGGAACAAGGGACTTTTCTACAGTAGAAGTTACTATTTCTTTTTCTTTCTAAGGGGCAAATAGATATTTAAAACACAATTGGCAAGATGCACATTAAAACACCTTTTTTGTTGTTATGTGTAACTGGAGTTTATGACTGTCCTCTGTAACTGCTCAATCCTAAGCAGCTTGTCGCTGTCTGGAGTAAATAGTTGGATGCTATCCAGTCCCAGAGCTGCAAGTTCCTTACACCCTTCCTTTGAAGCCAAAATCCAAAGTATTGCTGTTGTCTGACCACCAGACTACTTTTCTTAACCTAGTTCTAGCGTCTTGGTGACCATGTCCTTCTCTCTCATCTGCTTTTATTAAACAAAAGCTCCCTTGCAGACCTTAATAGGTTCGTGTATCTTTTTTTGGAAGATCCTGATAGAAAAAGGAGCAGCACCTGATGGTCTCCTGTAGAAATAAATAGTTTTGAGTTCCCAGAGAATGTGAGCCTCTATTTTCAGTGATGTATTTCAAATGCTTCAGTTTGTTGTACTTGGTCGTGTTCACATGGAGGAGCAAAGACGCCATGCAAGGTTGGAGATATCTTCTCTGCTGATTTCTTACAAGTACACTGTATGGAGCAGACCCTTTGCACACCTTATTCCAGAGTAGCAGAGATGCTGTTTGGTTTCCCCAGGTACAGGGCTGGCAACTGCATCTTCCAGAGAAATAAAAGGTAATGGGTGAGAATGATTCCCTTACTGAAAACCAGTGGACTTCGTATTGATTAAATCAACCTCTTGGAACAACAGAAGTGTGATTGCTGTCATTTGAATTTCAGCTCAGCATCTTCACTGGCATTCTTTTTTAATTACTTTTCCTTATTTGTTAAATTTAATTGATGTTTTTGGTGTTTATTTCCAAAGAACACTGCTTTAATTAAAAAAACTCTGCTCTACAGAAATTAATATTCACCATGTATGTGGCACAAAAGGGTGTGTGGTGAGCATAGAGAATAATTAGTAGCTGTAGGAGGAGAACTTATGAGAAAATGATTATAAATATGTAATAGCGGAAATAGACTACAAGGAAATTAAACAGAGAAATTTATGAGTGAATAATTGATCTCAGAGTAAATACAAGCATTCTCTCAACAGCCACTTCAGGTATTGTTAACCACGCTGTATTTCAGAGCATTAAGCACTCTTTTAGCCAACCAGATCTTTGCTATGGGCAATGCCTTAATCGGGAGTTGCTTTACTATTTTGCAGTGTGGCTGCTTGGTGTACACACAGTGCTGTAAATACACGTGGTGCCAAAGCTTGGAGTAGGTGGGAGAAAGGTCATAATCTGTTACCTGTGTGTAAAACTCCAGTTATGCCCTCAACCAGAGAAAATAGCTGTAGGGCCTAACTAAATCTGCTTCCAAAATTATGCTGTTATAAACAAGATCCAAATTTAATCACTGCTACCAAATGAATACAGATCTCTTTGCACACTGAGGGCGTCAGCCTAAAATTGTGATTTTTAGAACCAATGGTGAAGTTTCTGAAGTTGATTTTCAAAGTTTTCAGAGCTTGCGTTTCCCCTGGGATTTGGAGACTGATCAGGAATTCTTCCAGTAGGTTTAAGGGCTGTAGGCTGAAGGTATAAGCTCGTTCTGAGGAAAGTCCCAGTGTCTTCCAAATGAGAGTCCTGCTGGGTGTGAGCAGATAGGAAAGCCAGAAGAGCAAAGCTGATGGCAGTTCTATTTGAGAGGCAGGCCCCAAGAAATGCAGAGGATCCATGAGTAAGGGGTAGGCCTTGTACCTGAATTGTGTGATTGAACAGGTGGGGTCAGAGCTTTCTGAAGGGTGGCTAGGTTCCTGTTTTGGGGGTTCTGGAATCATAATGATAAAAAGTAAGATGGAGAAGGTTGTTCGTTGCAAAACTTTTGTGTTACAGTGGTCCATGGAGAATGAGGTGTATACTCATGTAATGTAATGAGTAACAATGTAATGACTGTATACTGAGGATAAAGATTATGGTTTCCTTCTAGAGAGAGGATTTATTCCTGCTGATTGTGGGCCAGACACATTGCTAAGTTACTGCTAGCTTTACACCCATGGAACCAATAAGAAATACGCGGTATCAGTGAAGCTTTGACTCTTCTCCTTCCCATTAAACAATGGTTAGTGCACCACACATTCTACATCAGAGAATAAAGGACAAGTAGTTACCTAGAATATGTAATGATCAACTACAATATGTGACTCATTGAATCAGGTGAGTGGTGTGAAAGATGAGGTTCAGCTGCTGGCCTTGGCCACTTTGTTTGGCAAAGGGAGAGAAGAAGACAAAGCTCAATTTTATCAGAAGTTAACAAATGACTAAGTAGAAGAGAAACTTTTTATTTCATTGTGATCCAAGTAATTAATGGAGTATGCTTGGAGGCAGTGGTAAAAGACCAAACATCCTTAACTGTTGTCCCCTTCTCTCTGCTGGAACATAGAGGGATGCTGCTGGGAGATGGTGGCTGCATCCGTGTGGACCAGGTAGAGCTGTTGGGATTGAAGGCAGCTTCCTTGAAAGGTCCTAATCTGCATAGCTGTAGACTCCATCAATCCAGACGCACAGTCCCAAGTCCCACCTTTGGCTATCTGGCTGAAAGTTTTGGGAGCTAAGCTTCTGAGTCATAGGAGTAAAGCCATATGTTTGCCCAAAAGGAAAGAAGTGTGGTTGTGCTGCACTTAGCAGAGTTTTTTTTATAAGTAGTGAACACTTTTCTTTGGGAAAAAGAATTACCCGTAAGCCCTGTAGTTCAGAAAAAAATTGGTCCAAGTCTTTTGTTTGTGGTGTTGGGAAGGTTTTAAAGGATACATCTACACTAGTTAAACAGACAGCGTTGGGATTTGCCCTCTATTTTGTTCAGCTAATAAAATGATCACTGGCGTCATTTTTGGCCCAGATCACCTAGTGCCATCCCAAACAGCCTCCAATCGCAGTTTGGAAGTTTGCCTCAACGAGGGACCTTTCCCCATAGGCAGTTTGGATGAGGTCATCTTCTTTTGGAGGCCGAAGGACTTAGATAGCATGACCACAGCCACATTGTGCTGCTTGGCCTCTGGACCATAAAATTCTCCCTGGCACAATTTAGTCCACTAGAAGAGGTGTGGCTGAAACTTGTTGGGCTGTATGCACGCATTCAGGGGAGTTCCTTCCTCTGTGACCCCTTCAGATGAGAACAGCTAAGTTATAAGAGGAGGAAGGAATACACGAGATTTTCAATACAGGGAAACTACATTAAAAATGGTAAGGCTGTCTGGAAGAGCTAACATTACTTGAACTGCAGTTTAGTAATTTCTGGAGCATTCTGCTTTATAGGAGGTTTACAGTGGAGGGCACAAAGGAGAACTTGGGGTATGTTTTGAGCCTCTGTGGCTGTGCTGTTTCAAAACAAACAGCAGCAAAACCATAAAGGCCAAAGTTCAGAAGGGAGTCCTGCAGAATCGTGGAGCTAAGAGTAAGATGCAAAAGGTGTGAGCTACAGTGAAAGCTCCAGGAAAATGTTCTTATACATCACGTTTTGCAAGTAAACATTTACGTATTCATCTGAATAGCCTAATGTGGGCTTACATGTTTTCAAGAGATGAGAGTAGGGTTTTGCAGAACCAGAAATCTGATGCCACAGTGATTCTGAAGTTCCTTAGAAAGAGCTTCTAGAGGCTGGATTTGGCTGTTTGGGCAGGGAAAAAGTTAGAAACTGGGCGGTTATAGAAATCAAAAGAAGCAAAGAGACTGTCCATAGGAAGACATGTGAAGAAGTGATGTTAGCCTTGTTTAATTGACGTTAACATTTTCTAGTGTTTATAGACTGTCTTACATGCTCTGCATTCTACAGCAATGGGCTGACTTCATTTGTACCAGCACAAATGAGAAATAAACCTCTCCACTCACTTGAACTTCTACTGCATGTGAGATCAAAATCAGAGCCAGAGGCATTTGGAGTTTGAAAGAAATGTTTTTGTTTTTGATGTCTATTTTTGCTGCCTCTATTTAGAGCAGACATAGCCAGGGCTGGAAGTGAATACAGCGTCTCTGAAGAGGTGAATTATTCCCAGCCAATCTGTAGTGGCAGAAGTGTGGTATCTTATGGGCTTGAAATAGGCTATCCTCATTAACCACATGTTGGGCCAAACTCCATTAATTTCTACAGCCCCTCAGGGCTGAATTTAGTCCATTACAGCAAAGTGATAATATTGTTGAGAGCTATTTTTATGTCCTGTGCTGTAAGTTGAATACTACGATACAGTATAAACTAGGTAAAGCCAAGGTATTTTAGGCTTTTTGGCATAAAATAGTTTCTCAGTGTTTGTCAATGCCTTTCTCAAGAGTTCCCAACAGTACTAATTAGTGGAAATTAATGATAGCCACAATTAAGGGCAAACTAATACAGGGGGAATGTTGAGGGTGCTTGTGGTGCCTTCAGAATCATGTCCTCCTAAAGGTGTTCAAAGGAAGCTGTGTGATGTGGCCATCAGTGGGACTTTGGTAGTGGTAGGGGCTGTAGGTGCGCTAGTGATACGGAGGGAAGGAAAACCAAACTCTGGACTCTGGTGTGGCCAATCTGGGGCTCTTGAGTTGCACGTGGCTTGTGTGCTTCTCCCGTTCTGGTCTAGGTTATGTGGAGAGCTGTCAGGCTTTGCTGGCATTGAGGCTGCTGTGTGGCTTAGATTCTCAGTTGAGAAAAGTGTAAAGGTGGAAAGGATGCTGAGGCTGGCCAGACCTCTTTCCACAAGAGACAGTAGGAAGCAAAAAGCAATTGATGTATCTGGTCTGTGTGCCACTGAAGCCCTCCCCTCAGTTTGTCTCTCCATTTGTCACTTGTGATATGGCTTTTGGCCATCTCAAGATTTTGCTTTTAAGTTGTGCCAGGGATGGTTCAAGTTGGATGTTAGGAAAATTTTTTCTCAGAAAGAGTGGTCAGGCACCGGCACAGGCTGCCCAGGGAGGTGGTGGAGTCACCATCCCTAAAGTTGTTCAAGAAACATGGAGATATGGCACTGAGGGACATGGTTTAATGGGCATAGTGGGGATGGGTTGATGGTTGGACTTGATGGTCTTGATGTTTTTTCCCAACATTAATGAATCTATGATTTGGTCCATGCCTCGTGAGCTCAGGAATGTCAGTCACTGATGTGGTTTAGCAGCAAATAGGACTCACTGAGTTCTCTGAAAACCTCTCCTGGATGCATCCTGTGCATGGTGTCTCGATATCTTGCTCCTCTTCTGCAGCTGCAGGACAAGGGTGCGAGTGGATGCCATGCTAACGTGTGTCAGTTTGCCATCAGGCTATGTGATGCTGTGCTGTGTTGTTATTCCCGTGGCAACAACAGCAATCATTTGACACATCATCCTGCATGCCGCATGCCTGAGCTGCACTGTGCTGGCGTTAGCTGGCTTTACACCTGCCGAATAATTGTGTTCTCACTTCTAGATCAGGCATGTGAGCTTCAGCCGCTCTGAGGACAGCTTCACCAGAGCAAAGCATCCAGTTAAAGAGAGAGATGCAGCAGGCAGAGCTGCTGAGTCATTCCACAGCCCTCCTCGGGTAGCCTTGCAGCAACCAGAGGATCAAAGGTGAGGTGACCTTGTGCATCCAAGGTGAGGCAAAGTCCCCTGCACGGGCTGGAATGTGCATTAGCTCTGGAATGCAGACAGGCAAACAAGGCTGAGCGAGCGCCTTTATGGCTGCGGGAGGCATGGTGCTACGGGGAAAAAGCTCTGTGTGTGTCCAAAAATCAGAGATTCACATGTTCAGAGGATGTGTTCTAAGACCTATTCTTCAGAGTAGGGTTGTGCTTAGCCTGGGTGATGCTTCATTTTGGTCTGCTCTGTTTTGAAGCTGGCGAGGTCGTTCTGGAGAGCCTAGGAACCTCTCTGTAATTTGCTAAATAGGAAACCTGCATCCAGCCTGTAATTTCACAATTCTCATTATAATCTGCCAAGCAGGGTTAAAACAAATCATGTTTTAAAGATTACTATTTCTCATCCCACCTCCGGCCCACTCTTTTTATGTCAGTGGTTGAAATATCAGTATTTCTGGGTATGTCTCAATCCATGGTTCTGTACCTGCTGATTTCTCTACCAACTTCTGGCATAGGGAATGGAAGTGACCAACCTTTTGACTTCTTTTACGGGGATTGTCTGGCCAGGCCTGTTCTGCTGGGTTGTATGGATCCAAAGCAAGAAAGAGCCCCGTGCTGTTTGCCAGATCTCCTCCATTGCACTGGAAGGGGTGTTACAGAGAACATAAAGCTGTTGGCGAAGATGAAAGCAGGACTCTGGTGTCTGCTGTTTAGAAGGCACAGACAGGTGAGATTCGTCCTTAGTAATTTGACACGTCTGCAACGTGAACATTTACTTCTGAGTAGTCATCCCGGACCCCTTTTACAGTCCAACAGTTTACCTCCCCCTGAAGTAGACATTGGCAACACCTGCTCTATTGGGGCATGCCCTAGAAGACCCCTTTTGCCTTCATGGATCCTAGTGGAGTTCAGCAAATAGCAAAGAGCCTCATCTGTACCTGAGGTATCGGGGTTTAGTGACCTCAGGTTTTCAATCTAGTTTTCATTGAATCTCAAAATTTTAAAAGCCAAGCCTCCGTTCAGTCTATTTTTACATCAGTCAGACATCTCTGGAGATGGAATTGCCCCCTTCCCAAGATGCGATTTGAATTTGTTCGCTAAAGCATCTGCACATATGGCCCTTCACAGAAACCGTGCTTTCACGAGTTTCTCGCCTTGGGGCACACCTCTCTTTCAACCCATCCTCTGGGAAGCGTTGTGTAACAGGGTAAACAAATGGAATGGTTATGTTTCTTTCCATCACTATTTGGGAAATAATTGGTGAGCAGAACAGCCACAGACTGGCTCCCCCTGGACGAACCCATCCTGGTGTCATCGTGAGGCAGCCTGCCCGCTGCACTGGGCCATGTAGCACACCATGGGATCTGCAGGACGAAAGGGTCTGTATAAACATGAAGTATCTCTATTGATTATATGTGACAGCAAAAGGGAAATGTGTGATTTAAAGCAGTGCCAGCTGTGGGCTAACATCAGATAAACCACACCGAGGCTGTTCTCAAGTAGTGTTAGCCACTCTGCACCACTCATGACCTAGCAAACGAGGGGGTAAGAATGATTTTTCTTATCAACCCCACAAAGATCTGTGTGCTCCTGAGTGTCTTTCCTGTCGAGATAAAGACACAGACACTGCTGACATGTTGCATTCCTCTTATCTGGGGCGGTTATGTCATGCGCGGGTGTAAATCTCCCGCTTCCCTGTGTGCTGCGAGCAAGCTCTGCTGTTGCACAGAGGCAGGGCAGCTTGGCTTGGTGCTGCTGCCCACAGCAAGAGGTGTGACTTGTCAGCAAAAAAGTCACGGGAGCGATTGGACGGAAGGCGACAAAAGGCTGAAAGCTAAGGCAGAGACCTTAGAAAGCACCGCGCAGTCTGCACAGCCTCTGTAAGGTAACGGGGCTGGCTCACGGTGCGGGGAAACCTCCCGAAAATCTGGGCAGGACAGCCGTGCTGCAGGCTGCCTCTTTGGGAATACGGAGCCATCCCTGTAAATGGTGCTTTTCCAGACGCTGCATCTCTTGCAACTTCAGGGGAATGCGTGAGGCACCAAGTGCCACGTCAGATGCCAGTGGTATCAGAGACATCTGCGTGGGGCTGGCAGGTAGGAGACAGGAGACCAGGCCCCTTCCTGAGTGACAGCTAGGAGCCAGGAGAGAGAGGGCAGGGCATCTTGAAGGGCGTGAGGTGCCTGTGTTCAGGCACCTGCATTTCTTCCTACACATCTGCATCTTCAGTGTCTCCGTCTGAGCTGGGTACCCTGCTGTGCTTCTGTAGTTGGTGTACAGGGGTATTTTGTTCTAGCCACCTATTTTCATAAGAGTCGTAGAATTACAGAACCATGGAGTGGTTTGGGTTGGAAGGGACCTTTAAAGGCCAGCTGGTCCAGCTCCCTGCAGTGAACAGGGACACCCACAGCTCCATCAGGGTGCTCAGAGCCCCCCCAGCCTGACCCTGAGTGTCTCCAGGGATGGGGCATCCACCACCTCTCTGGGCAACCTGTGCCAGTGCTTCACCACCCTTATCATAAAAAACTTTTTCCTCATATCCAACCTAAGCCTCCCCTCTTTCAGTTAGAAACCATTTCCCCTTTTGCTGTCACAACAGACCCTGCTCAAGAGTCTGTTCCCTTTCTTACAGCCCCTTCTTAGGAATTGGTGAGGTGTCCCCCAGACACCCCTGATTGTCACAGCTCCGAAGGGAGCGTGGAGCTGTTAACAGCCAGCTGCGTCTCAGCCCGGGTCTGTTCTGCCTCACGTTGACATCAGCTTCATACCGAGCAAACAGCAATCCACGGACCTGATTTTCCTCGTAATTGCAGCAGTGTTGACGAGATTAGATTCAGAACCACCATTTGGCAGTTTTGTCCCCTGATGTAAGCTCTGTCAGACAGTCATTATAGTAACATTTTCATGGCTCCCTTTGTAAAAACAAGACTTTCAGTTAAGAATTATTTGCTTGGATTCGGGCCAACTGCAAACTGCTTCTATTTTAACGGGGTGTCCCGCGATGCTCTCAGCTACAACGAGGTGTGCAAGAGATGTTTTGGTTTGCTGGCAATTCTGAAAGATAATTGCAGACATCTCTGTAGTTCCCCATCTAGTCACAAGTTTTGCTCAGCCCCAGAGAAAACATTTCAGTTTGTCTTTAAGCATTTTTTCATGTTAAAAAGAAAAACAGAGTGAAAGAAAATATCCGAACAGAAAGACATTTCGCAGCAAAACCCTTCTCGAGCAACTTATTTTTATAATTCCGAATGAATTCATTTGGCAAAACGGGCAGAAATTCACAGCGTTGCTGCTTTGCTTTTTCACCAGAAAGAGCACTTAGCCCCAAAAAATCCGCCCACGCTGTTTCAGCTGCGGCGTTCAAAAAGCCACGGGGCTCCAGGCCCTCGCTGGCAGCATGGGAGGGACCAGGAATGGCCCCTGCAGGTTGGTGACAGAAGGTTACCAAAGGGCTCCTGGAAACCTTCCCTCTGCCATGCTTCCACGGGGCGAATGTTGCTGTTACTGCTCTCAAGCTGGTCGTGTGGCACAGCCAATACCAGGTACAGTGAGACCCAGACAGCAGAACTGAGTATAAATAGATGATGGAATTCCTGGCATTAGTGCTGGAGCAGTTTGGGACTGGAATGAGTGAAAAATAAGGTTTCTCTAAAAGGGAAGTTTCCTGTGAGTAAAAGCCAAATGTTCCCCCTTGCTTCCCCTCCTTCTTTCCCCAGATTCCAGTTTTTCACTGGGGAGAATCCAAGTGTTTCAAGTGAGTTCAAGCGGAATTTCATTTTGTCGAACCGGCCTCATTTGGGATGCAAACCGACCTCTGAAATGCTGAAATTTCCCGTGGGAGCAGAAATTCTGAATTTCGCTCAGCTCCCGTTACTCCTCGCGTGGAAATGGCCTAAAGCAAACAAACAGCGCGGAGAGGAGAAGCGCCCGGTAAGTAGGTTAATGTGGAAGGGGTTCCCTGGTGGCAGCTCCTCTTCCTCTCTTCTGCCCTGTGATGGGACCTGCTGTGCAGAGCAGGCAGCGATGAGCTCCCCTTCAAGGCAGAAGTAAGCACACACATATGTAAACTCAGAAATGCATTCCTACAGCAGGCATTGAGAGCCCAGGGTGGGCTGGCGTGGGCTGAAGGCGCTCCACTGACCTCAAGAGAGCACCCAGGGAAGGGATCACCGTGTCCTCTGTGTGGAAACATGCAATTTTCCAGCAAAAATAAGACCCTGAAGGGTTTTGTGGTGGGGACCACAAAGCAGCCTTTTTCTGGAATTTGCCTGGTAGCAGTCCTGTGCCTCCTGTCTGAGCCCAGCCAAGCGCCCTGCAAACAATTAAGTCTCACAGTCCCCCAGCGAGCCGGGGAAGAATTATCTCCTCATTTTTACCTGTCTGGAAAATGACACAGAAATTAATTGACTTCTTCAAGGTCACTCAAAGAGTCAGTGGGAGATGTAAAAACGGGACCCAGGAGTCCTGACTGCTGGTCTTTCCTAACCACTAGATACCTAACATCAATTGCCAGAGAGCCCGCTCTTGGGCTCTGCAATTTTGATTAAAGATTCAAACAATATTGGAGCTTTAAAGGGGAAAATAATTCACTCCAACTTTGCCAAGTGATGCATGACCGGGCACGGCCCCTCTGGGGATGTGAGCACTGTTTGAGAGGAGCAGGGCTGCTGTATGCTCTGCATACACATGAGGTCCTAGGCCTGACGCCAAGGGACACAGGCAGCAGGTTTGGCTCCTTGGACCTGGCAGCTCGAGGCTCTGGCAGGGCTCGGCACATCCATGGGTCACCAGAAGATGTGCACCTTCCACCAGGCTCCTCACCTCCTTCCCTCCAGCCCCAGGCAAAGCTTGGTGACTCATTTCTGACACCATCTCCTTTCTTCTCCTTCCCAGCACACCTCTCAGGGTCCCCATACCCAGGGCAGTGGGGGGACCACAAGCAGCCCCTTCATTTGCTCTTGCCTTGCTCTTACCTCTCTGCGTTCACCACTTCCAAATGCTGCATCCCCTTTGGCAAGGCTTGGCCCAGCCGTGCGTCTCCAGGAGCCTGACTCGCTGTTACCCTCTAGTGCTGGACCAGGTGGCTACAGGCTTTTCCCCAGGGAAAGCAGGCTCTGCAGACATCAGCAGGTTATCCCCTTCATCCCGGCCACCCCAAATTCAAGCCCTGGCCTCAGCGGCTCATTTATTTCCTGTATTTCAGCCCCTCAATGGTTTGCCTTCCTTTGCCTCTCACAAAATGGCCGAGATTTGTCACCTGTATGTTGGCAGCATTGACAGGTATCTTGGTTCACTTGATTATGTGCCTACTGTGGATTTATTTATGTATTTATTGATGTTTTAATCCCTTCTCTCTTTTTTGTTTGAAGTTCTACCTGTCATCTCGAGTTTGGTTCTCCAGACTTTGTTTGTTGTGGTTGGAGCAGAGGGACTGGTAGCTGCTTTACCTGTGGAGAAGCTGACTGTGAAATAGCTGCCGACAATGATTAGTGGAATTAATTTTATGGGAAATTCCTTCTATTTTTGTAGGGAAAGCAGTACTTGAGAGAGGGGCCAGGGTTTGCTCCCAGTCTGCACCAGTAAGGGCCTGGATGCAGGACGATGGGGAAAATGCTGAAGACCTGTTCTGCTTATTCCCCAGTCTCTGTGAGTTTTGCCTTTGGTTTCCAAACAGCCAGGAGTTTACCTCTCTGCTGGGAAGAGGGGAGCTGAGCTTCTCAAAAGCAGCCTTTATGGACAAGGCTGAAGACAGTGGTTCCCCCATCCAGTAACCCAGCCAGAGCCATGGGAAGGTGCTTGGGCTTGGCCAACAGGCCACAGCCCTGTATGCCAGTGATTCAACACTGGAAACACTAGCAAAGCCACTTTTTTTTCCAAGTTTTTCTTTATTTTCTTTTTCAACAAGCACCATCTATTCCTTATTGTACACATGCCGACATGGATTGCTACTTGCTCTTCCGAAAACAGTCCAGCAGCCACATTGGCTGTGGACTCAGCTGTGTGATCGAGAGCTTGCTTTCCCCCCTTACACACTTAGGCCTGTTTTTCTGATAAGCTTAGCTTGTTTATGGACATGCATGAAATGCAGCATGTGGCATTCCGTTCTGTTGCATCTTGTTAGACCATATTTTAGCCTCATTGAATGTTCCCGTCGATAGAGTAAACATCACTATTCATATAAATCATTCGCACTTTGAGATCCTGCGATAAAGCACGGTAAAAGTGTCTTGCCCACACTAATGAACTGAGCAAAGCAAACATCCTGTAAGATAGGTAAGGAGTGTTTTGAAACTTTATGGACACACAAAAAAAACCCACATTTGATCTTTGAGTCTGAGCACTTGTATATACAAGCCATAAAAATTCACCCACGTATTTCTGCATTGTGTCCAGTAATGCATTCTTGAGTAATGTGTCTGTTCCTGGAAAACACACAGGGCACTGTTCATTTGCCTAAATGGAGGTGTGTGGGGTTTTTTGAGATTCTTTGGGAATATGACACATCCATGCAGGTCTAGTAGGAAATGACACAGACCTACAGGCTCTCTCACTCGTGGAGCAGCTGCTGGCAGTGGGCCAGGACACCCCTATGGCCATCAAGAGGTGTGAGATGTCTGTGCAGTCAGCAGAGCTGAGCCCTGTGTGTTGATATGAAGAGTGTCAGACATGCTGACGGAGACAACTAAGTACAAGTGTCTGCAGAGGGTTTGACATGAGCATGGAGTGTCTGAGCTGCCATTGCAAACAGTGGAGATCTTGTCCGTGTAGTCAATGGATCGCAGGGGTTCGGTACATTTGGTCAGATGAACAGCTCTGTGGACCAGGTGGGACTCAATTTTCTAAACGTTGGCACTTTTTGCTTTGTGAGATGCCCTAGATTATCCCAGACGGCTGAAACCCAGCTGATACCACGCTGATACCCCTTGTTCTATAGCTACACTCCCTGATAAAGACTGTCTTCAGCTTTCCTGTAGCCCCTTTAGGTACTGAAAGACTGCTGCAAGGTCTCACCAGAGCTTTTTCTTCTCCAGGCTGAACAGCTCCAGCTCTCGGGCTGTCTCCATAGGAGGGGTGCTCCAGTGCATCCTCGTGGCCTCTGGACCCGCTCCAACTGCTCCATGTTCCTGTGCTGGGACCCCAGCACTGAACGTAACACTGCAGGTGGGGGCTCATGAAAGCAAAGCAGAGGTGGAGAATCATATCCCTCACCCTGCCAGCCACGCTTCTTTTGATGCAGCCCAAGATATGGTTGGCTTTCTGGCTGCAGGAGCATGTTGCCAGATCATGTCGAGCTTCTCATCAACCAGCACCCCCAGGTCCTTCTCTGCAGGGCGGCTCTCAATCCACTCATTGCCCAGCCTCTGTTTGTGCATGGGATTGCCCCAACCCAGGAGCAGGACCTTGCTGTTGGCCTTGTTGAACTGTTCACATGTGCTCATCTCTCCAGCCTGCCCAGGTCCCTCTGGATGGCATCCCTTCCCTCCAACATGCCAACCATCCCACTCAGCTCGTCATCTGCAACAGGAGGTAGTCATTTAATGAGAAGAATTGCATCTTCAGGAGATTGACACTCCACCAATTCCCTTGATAGATTTTCCCCATGACTGTTAATATTCTCATCCAAATTTATCTGGTTTGAACTTCTGGGTTCGGTTCACATCCTTTTCCTCGTCAGTAGATTGAAGAACCCTTTACCCTGCAGTGAGTCATATATTCTGATCATCCCATTGATAAAATAAACAGCTGGAGCTGCTCAAGGCCTTGCAAGATAGCTGAAAATTCGTAGGAACTGACATAACACGTGGTTGAACACATTGCTTCTGTCATTGAGGACAAGCAGAACAAGTTATTAAGTAACTCTCCGTTATGAGATAACCAACCTAATAACATCATCACAACACAGCCATCTATGACAAAGCAAAGCAAAGCCATGTGCAAGTCACATATGGGTGGGAGACTTTAGCTGCATATCAAAGTGTGCACATCCATGGGAGAGATTCAGAAAGATCAGAAAACTGGAAAGAGAAAATCCAGTGGATGCAGTCACAGGAACACTGTCAGCATTTGCTGAGAAAATAGAGAGTAATAATGCAGTTATATTGTTATATAATGTATAGTTATCTGGAAAATGGGTCGGAGCTGTGAACTCAGAAAATGTTTTCAGTTCTTTTCCACTACTTCTAGAGAGTTAAAAAAAAAAAAAAAAAAAAGGACGTTTACAGTGGACAGGACTGCACTGTGAATTTCTTAATCCTACAGTGATTTCTCCTTCTGGAAGCAGCCCTGAATTTTGATGTCTGCTTCAACGTAATCCAGGACAGCTTTCTTGCAGCGTTCCGATCACTTTCTTCAGAATAATTTCCTTTGTCCCAGATGTTGGAACAGGACATAAGGTTTTCTCTGTCTTCCCTTTGAGTCTGTACATCAACATAGAAAATGCAATGGGGAAAGTAAGTGGAGGTAGTAGGATAAATCTACTGAGTATTTGCTGAGCTGTGTAGCTCTTCTGATCGGACTGTGATGGTGTAAATCTGCTCCCATGCTGCTAACTGACAAGGGAGGTCAGCCTGGAGTTTGCAAAACAGCCAGAGAGCTGCTATTACACTGAGAAGCAACATGTGAATCCCATCCCTGGGGCAAAACCCACTGCCAAACCTGGGAGCAGGAGAGGGATTTCCTCACTGGAAACATCACAGTGCTACCCCAGGGAGTGACAAAGACAAGAAGACCACATGCTGCCCTCTTTCCAGACAGAGTTTAGCTGAATTTTAAACAGCCTCACTCAAACCTCCCCCCGTGACAGCAAATGTCACTTGTAAAGTATGTAATTTGTGCCTGCAGGCTTGTGTCACCCAGGTCACGTGCAGACGTGTACTCCCTGCTGTTTCCTTCTCAGCTCTGAAAGGACACGATTTTGGTGCTGTCTGGCATCCCAATGAGGCACTGCAAAGCGAGGAGCTTGTCGTAGCATGGGGACACTGCTGGGGCTTGGGGACCTACAAATGTCCCCACTGTGCTGGTGGCCACCTCTGTGCGTGGCTCCTTGTGCTTGGTCCCAAACCACCAGGTGTCGAGTGCTGGGAGCCCATGGTGTCTGCTGAGGGAGAGTTTTCCTGCTTCTTCCTGGGCAGATATCCCTGCTTTTGGCCTTGGGCTCACATTCTTCTTGGCCAATAGACCGCTCCTTGCTCCCTTGGCATCACTATCATAGCAAGACAGATGGTGCTCGCAGCACCCAGCTTGCCCAGCCTGACCTTGCGGCAGTCTCATTTCTCTAACTGGAAAGCTGACCCTGGTGGATGCTCTACAAACTCAACCAATATTGGGTTTGAGACCAGCCAATGGGAGCTGCAAGACCCTTGGGAAGCCCTTGTCACCTCCGTGCTGCGACCTATTGCTGGAGACCCATTATGGGTTATCAAGGCTGTGTTGGTCACGTGGTGATGGTGTCAGGGTGGATGGCTGCCACGCTCACCATGTTGCACCTCAGTCCTACACGTGTCCTGACTGATCTCAGCACTGGGCACGTGCTTCCCTTGATGGAGTTACATACACTAAAACAGTCATACTAGACCTCGACTATTTTATATTTTCTTGTAGTAAAATCTCGGTGAGGTTAAATAACTTCACTGCATCATCCAGCCAAACAAGTGCCTCATCGTTTTGGGAAGCAAAACTCGAGTTTCTTGTGTGCCAGCCCAGCAGATGCCCTTGGAAGCTTGGTTGTAAACTGAGCGGGTGTTTGGCTCTCCTGGGGGTCAGGGCAACATGGCCCTGGGAGCACTTGGATGAATGAGAGTTGTGAACCGACAATGGCCCTGGGTGATCCTACAAGGCAGTTTGGTTACTGACTGTATTGCAAAGACAACAGTGGATGAAATGCACTGGGCTGCCATGTCGTCTCTAGGTGCTCCTGCTGTGGTTAAGGCCCTAAATACAAACAAAGAATAAAGTATTTTTACACCTTCTAGAATGTGCCTTATAGAAAACAAATATTCCTAATGTTATTTATTCCAGTGTCAGAAAGGTACCAGGTCTAATAGGGTGCCATCACAAAGACCTTACAATCCCATCAGCCACAGAATGGTGGCATGCACACCTCCCTTGCTGCACGATGTGCATCTGAGGGAGGCTGAGTGACTCACCCAAGGCTCTGCAGGGAAATGTGGATGAGATGGGACTGATTTCAGTGTTGTATCGCTTGAGGCTGTGCCCTCGGTAAAGATCAGGGTAGCAGAGCAAAGCAGCTCTTACAGAGACAGGTCCCAATTCCTCCCAGTCTCCACGCTGCACAGTGAGCCCATGGCAGGTGGGCTTCCTTCTGTGTTACCCATGACAATATTTTATTGCTTCTTCAACCCACCCACAAACACAGCTATTGAATCCCTGCTGAGACTCACGTGAGTAGCTGGGACAGAGAGAAAGTTTCCACTAAAACGTTTTTAGGGTCCAAAACCTGGGTTCTTGTGTGCCATTATACGTCCTGTTAAATGAAATGTATGCATCGGACTCCTGTTGGAAAAGGAAGGACACATGTAGGGTAAGAGATGTTGGGATTTCTTGCACAGTCAGATAGCGTGTGAACAGAACAAGAACTGTGTCCCCATCAGATCTAACTTGGGTCCTTAATTAGAAACGCTTTAATCTGTGATGATTAAGTAAATTAGAGTGCAGTGGGAACAGAGAAGGTGCTCAGTGCTGCAGTGAGTCATCTCCTCGGTGGATCGGTCCTGAGCGGATGGGAGAGCAGATGCTGCCGGGTGCAGTCCTCGGGGGCAGGACTGAGGCAAGCTGATGGAGCAGCCTAGAAAAGCTCGTCTTGGTGAGGGCTTGGTCAGACAGCAAGAGAGGACCTTCGTTTTTAGACATGTTAGCCTCACGCTCTCTATGAAGGGCAATGGAAGTGAGTTCCACATCGCAGGGCTAAGCTCAGCTCTGTGGTCCCATCGCTGAACTCAGGTTCACCAAACCTTGCAGGTTCCACAGCGGGTCTGCTCCTGGTCCCACTGAATACCTTTGACACCAGCTCCACTGAGAACAGAACTGCATTTGTAAAGGGTCCAATGTTTTTTTTTTTTGGTGGGAAAAATACCTTTTCCCAAGAGATATTTTTTCAAGCGATTTGTGTTTTGTTATTGCATTGCTGAGGCCTTCTTTGAAAGCAGATCTCTGAGCTAAGCAGAGATCCTCTTTGCCATGTTTGCTTTTTGTTGCTCTCTTACTCTGCTTTGTGCCACAGGACTGCTCCTCAGTGGGTGCCTTTAATAAATAAATGATTCCTTTTTCCCTCCTCCTTCAAGCCAAGCTGAAAGAATTAGCACTGTAACAAGTCACTGTTAAAGTGATGGTAAATATAAACCTTTGACGGAGGGTTGTGGCATAGGAACAGATTGCCAAATTTTGTTAGAGCGATGGAGACGTGTGTGTCATTAATAAAACATCCTGTTGTATGGTTTTTAATTACTTATCTCAGTTAAGAGATGAGAAGCGCCCTGCTTCCATGAGAAAGCAGATAACTTGATGAAGATTCTTCTAATAGGCATTGTTGGAGCCATCATCTGCCAGAGTATCTTGGTAATTAATGGTTTGTTTAAATTCCAGTGCGTAATTGTATTTGCATTCTCGACTCTGACTGTTACTTAGATCCTAATGGGATACTTGTAGAGAAAACTGGAGGGCAGTGGGAGTTTTGTAGATTACAGAATGGTTTGGGTTGGAAGGGACCTTGGAACCCATCCAGTTCCAGCCCCTGCCATGGGCAGGACACCTCCCACCAGTTCAGGCTGCCCAGGGCCCATCCAGCCTGGCCTTGGGCACCTCCAGGGATGGGGCACCCACAGCTCCGGGCAGCTGTGCCAGGGCCTCACCACCCTCTGAGTAAAAACTTTCTGCCTAACACCTAGCCTAAATCTCCCCTTTTTTGGTTTAAAACCAGTCCCCCTCGTATCACTATATGCCCATATAAAAAGTTGGTCTCTCTCCCAGTGGTGCTGTTTCAGGAAGAGCTGACATCATACAAGAGAACAGTATTTCTTTTCTGAACATCTGGGCTGTTATTTTCCAGCAATTCACAGGGCCTCACGTTGATATATGGCTTTATGAATAGAGTTATACACCTTATGACCTGAGATCAATAGGATTTTTTTACGTTGGCTGCTCTGAGCTCTGCACACCACCTCGTGTGACAGCACCTGCTTGTCTGTACGGGATGGACAAGGAGATCCGATGCTGATATATCTTCTGTAGACCAGCTGGCCTCTTTCTTACCCTTTCAGCTATGGATCCAACTTCATCTGAGCTCCAAACAACTGCACCCAGTGGGCTCTTTCCCCAGTATGCAGTGACATGTCCCTCTCCTTGCTGCAGCCCTGAAGTTTATTTATGCTGCTGTCTCACCTGAATTTATTGTGAGGTCTGAATGTGGTCCTTGTCTTCTCCCTGCCACCAATCTCAGCACTGCTTCTGAAACTTCGTGAAGTACAGTCATAAACCAACGAACTGTCCCAGACCTTGTAAATATGGAAGAAATGTTGAAAACATGATCCGGGCACAGCTCTGAAATTCTCAGAAACCAGAAAGCATGGAAAATAAATGTTTAAATTTAAAA
>WBMW01003850.1:549918-592044 GCA_013396635.1 Penelope pileata
GCAAAAAAAAAAAAAAAAAAAAAACAGAACTTCGGATCGCTGTGACATGTGTCTCAATAGATGCAAATCCCGAGGAGCTGAACAGACAGGGGGGTCTGTGCACGCTGCTTTGAGGCCAGGGGGTCATGTCACCAGCTTCGTAGGGACTGTCACTTTGCCAACAGTGAAGCATTTAGTAAAATTGCAGTTTGACATATACTAAAGTGCAAAGCTAATTTTGGTCAATGACAGCCCTGTAAGATTGGTAGATGAGCAAATGTCCTCGCTGAAGAGGTTAGCACTGTCGGAGCACGTAAATGGAATGAGGAATAAAAACATTGCTGAAAACATTCCCCCCCCTCTGTGCCTTGAGAATAAACAGTGGGAAAATCTTCCTTGGAGGGTGCCTGTGTGCCGCAGGAGGCAGCGACCGGAGCTGGGATTGCAAACTGTAAATAAAGGTTTTTATACCTCAGTGACTTTATGGCCTGTAATAGCTTTCATGGTTCTGTGCTCTAATCAGATCTCATGCTTCAGGACAGAAGGCATCCTGGCACGGGGAAGGAGTCTGTCCTCCACGGTCCGCAGATGACCACAGGTGACCAACGACAAGGTGCATTATGTAAAACTTCCCTCTGAAGCATCCGCTGATACCTTGCAGTCTTCAGCCAAAATGTTGAGAAGCTGCTGATTACAAGACAACAAGCAAGCTGCTCATCATCCTATTGCTGATTATTTTGGGAGGACCCCAGTCACTGCAGGGAGGAGAGCCTAATCTGGGCATGTAGCGTTAGGTGCCCTGGGGCACTTTGTTCCCTGTGATGTGTGCTGCTGGCTCCATCTTCCAGCTGTGGCACGGGGCCAGCCGAGCTGCACAGAGTGCTTACAAGCAGTGACAGTGACAAGGGAGAGCTGTCCCCAGGGCCTGACTGACAGATGAGGACCGTGGTTGAACATCCCACCTGTCTGGGTGGAGGGTTGGAAAATACCCCATGTATGTGAGTTGCTTTAAGTGACTTGTTGTGGACCTTCCCAGGGAAAGGGGAGCTTCCAGAGACTGGCCAACCATGTTGGGCTGGTTGGAGATTTCCCAGCCATGTTGGGATGGTGGGAGATTGCCCAATCATGTTGGGTTGGTGGGAGACTGCCCAACCATGTTGGGTTGGTGGGAGATTGCCCAACCGTGTTGGGTTGGTGGGAGATAGCCCAACCGTGTTGGGTTGGTGGGAGCCCAGACCATGGGAGCTCCTCTCTTCCCAAGGTCTTTGGTCCTTTGGTGCATCATCGAGCAAGAAACTCTTTGCAAGTTACCATGGGTAGGAGTCAGTCTGCAGGTTGAGACATATATTCAGCTCCTTCGATGTAGCTGTCTTCGTGTGCACCGCTTCGTATGAGCGCCTGTCACAGGAGGACCTCAGCTGCCGAAGAGATCTGTCTGCTGGTGCCTGTGAGCACATCTCAGGTCTTGAACCTTAGGCTTGAACTAGAGGGTCTGGAGAAAGGTGAAGGGCATTTGGAGCTGCTTGACTGGAGTCATGCTGTTTGCTGCCCAAATCATAGAATTGTAGAGTACCCCAAGTTGGAAGGGACCCACAGGACCATCGGGTCCAACTCCTGGCTCCACACAGAACCGCCCAAAAATCAGACTATGACTGAGAGCAGTGTCTGGATGCTTCTTGAACTGCCATGCCCCCTGCCCTGGGCAGCCTGTTCCATGCCCACCACCCTCTGGTGAAAAACCTTTTCCTCATATCCAACCTGACCCTCCCCTATGGCAGCATCTCTCTCCCTCTCTTTCAAGCACCCACAACTTTTCTCGTGTTAGCTGTCATCTTGTCCTCCTGTTTCTGCAAACGCTGTCATTCAAAAATAGAAAAAGGAGAAGGATGAAACAAAACAGCTGCATGAAAAGCCCCTTAAAAAAAGGAGAACTTAAGATATAATTATACCTCCTGGATGATATTTTCCCCTGATAATACTGGAAAAATACTAAACACATTCATGTGATATTCCAGTGTACAAGTATCTGTAGCAAGTCTTTCTCCTTTCCTCTCCCTCCCTCTTTCTCTTTGTTGTAGGAACGGCCAGCCCTTACTCTGGATTTATCCAGGGACAGCTCAGAGGTGAACCTGGAACACTGCCATGCCTTGATTTAAGGATTTCAGTTTTTAAAGCCATAGAACCCACAAAAGACACAACCACACCATTGGACCCAAGTCATGTTTTGAACCCTCTTTCCCCATCATTTGGGTCCCCAGCTCTGGTTACCTTCAAAGGAACACCAGAATCAATGGAAATGGTGATGCTGGGCCATCCCTGCTCCCAGCACAGCCGTATTTCCCTGCAAAACTGGATGAGCACTCAGAGCTCAAGACAAAACCAATGTCCCCGTGGGCAGGGGAAGGGATGCTGGCAGAGAAGCAATGTGCCATAATGGAGGCTGAAGGCAGGGGATGGGCTGTATTTTAAGTCTAAACAAATGCCAGCACCAGGGGTTTTGCAGCTCAGAGGCACACAAGCAAGCAGGCAGTGCCCTCGTTCCCTGTCCCCCGGACCTGCTGCTAATTGCACTTTCAGAGCTCTGCAGAATTCCCACTGCCTTCCCACAGAGGCTCCTCCAGAAGTCAGAGCATCCTTTTGCGCTCCGTTTTCAGACTCACATCCAAATGAAGACCCACACGCTCTGTTTCGCCTCTTTCCCGAGGTTTGCAGTAGCTGAGATCCAAACCCTGCAGCAGATCACTGCGGTTTGTGCTAATTTAATGTGAAGCTTCAGGTACTTAAACATTTCTGCGGTCTTTGAGCACAAAAGTGTCCTTATTTTCCTTTGCCGCCATCCCCTCTGTTACTCAACCACCGCTCCAAAAAATCTGAGGAATGAGCAATGTTGCTTGTTTCTTTCTGGCACGTTTCATGTTTTTATGAGTAGTTTTTCCACCATTTTCAGGAAGGCTCGCTGCTGGGCATAGCCCTTAGGAAGCTCTTGAAAACCCAAACTGGATTTAACACTGTCGAGGAAACCTGAAAACAGATCTCTGTCCTGAACTCCGGAGTTTCTGTGTTGGATGTTTGCACATCTCAGCTTTCAGGACCTGAGCAGGGCTCTGGTGCTGCCCCACAGAGTGACGATGGAGGCTCAAATCCTGCCTGTGGGATGGGTGACCCATGTGGGACTGCACATGAGACAGGTGACCCTGTATGCACGGAGTGTGTTTGTATGGTTTTACGTTGCTGAAGACTACCATCTACGTTGGTTGCTCCAAAAGTAACGCCTCCTATTTAGTTCCATGGAAACTCCAACAGCTACAAAGAGCAAAATAGCACTGTTTGATCGAGCAAATTCTCAGCTACAAAACACTATTTTCCCACCATTTTCACCAGTGATGAATGACAGCCTGCATGCCAAGCTTGTAAAAGCCTGCACCAGGAGAGATGACCCACTGTCACCACTGCTGAAATGCACCACCACCTCCTTGCTGTGCCGACATCTTGGTTTCCATCAGTGTTCAGCCGTGTCAATGGGTGCTGTTTTTTCTGCATGGAATTCAATTCTGCACCTTTGCTTCATCTGCACTTCCACGTCAGATGCCATTGTGTCAGTGCCTCTCTGCTGCCATCTGTCACACAGCCACAAAACAGAGTGGGATATTGGTGGAAGGTTCAACCTCTGCTGCCGTGCCACCACCATCTGCCACTGACATTGTGAGCCAGCATAGCAAAATAGGAGGCATTACTTTCGGAACAACCCTCATATAATAGCGCTTCTTAGGTGGCATTTTATTTTAGATAACGCTTAAATCGTCAAAAAAAAGGGGTAAAGGGAGAGCCAGCATTTCACTGAAATGAATGCAGTTCAGTGATAATTTAGAGTTAAAAAACATGGAGACTCCAATAAAAAATCAGAATGTGAATGCTTTAGGACTTTTAAAATCATTTTTTTTGACCTGTTGTTTTGAAAAAGTGCTTAAAATCAGCCGAAGTTTCTTCTTCCCAGCTGCGAAGGTGTCATCCTAAATTCAGCCTCACATGAAAATTCACATTGCCTTGTCCTCACTGGGGCTTTAAATCGAATTAGTTAACTGGATTAGGAACGCTTTTTGCTTTCATGCGTTTGGTAGGGAGGGATGAGCCCACAGCCACGAAGGAGCAGGGCCTGCCTCCAGCTGCTGCCCACAGCCACGCGTGGGGGACCTCGTGCTGAGAGCTTCCCCGAGCCGTCCCATACCTCCTGCACAAACGGTCCCCATGACAGATACCTGGTGCCATTGATATTCCGTTCGTTCCCTTCGCTGAGAGATCAGGCAGCTGTAAAAAGCCAATAAATCCCCACAGATTGTCTCTAAGAGAGGGAAAAGGGATTCCTTGGCAGGGCACACGCTGCTAAGCCCCAGAAGCGAGCGGTGTTTTATGGTGCGCGGAGCGGAGGTCGCTGCTTTGGGATGGATGCCATTGAGGTTCACAGAAGCCACCAGAAAATGCTGCTGCTTCAGGTGTGTGGGGAAAGACACCTTGATCAGAGCAGGGCTGCTGCAGTTCCTCTTATTGTCATCCTGGGAGCAGACCTCACTGTTAAGAGCATGGATCCAGCCTTAAAATCTTCCTGAAGATCCAGGGAAATGCGTTTGGAGCCACAACGTCTTCAAGCACTGTAGGCTAAAGGACATAAGTATTCACCGATTTTTGGGTTTTTTTGGGATGCTGTTTATCTCCTGCCACGGCCAACGTGCCCACCTCGTGCTCACCACACCTCTGTGACTCAGGAAGACGCCTCGAGCCGCGTAGCTTTCTCTTTTTATAGGCAGACGTTCAGTATTTGCGATGTGAAATTACAGCACTCTCCTCACCCCCCGTCGAGCTGAGGAGATGTGGGTGCTGTCCCTTTTCGGGTGCCATTTCCTGACGTTTGGGGTCCCTCCACCCACCCCTCTGTCACAATGATTTCCCCAGAGCTCGCTCTGCCTGCAATCCTTCAGCGAGCGCTTTGTTCCCGTCCTGCTTCCGACTGCAAAATTGTTACCCGTGCCCTTTCAGCCCCTTCCACCCAGATTTTGGATTTCACGAAGGCACAGAATTCTTTCCCGTTGCTTGCTACATGCAAAACAGATCTTTTTAGCTCAATACGAGAAGAAATGAATATGCAGATTTTTCTTTTCTGAAGGTCTCGAGCAGAAACGCTGGCTCTGATGAATGACTCATTCCCTTTGTTAGAGCGGCATTGTTGGAGCTCTGGTGTTTTCAGGCAACGAGCAAGGCAAGGTTAGGAGGAGGAGTTATTGTCTTTTATTAGGCGAGATGATACAGTTGTAAAAAAGCAAGCACGATCGCAGGCACGCGATCCCTTCCTTCAGGTTTGGAGCGGCTTCTGCTGCCTTCCAACAAGTGAAGAACAACCATTACACCACTGGGCATAACGCAGCCAAAGGCAGAGCTGTTGTCCTCAGCTTTTGTTTCTGACGTGGAAAAATAGCTGTGAAGCTCCCCCGGTTACATCAGCATCACCTTAAATTCAACATCATATCAAAAATCCTTATCTCTTCATCTATTAAATGATAGCAGCCCCTTTGAATGGATTTGCCCACGTCTGTGCAGACTCCAGTTGCTCCTTTATACCTGGCAAATAGAAGCAATTAAATCCTGGAGATAATTAACTGCATTTCTACCTCCTTCCTCTTGACATCAGGGCAAATTCTCAACATTCAGGTAATTCCAGTCCCACACAACGGCTGTGCAGGAGGGAAAGGAGGGAGGGAGGAAGCACTCGATGGAATTTAAAACTTCTATCCAAATTAATGGCGGAAAAAAACCCAAAACATACCAAAATCAGTATGGGGGACCCTATTACGTGCACCCCTATGGAAGGTAATACAGATAGTTTGCATGTCCCTGTAGGAACACTACCAGCCCCACTGATGTGATGCAGCAGGTGATGCTGTCTCACTCTGGGATGGATTTGGGGGAAAACACCCAAGCAGACCCCAGATTCCCCAGGTGTTTGCAAGGCACGTGTGCTTATCAGGTGAGATTCCTGCCCTCGGCCAAGGCGGGTGCTGCGCGCTCCCAGCTCTGTTTATTTCAGCCTCACCGGGTGTGGGAAATCTTTCCTCCCATCTCCCTCTGCGTGTGACTCAGAAACTGTTTGAACATCCCAGTTTTCTGCCATCTCCCGGCTCTCCCCTCTGGGTAACGGGTGGCTGAAGGAGAAGCAAACAAAGGCGTCCTTATGTTGGGAGAGCTGGCGGACGGCGGGGCGGCACCTCCTCCTCTCCTCCCGCTGCCGTGGCAGGGATCCGTCCTCCTCATTGTCTGAAACAGCTCCAGGCATGGTGAGAGCCCTCCTAATGTGACTTCTGCATCCCAGCGAGGGCTGGGGCCGACACGGAGCCCCTTGGTGTTAATTAGCAGGGTTGTGGGATGTGCTTCAGGGGAGTTATAAAGCCTGGAAAAAAAGCCACAGAAGGTATTTGTTACCCTGCTGCTCATCTGCAGTGTTGGGGTTGGGCTCTCTTCTGTCCTAAAATTGTCCTGCAGATTCGTTAGAGGTAGGGTTTCCTTATCTTAGGGTTGTGCAGCGGCAGTGCCTTGCTCTGTGCTGGGGGACCGTGCATCCTTTTTGATGAAATAGGGACATCTCACAGCAGCGAATTCAAGACAGAGAGGACAGCAGCAGTTTGTTTCCCTGTTCCATTGGAAAGGCAGGGATGATCCCAGGCAGTTTGAGGCTGGGTCTGTCACACTCATGGTGCTCAGCTGGGTGCAGCCACCCTTGAGGGGATAGGAAGGGAGGGGATACGTTCCTAGGTCAGAGGATGGTGAGGCCCTGGCACAGACTGCCCGGAGAGCTGTGGATGCCCCCTGGAGGTGCTCAAGGCCAGGCTAGATGGGGCCCTGGACAGCCTAAGCTGGTGGGATGTGGCCCTGCCCACGGCATTTCCTTGAACCCAAGCCATTCTATGCTTCTGTGACTCCATGGTTCTATGACTCTACAACACTGCCTGGCTGCTGAACACCGCCCTGCAGACTGCAGCCAGGACGTTATCTGGCTGGAGTGGGTCACGTCAGCACCCAGCTGTGACAGCTGAGCTTCACATTGGCATTGAGCACTGAGGGAGTAAACACCGCACCTCAAGGCAGGGAGGTTGGGTTTGGAGAGGAAGAAGGGCAGCTGAGGCTCTGAGTGAGGCAGAACAAATGTGGGACATTCTTCATCTGCCTTTTAAGACTCCTGTCTGCAAGCAGGGGCCAACCTTTTGCTATTTGTGTTTTAAAATAATGGCTTGCATGCATACAGAACCATGTCACTGCTTGGGCACTGGGGTGTCATAAAGACACTGGAAAAAGGGACAGTCTATAGCATAGTCATTGTATGTAAACAGTCTATATACAGTCATTATTGGGCATGTTCAGGTTGGCACCTGGGTGAGATGAGGAGAGGCATTTCCAAAAGGCCTCTTAGGGAGGTTTCTGAAAGTGTTTTCAAGCCTGTGACCTTGACAGTTGTACTTATGAACCCTGTGATGGCCAAGAAACCTTCATCCTCATGCAGTGTCCTCACCTTCTTTATATAAACTCGAGCCCCAGGCAAGGGCAGCCTGCCAAACAAATACACACAAATTCCTTCCTTCCCTCCTTCCACCCTCTGCTCTGCTCAATGCATGGGCCCAACATGGGGCCTTGGAGAGAAAGGTCAGGACCATTTGGTGTCCTCTTACTTTGGCTACTGAAAGGGTGTCTCTGGCTGTGCTGCTGTCTAAAAATAACCTGAGCTCACAGAGTGCCTTAGCTCTGCCATGTACAGGAATAAAAGGATGAGAAAGGATTCCAGCAACAGCAATGTCCAAAAGAGGTGCCACATGGCATGATGCTTCTTTAGCAAAAGCACACAAATAATACATTTCCTCCTCTGTGCAGGTGAGGGGCTGGGAGGGGAGGAGAGATCTCAGAAAGCCTCCCATGGGCACATGCCCACACAACACCTGTGAGATGTCACATTACCTTGCATGGGTCTCATTAGGGACTGCAGAGCACCTGGAGGAGCTGTTAGCTGGACAGATTTAAGGGCTTCTTTTAAGTCCTTCAGGACCCTGAGCAGCAGAAAGCAATTGCATAGGAAACCTCAGTGTTGCCATTTTGGGCTTTGATGGGGATTTTACATTTTCAGAGGGGACTGATGTGGGAACAGACTGAAAGGTGAATGCATAGAAAGAAATCCTGTGGAAAGTGATCTGGGGGTTCTGGCTGACAGCAAGGTGAATCCATGTCAGCAGTGTGCCCTGGAGCCAAAGTGGCCAGCAGTACCTTGGGGTGCACCTGGCCCAGCGCTGCCGGGAGAGGGGAGGGATTGTTCTGCTCTGCCTGGTGCGGCCTCACCTCAAGCACAGGGTGCAGGTTGGGTGACACAATGTAAGAAGGACATAAAGCTATTAAAGAGTGTCCAAAGAAGGACAATGAAGACGAGGAAGAGTCTAGAGGGCCAGGCATATGAGGAGTGTCTGAGGCCTTATGGTTTGTTGGGCCCAGAGCAGAGGAGGCTGAGGGGAGGCCTCATGGCGGCCTACAGCCCCCTCACAGGGAGCGCAGGGGCAGCGCTGAGCTCTGCTCTCTGGGGACAGCAACAGGGCCCGAGGGAACGGCATGGAGCTGTGTCAGGGGAGGGTCAGGTGGTCGTGAGGATAAGGTTCTGCATCAGAGAGTGTTGGGCATGGAGCAGGCTGCCCAGGGCAGTGGTCATGACTCCATGATGCTGGAGTTCAAGGAGTGTTTGGACACTGCTCTCTGCCATAGAGTTTGGATTTTGGGTGGTGCTGTGTGGAGCCAGGGGCTGGACTCAGTGATCCTTGTGGGTCCCTTCCAACTTGAGATACAGGTCAATTCTATGAATCAATCTAAACCAGCCCACTTATGTGCGGGGACACCATCTCCAGTGCAGTGGGTTGACCTCAATTGTCACCAGCTGCTTACCAAGCTGCTCCCTCACCCCCCTTATACTCAATGCACTCGTCTCTTTTTTCGCCTTAGTATACCAAACAAGTATGTCCAGTGACAGCACTTCTCCCATGGTTCAGAACACTGAGCCCAGCTTGATGTTCTTCATCTAAACGTTATATGAAATGAATTTTTCGCTTGACTTTTCCCAAGGAATTCTGCATCGACCAATTAATTCCTCATTAAGCATATCTGTGAAGTGTGACAAAATCAGCAAAAGACAACAGAAAAATATGCCGGGAAAATCATGGATGCCAAAATCAGGGGAGTGTTTCTGTCATGGTTATGGAGACCTTGGATGATTTCATCCTGAAAGCCTCATTGAAGTCCTGAAGTTCAAGGAGGGGTGTTTCAACCCAAAGGAACACACAGAAGTGGTCTGGGAGAAAAGTCAGAAGAATGGAAAATCACTCTTAGGAGAGAAAGTCTGGTGCAATCACAGAAGCAATCCCAGGTAAAGTATTAAAAGGTTTAACAGCCATAAACAAAAGTTTTTAACTCACAGTAGCAATCTCCCACCAAGATGAGGAACAGCCAGATCCCACACAGGAGATCCTTTCCCCTTGGTGGCTGGCTCTTAAATAAGCCCAGGGTGGTCCCACCCTGGGTCCACCCCTCCTGGTCACATGGAGAGGGGGGCACAGGTGTTCCTTAGGCCAGCCACCGCCCTTCACCAGGTGCTCAATCACTAATTCAGGCTGTGACCTCATGTTTCCCTTACAGAGGGCTAAGTCATCCTGTTGTTTTTGATGGAGCTCGGTAACTGTATGAGCAGGATTATGTTTTACAGCCTAAAGCAGCTGACTGTGGGATCTGCAAAATCACTGACTATATATTCTACTCTGTAATCAGGAATTAATCTAATTGCCTGTGACTGCATCTCTCCAAAAAGACTACAAGGCCTTATAGAATTTTTTGACAAAGGTCTGGGGTGGCAAATTCTGGGAACAGCCATCAATCAATCTGTGATGAGGCAGAGCAGGTGATGGTGATGATAAAGGAGAGTTTGATCTGATACCCTTTAGAGGGCCATTTGTGAGAAAGAGGGATATGTGTGTGCATAAACTACTGGATATATTGTCTAACCAACCAGTTCCTTAGAGATTATCCCCTCCTACTTCAACAGGTACAAATGTAAAACATGCCCAGGACCTGCTGGTCCTGACCTGTGTGACCTGCTGTAGGGAACCTGCTTTGGCAGGAGCTGGACTTGATGATCTCTTGAGGTCCCTTCCAACTCCTGCAACTCTGTGATTCTGTGTCCCTTCAACACCCAACAGAGATTTCATGTTGCCCTTACACTGGAGCTGTGGAAGAGGACATCAGGAACTTGGGACAGATCTTGTGTGTACATCCCTGCCTTGGGATGGTTTTCTGGACGTGTGTGCACTGAAGCCTGTGGGAACTTCTTTACAGGAGGAGAAACTAACAGCTCTCCATTCAGTTGCTCCAACAGAAAGCCCTGGGCAATTGCTGTGCTATTGTTGAAAGCTATCTGAAAGCATAGCTTCAGAGGCAGCTCTGCTGTTTGCGCAGGGGAATAATTAATACAGCCTGGCTGAGCTGAAAATTTAGAAAAAAAAGATAAATTCTCAGTGGTGCCTTGGGAAGGCTGTTGTTTCCCCAGGAAAAAGATTGCCCCCAAACACCTTCTTGTCCTCCTGTTTCCCACGTGAATCATAGGGAAAGGCGTGCTGGGAATTGTGACTTCAGTGCTAATTCCAGCTCCAAGCTCGTTCTGCTTGTGGTCTGCTTTTCACTGTCTTCCCAGAGTAAAATGGGGATAATTATAAACGTCGCAAAGTTCTTCAGTAAGCATTTGACAAACACTGAACGCTCTTAGTAAGCATGAGTGTTGGGTTTGCTTTGACGATGTCCTAAGAAGCATCCATCTCTCCAACTAATGTGATGTGAGCAGACATCGTTCTTCAGGCTATAGAATGATTGTCATGGTGGGCAGGAGCTGTTCATGTAACACTTCAAATTAGCTCATCAACCATTGCTTAGAAAATACCTCTGGTCACAGGCGAAGGCAGATGCCAAAGATTGATCTGATCCCTCTTCTCTCATCAGCCTCTATATGTTGCTGGAAACTCATTTCCTTCATGTCCTGCAGAGAGGGGAAACCCATCCAAGGGAAGCAATACAGAATCTGCTATGGGAGTTCGTTTTGCAGGGAGCTGCAGGGACTCTCACACACATATAGAAACTTATTAGTAATAGACAGTCATCTGGAACATCCCTATATCCCATGTACGGGCTGGTGCTTCCAAGGTAGGGAAAATTAGCAGATGAGCAAAGAGGGACTGCGGGGGTACATAGGAACATTGGTGTGTAGCTGGACCCTGGGATCACAGGAGGAGAGGATGGATGAATCATGTGCCCCTGATCCAGGAGAGCCAGCTCAGAAAGCAGATCCAACAGAGGCTGTTAGCACTGGCGACCGTAATGAAGTGCAAGAGATGTTCCACGTGGTGCTATCCATCATCAGGTGTGTCAGTTTTCAACACTTAATGGCTGGAATTTAAAGCCTTTCTCAGCTGCATTTCCAGTCAATGGCTTCTGATTTCGGGCACAAGGAAAGGAATTATATTAGAGGTCTTATAGGTGAGATTTCCTCCCTTGATACACATTTCAGCAGCCGTGCATCAGTAATGTGACTTTATGCATATCATCTTCTTTGTAGACCTTGCTCCAGTCAGGAGTTTGCTTCAGGACATTGCCAGACCTCTTCTTTTCCCAGAGGTCAGATGTCTCTCATGGTGAATGGGACCTTTCCTCACTGTCTACTGAAGCCCACCCATGGGGGAAAGTTCTCCAGCACAGCAGACACCAGAAGCCTCATTGCTCATGCCATCAAAATGGAGTGGCCCTATAAAGTCCACCTCATCCTGTAAAACAGAATAGTCAATTCAGTTCTTTCTTAATCTAGTTACTTCTTTTAAATGACTGTGGAATACCAGGACAGAGATGAGCCTGTGACAGCCCCCGCTCCAAGCACCACATCACTTCCCATCACCAAGGGGCAAAAAGCATCATGCCCAGATCTCACCAGGAGTCTGGGGGCTGTGTTCAGCCTCTCCAGGCATGGTTCCAGGGCTGTCCAGACTTCTAGTGGCCAAGGTGAGGGACAGATAGATGACGTCTTTCCAATTCAATGCAAGCAATGTTGCATAAACCCTTGTGGTGTATATTCAGTCCTGGAGTGAAGGGGGGAACAAAACCATGCACTGTGTGAGAGTAACAGCGTAAGAAGCATAGGAGGGCTGAAGGACAGAGCCTCTTCACTTGCACAGCTGCATAAATGTTTGTTAGGGAGATGTACAGACTCATTTTTTGGTATGCCAGCACATTTTTCAGATGACAGCAGCCTTTTAAGGCTGTTCCTGATGGTGTCATATGGATTTTCCTTTTATAACAATCTCTCTTGTGGAAATCCCCATTGGTTTCTGCTATTTCTGTGAAGGAGACTGTCTAATTCAGCTCATTTTCCCCGGGAAGACCCAACTGATTATGCAATAGCAATGTATATCAGCACACTAATGGCGCTTGGCACCTTCCTGGGCTGCACGGGAGACAGGGGAGATCGCTGTCATTATGGAATTAGTCATGCTGGTATCGCCGCGGGGTTTGTTTCATCCAGGGAAAAAAAAAAAAACGTATCGTGTTATGGCTTTCTGAGCCAGATAGCAAGGCAGAGAGGGTGTCCCTGGGTCTCCCCATGCTACAGATGCCCGAGGATATTGGTGGGCTTAAAGTAGGCTGTAACTGATGGAGAGATGATGGTGTGAGAGGTGATGGAGAGAAACGGTGAGTAGTTCAGGTGCCTCAAGGAGTGTGTGCAGCTCCTTCTGGCCATGCTGGAGACATCCCTGCAGGTGAGCCCAAAACATCTAGGACTCATGGGACCTATGAGTACCTCACCAGTTCTTCAGCCCATCAGGGTTTCAGGCATCTCCATTCTAGGGCTGTAGCTGGACACAAGCCCTCCCCGTGCTGCATGCCGCTGGCTGCACACTCTGTGCCAAGGAGATGTTGGGATTATGCCAGCTGGAGATCATCCTCCACTCTGCTCCTCCCAAGGCAAGATACAATGATTTGCAGCAAACTCAGCAGTTGCTTGTCCCCACCTGTTCTTGCATTAACACTGTTTGGATTTCATATGCCATGGATGGGTTCCAGATGCTGCCAGCTGAAGAAGTCTTTCCAGGAGCAGAAGAAGATTGATTCAGACCAAATTAATGACCAAAACGAGCTGCTCAGCCCAGGTAAAGGCTGCAAAGTGGTAATGGCACAGGGGACATGGCCAAAAGACAGGACCCCAGGAGAAGGGATGTCTTCCTTCTGCAATTGACCACCCACACAGTAACCCATCTTATGGGTGCTCCTGCTCTGTGCCAGGTCCTGACAAGGGACATTTTTTGCCTTCTGATACTACAAAAAAATGACTGCAGCAAACCTGACTGTGTGGTTGAGCTTGGCCCCATCTCCCAGTGCAGAGAAGTGTTCCCATCAGCTGTCTTCATCTCTCACCCGTGCTGAGGGAGAGCAAGACACTGCAGGGATGCACGCTGCCCTGCTGGGTACTGTTAATTAGTATAAGAAACAGCACCAGAGGCTACGAGGCATTGAGCTGGAGCATAATTAGCTACATGGGATTTGCTAAGTGTCTCGATCCAGACAACAAGCATGAAACCCCAGGGCCAGCCTCTGTCGAAGAGCTGCGATGTGAAAGCAGAAGCCCCCGAGGAGCGCTTGGTGCTGCCGTCCAAGCCTGCAGATCATTTTGTGCCCAGCACAAGGCTGTATTGAGATGCACACAATGCCCTGGTTCCTGCTCCCTGCCCCGGGGAGCCGACAGTGCAGACGCTGCTCTCCTTACTGCAGCTTATTTAATATTTATGCACCCCAATGCTAGGGAACATCCTAATACTTCATGTGCTCAAAGGTCCAGAGTTCTGCTGAACTATTTTGCTGCAGGCATCTCCTTTCCCCTTGCACTGGGCTCTGTGTGGGTCAGTCTGCTCTCCCACATGGGATGGGAACAGGCCCCCTGGACAGTGTTTGTGTGTCTCATCGCCCTGTGCCAGTAACTCCATTTGCTTCTCCCAAGCATGTCCTGGTTGGGCACCAGAACTGGATTTCGTTGTGTCATTTTGTAGGTCAAGTGAATGTTGAAAGGTAGGCATCCAAAGTAGGTCAGGTGAATCACACTTCCACAAGTCCCTGTTTTTGACCACTGAGAGCCCAGTGCAATGGGGCCAAGGGTAGACGTCCATAGTTAGACCCAGACAGCTTGTCACACCCCTCAAGGCTTTAGGGACTGTGAGCCTGTGGTACTAAGTCTGATCTCCATAGGCAACTCCTTATGAGGAACTGAGAATAAACATGCCCTGTGTTATCTAGTCTTTACTGGGATCACAAAACCGCCAGTTTTCATCTCTAAAGGTTTGGAAGTTTGGGTCAAAGATATTTATCTCAAAAGGCTAAAATAGAGGTTGTAGGGCAACCCAGGTCCCATCTGGCTCAGGGAGCTGGACCTTGAACTCTCTCTGGAAATCCTCCTCAGCAGGAGCGGAGCCCTGGGCAGCCCCAGACCCAAAACACCTGTGCACCAGGTGTCATAGCTGCTGCTTTCATTCTGGTCTGGCTCAGCTCTCCCAGTGGTTTCCAAAGAGCCCACCAAATTGGGCAAAGTGTGCAAAGTGGGGAACAAAAATAGCCTCAGCTATGCAGAACCATGAGCCTGCAAAAGTTTGTGGGGCTTGTGCTTTGTAGCCCACAATGTTTGCATGGGACTGTGCTTGGCTGCAAGTAGAGCTGTTGGGTTTCTGGCCATGGATATCCTCAGCATCCACAGGGAAGATGGATGCAACACTAAAGCACTTGGAAAGGAGCACTGCGTCCCGCCTGGCCAGGGGAAACTGCTCCAAGCATAATGTGGCTTCTGTTCAATGCTGTCTTTGCTATTTTTGTGTGCGCGGATGGTGGAAAATGTGCCTTTTATTTTTTTTTTTTAATTATTAAAAAAAAAAGTATTATGAAAACAGCAAAATAACACTGGCAAAAGTGTGATGGGAAAGGATAAACAACTCAGCAATTGAAAATGCATTACTTGCTTTTAGTATCAGAGGAGTTATTTTGTCTTCCTCTGCCCATGATTCACGACTTTTTGAGCCTCTTGGGACACAGGTTTGGAAAACACCAAAATCACCCTCCTTCACTGGGCTGCTGGGAGCTCCACACCCAGGAGGAGGTGGTTTTGCACTGGTTTTGAGTATCTTTTCCCCTATTTTGATAGAAGAAGAGGAATAGACCTGATTGGCCAGACATTAAGAAATGTCAAAATGGGAGAGCAGGGAATGATCTCTGCTTAATATTGGATGAGCCCAGTGGGATTTGGTTCAGCTTCAGTGCACAGGGGAAATTCCTTACATGTGTTTGCAGACAGAGGCTGAGCCTCCCGGGTCACGCTGTTATCCCATGAAAAATCAGTTTTGTGTGTGCTGGGGTAAATGAGAAGTTTGGGGTGAGGAGTTTGAGCTCCAAGGGAAACTACAGGGATGGTTTTGAATTGTGATTGCCTGCGTGGTGATTTGCCCCAAAGGTGGTCAACTCCTTCGCAAGCAGGGTGGGAGGAGAAGTTTATGATCAAGGACATAAAACAATCAGAGAGCATTCAAAGGAGGGTTACAAAGATGGAGAAGGGCGGAAGGCAAGATGTGTGAGAAGCAGCTGAGGTCCCTTGGTTTGTTGGGCCCAGAGCAGAGGAGGCTGAGGGGAGGCCTCATGGCGGCCTACAGCCCCTCACAGGGAGCGGAGGGGCAGCGCTGAGCTCTGCTCTCTGGGGACAGTGACAGGGCCTGAGGGAAGGATTGGTCAGGGTGGGTGTTATGAAAATGTTCTGCACCAGAAGGTCATGGGCATGGAGCAGGCTGCCCAGGGCAGTGGGCACGGCCCCACGCTGCTGGAGCTCAGGGAGCATTTGGACACTGCTTTCACAGCCATAGGGTTTGGATTTTGGGTGGTTCTGTGTGGAGCCAGGGGTTGGACTCGGTGATCTTTGTCAGTCCCTTCCAACTTGGGATGTTCTATGATTCTGATTCTATAGTTCTAAGATCTTTACACTCATGTCTATGAGTGACTTCTACTCATGATTACTCCACATCTGGAGGACTTTGCTGCTGTTTTATTTGGATTCAGCATGTGGTAGTGAGCTGAGAGTAGGTCTCACCTAAGACTATGCTGTGAAGGTTAATTTCGGAGACAACAAGGGATTGATGCTCAAGGGATTTATAGATCATCATGCTGGAACCAGCACTGTGTGGCCATTCACAAAAAGAAATTCTTCTATGGCTGTTGCAGCTCTGTCCCACTTGTCCCACCTAGAGCAATGGGATAAAGTGCGAATAACCACTGGCCAACTTCTTCCAACAACATGGGGAGAAATGGCAGAGGGACTGCTCTGTCAGCTGAATTCCTCAGCTGCAAGTCTTATTTCTCCTGATGGACATGACGTGGGATTCCACTAATGCTGTTTCCTTCAGAATCAAAGGTCATTTACTCATATCTAGTGCCCTTGGAAAGGCTTTTCTGACATCAGTGCTGTGGGACAAGTGGTTCAAAGGATGAAGATGTTTCAGCTTTCCAAAGAAAGGATTAATGCAGTTCATGAAAAGGCCCAGTTTCCCACCCTTGCAAACTAAAATACTGTGTTTATGTACCATGCAGATTCAAATGCATCTTTTCCCAAATGGGTCTGTAGCATCTTCCAGCTTTAACCTCACTGTATATTTATGAGGAAAAAAGGTAAAAACTGGACAGCTTTTGTGGTCCTTTGGTTATGGTGGGTTACCCTTCTAAAAGAGGTTGTTGTGCCTCAAGCAAGCCATGAGCACCAGATGTCTGTTCCTGCATGGTGGCTGCCTGGAAGTTAGACTGAGCAAGTCCAAATCCACTTCTAGCCTTGGGAAGGTCCGCTGTGCTGCTTGGCACTGGAAGCGTGGAGCAGGGACTGGACTCCGGCTTCTTCTTCATCTTGCTAAGGATGATATGGTAGCACACTGGCCTAATGCATGAGCTTGTAAAGCCTGGAGGCCCTGAAGTGTTGTTTAAGTGATAATACGCAGGAAAGTAGTGAAAAGGCCTTTTCATACTGACTTTTATGGGCTTTAGTCTATGTCTTAAAAGCGCATCAGGTATGTCTGGACTGTTAACCTAAACATGATGAGGGCCAGGCACACACTCCTGAGATCATCTACAGCGTGATCTATGGCATGTGCTTTGTCCCAGACCCATCAATTCTGCCCCAGACAGTGCCCAGAGTCATTGCTGACACGCAGGCAGGACACCGCAGCCCTGTTTGGGACAGCAAGGAGGTCCAGATGTCAGCTGAGCGGTGCAGGATGTGGGCTCTGACCATGTTATTTCCAGGTACAAATGTAGGATGTGGGATCACCTCCATGCGAGAAAGTAATGCCCTCCCCAAGAGAGCCAAGGGCACCATTCCCCTGCAGACCTGCCTGAGCTGTGAGGGTAGATGGATGTTTTGGGAACTACGAGCCAAGGCAAAAATAAGCTAGAAAAACAACCCAGGAGCCAAGCCCAGCGGAGTTCCTCAACGCCTCATTAGCCTCCTGAATGCCTTGACTGATCTGCACAGAAACATGTGGAACACTTCTCTGCACTGAGACCCATCCATGAAGCTCCTGGCAGAGACCTGGCAGCGCTGGGACCCGTCTCCACTACCTATGTCCTAAATCAGGAACAATGTCCCTTTGTGTGTCTATGTAAAGGGGATCAAAGTCAGGCCTGGGCTGACTTCAAGGTGCACAGCATTGCTGTTAAAAAGGGAAGGATGCTGTAGAAAAGGAAGGAGAGCTATGGGGAGGCTGATCAATTTTCTCAACTAATTAAGCTGCCTTTATTAATAGCACCGAGCCTCCTTTAGAGATAACTCTCTGTCTTCTGGGGTGTCTCTTCAGCACTTCCCCATGCCTTTAATCTGGTTTCTGCTTTCTCTCCCATGCTGGCCTCGTGTTGCTAAACTCCACTCTTGCACCTTGTGAATGAGATTTTTTTTTTGGCAGCTGAAAAAAAATCAAACGATCTGGAATAGGCTGTTTATGTCTAGGTTGGGATGATACAGTTAGATGGAAGTGAGGAACAGAGCACGGCTGTCCCTTGGCCATGGCACTGTGGGCAAGGGCATGGGTGGGCAAGAAAGCATGAGATGTCCCCCATGGGATTCATGACTTGCTGTGGCCACCATGAGGGCGTGGGGTTGGTATGGATGATGAATGTGTGATGGTATACACCATTCCCTATTCCTTCCCACCTTTCCCTGGCTGGTTGAGGCCATTCACTTAATGGTCTTCTGATGGACATCACCTGGAGTCCAAAATCTTCTGTGAAATGAAGTTTTGAAGATAGGGAAAAAAAAAAAACAACAAACTGTTCCTTACATCTGTGTTTGGAGAGAGATTTATGGGAGCCAATTCAAACCCCTGTCTTGCCTCAGTCAATTTATTTCTCCCCACCCTCGCTTCAGTGCCATCAAGGAAAAGTTGAGATAAGAGCTCAGAACTGACATTGAACATTGGGATGTGGAGAATGCACACCAGGAGCAGGAACAGGAAAGCGGTGCTGAGTGCATGCAGAGCTCCATTAACAACCATTTCTTCTGCATCTGTTCATGTTGGGAGATATCAGCACACTCATGGCCACCTCTGCCTTGTAGAGGGGGAACCGCAGGTTGGGGCACAGCTGCTGGGACATCAGGAAGGGGATTGGGTCCTGCATGGGATGCAGCCTTGGGACGCCTGGCCCCATGGGTTTGCTGACTCTGCACAGCTGCTCCCCTAATCTGCGTGCATTCAGAGCAGCTCCATTTAACAGTGCTGCTTCCTGGAGCTTGAAAGGGACGCTGATTATTTTTAATGAGCCTTCGCCTTGCTGGAGGTTTTCTTCGCATTGATTGTGTGGGCAGCATCATGGCCCCCTCCTATGAGGCAGGTTCACTGGTTCTGTTCTCCCTGGCATTGCTTGCACCTCTGTGGAGATGTGGGGGGCACAACAGGCTCAGGGAGCAAATGCTCAGGTGATGGAGAGATCAACAAAGTGCTGTGCTTGGGGCCGGAGATACAGGGTATAGGACCCTGCAGGGATGCAAGGTGCTGAGGAGGAGGAAAGCAGCATGCCCTCCAGCTTGCTTTTGGTGAAGGTTTGGCTTCTGGACATTTGCACAGCACTCCCAGCCAGCATCAAGATCAGGATACAGGGAAAGTCCTGCCTTGCCCTATAGCCTTCCTGCATGCCTGCCCCAAGGTCCCAGAGCATGATTCTCCTCACCCCAAGGCTAAAACACAGCAGGTGGCTCACATCCTGAAAGTGCCTCTATCTCTCCATCAGCTTCAGTGGGATCCTGGAATGGAGAGCTGTGCTCTTTGTCTTTGGATGCCGGATCAGGCCCTTTATCCACTGGAAAACTGAGTAGCCTTGTGAGAATGAAAACTGTTGTGATAGAGGGTGATCTCATGGCTATGGCATGGCAAGGTGCAGTTGCTGGAAAAGCACCAGATCTGCTGCTCCGTGCAGTAACCACCTCACTCGTTAGTCTGTGCGATCTGATGGGAGGTGCCTCGTGGAAGCCTGCTGCCCAGCTTTATCTCTTCCTGCTACTCTCGTTGCAATTCTTTTTCCCCTGAGAAATTACTTAAACAGATGGCTGAGCTTGATATTAATACTCTTATTTCAACATTTGCATAGAGCATCTGTTGAGGAAAGAAAAAACTTTTGCAGATTTCAAAAAAAAGATTTTTTTGCATCTTTGATTTGAGTTCCAAGGATATGAAAAGACGACTACCCCTTCCAAGAATGCATAACAGCTTCATTCGTATACCAGTAGGATGCCACTCCACTGAAATGTCACTCACTGGTAGATGATGTGGAGTGGGGGAGGGAAACAAGTGTGTGCGTTACAGAACTGATCATGTCTAGGCAAAAAAAAAAAGAAAACTTCTAAAAGTCACTCCCCAAAGTAAACCCCAACTCAATCTTTCTACTATTACTTGGGTCAGTCTAATAATTTAGAGCCAAATAATCTAACAAATAATCTGATTTCCAGAGATCACAGTGGGCTGAGCCCCCTTTCCCTCTGCTCCAGCTCCCATCTTCCTTCCTTGCAAAGGAAAGCAGGGGCACAGCCACACAGACCGCCAGTGTTCTGAGACCACTCTTGTTCTTGCCCAGCTGCTCAGAGGACCAGGATCTCCAAGGTGCACCTACTGTGTCCTCAAAGAGAGACCTAGGCAAAGCTCTTGAGGAATCACGGTTTTTTTTTCTCTTAGAAAAGATTTGACAATTTTAGGTAGACTTGACACCATGCATGAATTCCATAACTCTTCTTCAGTGGAAGAGCATCCTACAATAATTTTGGTTTGCTTAATTTTTTTTTGACTAGTTCTCAGAGGGGTCCACAATACTTGAGCAGAAAAATAAAACCTCGCAAGAGTCCTCGTGGTCCAACACTGCACATTAATAAGTGGCCATTCCCTTCTTCCCACTCTCCTCATTACCCCCTTGCTAAACCCTCAGGACAAAAGCTCTTCTTCCACCCAAAGGATTAACCTGATGCTAAGTTGCTGTATTTCTCCTTTTTATGACTGTGTCAAGCAATGTCAAGAAGCAAACATCTTTCTGATGGTTTCACAACAGGGGGTCTGGTCTGATGAACTGTAGTAAAGATGTCAATGAAAGCTGTAGGCCAGGCTCCACTCTCCATCCATACGCACACTTGTGTCATTGTCTCTGCAACGGGATTTCCCACGAGTATGTTTTTAAGAAGGTGACTGTTTGTGCCTTTCTGTTTGTATTCTGTCTTCATGATTCCTGGTCAGAAAACCAAGTCCCACTCATTGATTCATGGAGAGACTTGTCACAGCAGTGACAGTCCCCCAAACCACAGCAGTGTCAATGCAGAGCAGCTCCTTTGCACAGAGATCTTAGCATTGCAAGGGCAAGCACGCAGGTTCTCAGCTATATCTTGGGCTAGTTTTCCCTTATTTTTATACCTCACTTCATCCGGAGACACTGTGGTCTAGGGTATGGTAGGCGAGAGGCAGTATTATAAATTATAGCACACATAAGCTTTAATTATTTTGTCAAAATGATTTATAAGTGCTGACTTACTGGAAAGTACCAGGCTGTACCTGTGGACCAGTCCTGTCTGGTCCTTACCTGTGGCAGCTCCAAGGATCTGCTCATCCTGAGGTTGTGATTTAGGACCCTTGCAGTGAAAGAGGAGCAAGAGGAAGTGATGCTGCTTTTTGGACTTCTTTTTTGGAGCGTTTTCACTTTTTAATGACCCACTTAACCCGTTGTTGGAGGGATTGGTGGCTCTGAAACATAACCAGGGGATTGCAGCCTCTGTGCTTTGGCTGCTTCACCGCTGGCTTCATTTCTTGCAGTTTTGCAAGGTAGTGCAAGGGCTGAGCATGATGAATGACGTGCAGATAAAACCAGGGGAGAAAGGCTTTCACTGAAAGGCCAGCACTGGTGGAAGGGTACAGGGAAGGGGAACATGTGTAGGGAGGCACGGGAGAAGCTGGGAAATGCCTCTGGAGCAGGCAATGGGATAGAGATGGATGAGGCGGAAAGTGAGGGCTGGGTGCAAGCCAAGAGGCACTGGGTGGGGAGGTGGGATCCAGTCCCATCTCATCCCATCCCACACTGGGATGGTGGGACCCCCCAGGTCCTGCTCCACTTGTATCCACACTGAAAATAAAGCCATGCAGCCTCCCTGCTGCTTGTTGTGAGAGCTGGGCTCCAGAAACATGCTCCCTTGCCCTGGCCGTTTCCATAATTAGAGCAATAAGCAGGGGATGTGACTTAAATCAAGCCTGAGCTCTTGAAAAAACACCTGTGGTGTTAAAAGCAAGTCAATAAAGTATGTTAGTGGAAATGTTGAAGTTTCAGGGGTGTACAGGCAGGGTTAACTGTGACATTTCCTATGCCAGTGTCCCTCAAGGAGCAGTGGTGATGGGTTTGGGGTCTCAGCTTTGGGCTGGTGGAGCAGCAGCCCAGGTCTTGAGGGGAACAGCATCATGCTGGATGGGCAGAAAGCACGTTAGAGGCAGTCTGATTTGTAGTCCCATTAAATGCAGTCTGGTTTTCCCCTTCTGTGTCCCTGAGGCACTGGGAACCTGATATTCCATCATCTTCAGTTGAGATGTAAACACATCTGCATCCAGACAAAGACTGGCTTGAAATCATCCCAGGGCTAGAGAGAGGACTAGAGCATTCTTCAGGGTTTGGTAAGAACATCCTGAGGAGCAAAATCTGTAGGCTGTCTGCAGCTCTTGCCCCATGAGTTGTTTGTGCAGCTGTAGGTCCCAGGGGTTTCCGCCAGCCTGGCCATGCATCTGGTCCTCTGCTCATAAGTTTGTGTGCAAGCTATGAATCCTATTTGTCCCCTCCTTAGCTGTAGGGGGTCTCCTCTGGTAGAGATAAACCACTGAAGGTCTGGGAGGAGATGTTCCAGCTGCAGAAGGAGCACAGGACCTTCTGTCATCAGCCCCTGTTATTCTGGGTCTGGCACATTGGGATTCTTGGGAACCATTTGGGTAGTCCAGCTCTTCCTGGCCCACCTGGGCTCTGGCTGCAGGTCAGCTACAGGTGCATTAGGATGGAGCTGTTATACATAGCCCACTTACAGGCTTATGTTACCCAAGTAATAGAGAGCTGAGTCCACGAGCAGTTCGATATTGATACTGCCCTGAGTGGAAAACAAAGGAGAATGGAAACAGGAGAGTTTCACATTCACAAGTGCTGCAATATTCAAGCCAATTTTTTTTTTTTCCTTGAATTTACTTTCTGGAAGACTACTGTAAAATGATCTGCTCTTCCAGACATTTGTGACGTGTCTGCTCGTATGTGCACAGGGAAAGTCTCCAAGGAGAAACAATGACACCAGGACCTTCTCGGAAAACTTTTGAATCAGCAAGAAGCTTGGCACATGCTTCATGTTAAACATGTGCTTAAGTCCATCCCCAAACCCTGAGATGTGGTGGGGTGTCCACCTGGAAGCTGATACTCCAGAGCCATCAGCTGGGACTTCACCATGTCCTCAAATGCTCTGCTAGGCAGTGGCCAAGGTCTCACTGAGCTCAACGAACCTGTCTCTCCATTTTTAATTAAATTCCTTTTAAAAGTAGGAAAAATTGCTCACAAGTGCTTGATTAGTGCTTTTTTTAGATTTTTCAATCAGCATGGAACACAAGACGTTCGATCTGCTGTTAAACATTCTCTGCTGGCTTGCAGAAGTCAAACACAATAATTTCTCTTTGTTCCATACGTGCTGCTTCATGATTTTGCCTTCTCCAAGTGAGCCCTCAGTGTGTATGGAAGACAGAGAAAGATTTCTTCTTGCACTGCCCCATATCTCACGTATTTTGCACTGCACAGACCCTACTTCTGCAGAGCTTCAGAGGAGGCAGCATCCTTTCCCTGCTTTGCACATAGAAAACCAAGATGGAGAATAGACCAAGGGCACGTAGCAAGCTGGCAGCACAGCTGGAAAATGGGATCCTTTCATCCTGGCTCTTTGGTCCATGTACAAACTGAGCTCAGGATGCAGATATTTATCCGAGGAGGAAACTATTCTCTTGCTGTATCCATCAAAATGGCAGAGCTGACTTGAGTTTGGTCAAATGGAACAGCACTGGCACAGGTTGCCCAGAGAGGTGGTGGATGCCCCATCCCTGGTCAGAGTCAGGCTGGGGGGGCTCTGAGCACCCTGATGGAGCTGTGGGTGTCCCTGTTCATTGCAGAGGAGTTGGACCAGCTGGCCTTTAAAGGTCCCTTCCCACGCAAACAGTTCTGTGATTCTATGATTCTAAATGAGCTTATTGTTTGGAAAGTAACAAAGGGAGCCCATGGGACACGGAGAAGAGCTGGTGACAGCGTCAGAGGATGATCCTGGAAATATCCCAGCAGGATTGTGTCCTGTTCACACAAAGGGGCAACACAACCTTCTCCTGAGCCAGGTTGGCATCCACATTCCAGCTGGGGTTTTAACACCCCAAGGATGTTCCGCTTTGTCTGCATCACCAGCAAATCCAAGCAGGATTGATTTACCAGTGCTCACGGACATCTCCAAGGGAACAGAAGGTCAAGAGAAACTCCCTCAGGAGGAGGTTGTGGGGAACAGGAGCTGTGCTGATTGCGTCATTCGTCACCACGTCTCCTGCCATGATAGGGAGTGAGCATATCTGTGAGCTGAGCTCCTTCCATCCCCTGAGGCTTCTTCCCTTCTCCTTTCCTACCAGCACTTCCATCTGATGTGCCTGGGTCCTGCCTGAAACAACTCCTTGGTCTCCTCCCAGCCTATTCAAAGCTCTCCAGAATCTCCTGAACTTGGAGGAAGAGGTCTAGAGAAGGGGCTGTGCTCAAATACCCCCAAGCTGGGGCTGGAGCTCCCCTCACCACCAGTCTGGATGGGCACAGCTTGCCCATGTCATTCACTGGAGATGGCTCCAGTTATGCTCCATAACTGCTCCAGTGCAGTTATGTCCTTGTGATGGATGTGCTGGTCCTTCCTTCTCACATCTCCACACAAATACTTTCCATGCTCCCTCTCACTGTCAGGAGATTTGCCCAAGAGAATCTGTTTAGCCCTCTGCATCTTGACAGCAGTGCAGGAGATCTGGTCCTCACTTGTAAGACCTGGCACCTGCCTCTCCCCATCCCTTGCCCTTCATTCAACCCCTTAAACCATGAATTTTTCATGCAGGGAGGATCTTCCAGAATATATAGAGCCTGGTGCTGAGCTGTGGTCTTTGTTTCTTTGGTACTACTCTAACACCAATAATTAAAGCACTGTGATAAGCCACCCCTGCTGCTCGCTGCAAAGGCAAACTTACTGTTTCCATCCTGGCTGCTCTGTCTGCATTCAGACTCTTCAGGCATTTCCTTACTTGGCGTTTATCACTTCCAGTCTATCTATATGAGCTTTATTTTTCTCACTAAGACAGACTGAAAAAACATCAGTTTCTTGACTGCTGTCCCCTTGGCCTGTCACTGAACATTCTTTGTCATAGGATGTGCTCTTGAAAAACATACGGATTCCAGTTCTGCCTCTCACAGCTGCCGTTTAACTGAGATATATCTGTTATTATTCATCTCCCCAGCATCAGTCCTACTCTCCACCAGCTGGATTCCCCAGTTACATATAGCGTCTGCCTTCTCCCTGGATGGAGGTGTTATTTATTGCCTCTTGCTCGCTGGCTGTGAAGGGAACAGCACCATCCCCGCACTCTCAGTGCTGCAATCCCTCCTTCCTCCGGGCTCTGGCTGCTGGTGGCTGTGAGCCGGGGCCGTGAGCCCTGCCAGACCTGCAGAGCTCAGAGCTTGTCCTTGGGTCTGGCAGTGATGGAGCATGGTGAAAACCATGCATCAGCCCTCACCCCAAGGCTGGTGGGGATGGCTGGGTGGGCAGCAGCACGAGAGCAGATTTCTGCTGTGGTTGCTGAGCACAAAATGTGGTGAGAGCTCGTGCCTCTATCTGTTAAGCAGTTTCTTCATGTTCAGTAATAAATCCCTTCAATTCAGCTCAATTAATAAATTTCTGGAAGAACTGAGTTTGTACAGAGAGTGATGGGACTTCATGGACAATACAGTGATCAGAGCGGGGTCAACAAAGAGAAAGGAGCCCCCTCCCTTTCTCCCCACGTGCATCCATTATTTCCTTGGCACCTCCAGCTGCAATGAGGGAAGCATTAGAATCATAGAATCATTAAGGTTGGAAAAGACCTCTAGGACTATTTAGACCAACCACCACCTATATTGCCCACTAAACCATGTCCCTCTGTGCCACATCTCCACGTTTCTTGAACACCTCCAGGGACAGTGACTCCACCACCTCCCTGGGAAGCCTGTGCCAGTGCCTCACCGCTCCTTCTGAGAAGAATTTTTTCCTAATATCCAACCTCAATCTCCCCTTGAGTCTGTTCCCTCTCATCCTCTTGTTAGCTGAGCTGCAGGCAGGGACTGCCCTGAGAACTTTGCTCCATGGGGCATCCCAGTGGCTGCCAGCTGGGGCAGGGACAGGCTTTGGGGTGAAGGAGGATGATAGCAAATGGCTGGATCAGCAGAGCATCCCCAGCTGAACTGTGGAGCAAGGACATGCCATCAGCTGTGCTTTGGTCATAGGAGAAACGGGTATGGCCAGAGGGCAGAGAGCCCCTGCTGCACTGGGGACCTGCCTGAGCTGCTGAGCTTTCCATGTCAGCACCCTTCTGCCAGATTCCCAACTTCGCCAAGTCACGCACCTCTTGCTCACCTCCTCCTCCCAGGACCTTTGAACTACCCCAAAAATTGTCACTCAGCACCTTGAGGTTAACTGGGGAAAAACCATCTCTGTTGTTTTTTTAAAAAAAAAAACAAACAAGAGACTTGGGGTACTTTTCCTGGCTGTCTGCACTACAAGGGGTTGGGCTTTGCAACTGCTCACGTTTTGAGGCTGTTCCTTGTGGTGACGAGAGGGTCATAAAACCACATTAAAAACAAAAGGGAGACTTTGCACGTGGTTTAGAGGTCATTATTTTAACAATAAAGAGTAGATTGATTTTTGATGTGACTGGAGGAGCTGGGAAACAAGCTCTGAATAACACAGGAGGTTGTTATCAAATGTCACCATCACCAAAACAGACCAAAAGCAGGAAAAGCCCGGGACAATTAAATCCCTTTGTGGAGCTGAGAAAGCCAGGGCTGCAGAGCCCATTGCTCTGCTTATACATCATTTTGGGATGAATACTTGCAGATACAGTCATTTTCCAAAGCAGGACGTCAGCTGCTTGACGCTCGTTAGCGCTAATGAAAATCATACAGCACAAGCCTAGGTTCCAGCCTGCAACTTGCGCTGACATTTCCACTGTCATCTTGGGGAAGAAGCCAGAGCAGTCCGAGATAGTGAACTTTACACCTGTGCCAATTTTAAGCAAAGCGAAGTCATTGTGGAGTACGCAGGGGGATTTACTGAGTTGCCTTTGAATTTTATTCAGTTGGATGGGAAGGGACAACAGCACCTGGCTTAACAGTCTCAATAAAAGCGCCTGTGTCTCCACCAGGCTCCTAAATAATTGCTTTGGGATTGCACAGGGAGAGGTTGCATCCCGCTGTGTGCCCATGGGGTCCCCTGTGATGGTGGTGACACACCAGACCCACACTGCCCTAAAGATTTTCTCCAACAAAAGTCCCCTTTAAAATAGGACTCGAGGCTTTCTGCCTTCTTATCTGCTGCAGGCAAGAAGCCAGGCTAAGGTTTTGTTGGTCAGGAGTGTCCAGAGCACAAAGATCACAGGTTTCCTATGAGATCTTGGCTGGTCTATTCACCTCTTGGCCTTGGCTTCCGTACTTTTAAAATCTGGGCAATAGCAGCCTTTTAGAGGAAGGAAGCGTGAGGATCTGTATGTTAATATTTGCAGGACACTCAAGGGATGTGTTGAGCAGATCCATAAAAATGTCTAGCAGCAATGAGTAATGTTTTTCGGGGCATTATCTTGAATTCAGCCCAGGTTGCTGTTGTTCCAAGAACACCTGTGGGCACTGAGCCCCGGGGGCACTTTTCTCATAAAAGCTGGAGAAAATGGGAGGAGAAAAAAACCTCACATTGCTCCAGTGGGCAGAGCCTTCACTCACAACTATGTATATTAAACCTGCACTAAAATCCGGATTAATTTCCAAAGATTTTCCATATTTGGTCTATTTCTTCAGCGTTTCCTTTGGTGACCATGTTAGTAGCTGGCTGGATATTAACTTCACTCATTTGTTCCATGATTATCACTCCCTGAAGTGTGTGGTTCTCCTGAGTGGTCTCAGCAACAGCTTTCATGTCATGCAGGACTGGGGCTGAGAGCCCCTCACTTGGTTTTGTTATTGCATTGGAAATGCAAACTGAATAGCAAAGGCATCTACGGGGAGCAACTGCAAGTTTACACTCACAGCTGGGAATGTATTTATTTAGAAACATGGTATTCCAGGATCTGCATTGGAAGGATCTGACTGCAGTGAAAAAAACTTTTTTTGGAAAAGTGTCTCTTTGATGGTAGGTGATAGAAATTGATCCACGAACTTTGTGATGAATAGGGTGGTGCTCATTAGACAAAACTTCAAAGTGTTTTCCGTTCTAGGAAAGCACTGGGAAAGCGAGGCTCTTATAATGAGGCATTGCTTGTTTTTCTGGGGCTGTGTAAAGCTGTGCAGTCCTGCCTGTGCTTGCAGCCACCAGCACGGTGTTGGGAGGACCAACCTGGCTGTCTTTCTGGATGGGTTATCTTTTCACTGATTAAATGTGTAGCCCTGTGGAGAGCCTGCTTTTCTGCACGGGAAGACTTAGGTCCAGGGGGTTTGTCCATCTGTCCCTGTGGTGCCTGTGTTGCACCACGGGATAGAGCTCAGGCTTGGTTACCAGAACAGAGCTGACACTCTTCTTGAACAAAAGAGCTGCTGAGGACATGGGAATTGCTATCCATAGGTTGTTTGGTCACCAGCCACACAGCCCCCAGCTGCAGAGATGTGTTCTGGGCTGGCTTTGGGTCTCACAGCCGTTCTCCTGTCCCACTGCCACGCTCCTGCTGACGGAGCAGAGCCTGCACAGGAACACGGGGTGCTGCGTGGTGCCCTCGGCTGCAGGAGGAAGCTGAAAAACTGAGGAAGGTGCCAAACACAGCTGCAAAAATGATACAGGAGCTGGAAGAAATAGCTTGTAAGAGACTTAGAGATTACTCTGTTTAGTTTATCGGAAGGAAGACTGAAAGAACATTAAAGCAGAGAAGTGCCTTCTCTTGAGAAAAAAAATACAAGATATTAAAGGGGTCTTTAATCTACCAGAGTGAGGCATAACAAGAACCAGTGCTGGAGGGCAGAGCCCGACAAGCTCCAGCCAGGAAAAAGGCTTTGTGCTTTCCCCTGTCAGTGAAGGTAACGCACTGCTCCACGCTCCATCTCCTTGGATCCAGGCACATCTGATGCTGCCATCATTTCCAGGGCACTGGACCTCAAACAGATGCAGTCTGCTGTGTCCTGGGGCTGGAACGAGAAAATGCAATGATGTTCCTGACTTGAGGCTTTCATATCACTCACAGCAAAGCAGGAGGAAAGAGCCACAGCACAGAGCAGATTCACCTGTGCGCAGCAGGACGTGCTCGTATCCTCTGGCAAAAACAGAGCAAAGTGATTTGCAGCTGCGGACCATCCCCAGGTGTGTGCAACACTGGAGCTGGGCAAATCACACGTGCTGGGGTGTGACACTGGTTTTCTCTTTCGGGTGCTGAGCAGTGGCATTAGGTGAGCCCTGGTCGTACCAGAGTAATCCCAGGCCATAGTAAAGCTGTCCCACCTCTGAGATGGTTCTCTGGTGGGACTTCAAGCTGGTGTTCTCATTTCCTTCCCAGTTGCCTTGCATGGGAAGCCCTTCCCTTTGCTCTGAGGCCAAAACCGGATCAAAAATAACATCAACCTTTGCGTGATGCGAACCCAGCCCCCAGAAATAGGCGAGAAGCAGCGGGGTGGCTGCACATACCGCTGCGGGGCAGGGCTGGCCGAAATTAGGAGCTGACCGGAACCAGCAAACCAGCTACTGGGAACTGCCTGGCCCTCCCCTCCCCTTGTGCTGCTTCCACCTGCGTAACGAGGTGCAAAACATTCCCCAGTCGAAATATTAGCTTGTTTTTATGCTGTCTCCGACTCGGTATAAATACTTACGCACAGTATGGACGAGGAAGAATAAAGCTTTAAATGCTTTAACATTCGAGACAAGTACTCTGTGTACCAGGAGTTTTAGTGATCTCTTTGGGAGAGCCAAGTGTCTGAGCAAATTAGCCTTGGATACGAACAGCCTTGCAAACGGCTGTCTAAGAGTGAGCAAATACCGTATTATTAAAGACAAATGAAAGTAGCAATTGAACTGAGGAAGACAAAGAGTTTTGCTCATGTAGATGCTGAACATTTTTTTTTCCTGTGTGCGCTTCTGAGATCAAACCCGACAAGATCCAAGCTCCTTTTATATTCCTTGGCCTCCAAATGATTATTTAGCAAAGGTCTTATGCAAACTGCACGTCACATCCCCACCACTTCCAGCAGCCAGTGGGTCGGCTCAGCCTGAGGATGAGGGTGCAGCGTGAGATTTGTTTGTCTGAGAGATGTTCCCCTCTCTGATGGGCTCCATTAAACACAGCGCTTCCACTTTCGTCAGGAATGTGTCTCCTATTTCTAATAAACACAACACTTAATTAGCCGAGGAGAGGGACCCAAAGAAAACAATGGGGCTGGAACAGAGATTGGAATTTCTGTAGTCTTTGAAATCTGGATGAGGTTTTGCAACTGGGGAGTGCAATACCAGGTGAGGACACTCCACCATTTGAGTGCCCCATAAAACCAAGACCAAGGTCCTGTGGCAGAGCAGAGAGAGGCTCCCCGTGAGCCCCGAGTTCTGCTGTGCATGTGGCCAGAAGCCCAAAGACTCCTGCAAATACATCCCAGAAAGGCTTTAGCCCTCTGGGTTGGAATAAAATCATAGAACCATTAAGGTTGGGAAAGACCTCTAAGATCACCAAGTCCAACCATCTGCCCATCACCATCATGCCCACTAAACCGTGTCCCTCAGTGCCACATCTACCCTTTTCTTGAAAACCTCTAGAAACTTCTTTTCATGAGATAACAGAGAGGCACCTGCTGTCTCTTCAGCGTGCTTTGTCCCTGAACCTACTGCCAAATGAATTATTTTCACCCAGCTGAGTCCCAAATCCTTCTCACATCAGCAGGGATGGGGTTTGGCTGTCACCAGCACAGAACATCAGCCCCAGAGCATCCTCCCTGGGGTCAAAGAGGCTGCATCCAGGCTGGAGTGAAGCAGGGCATTCATGGCTCACGTGCTCACAGGAAAGCCCATGCTGTGCAGTCCTAGCTCCCTGGCAGGCTGCCTGAGCAGCCAGATGTGCCTGGCACATGGTGGGACCAACTGCATTGCACCATGCACAGATCCCTGAGTGAGCCTGGAGGGAGAACCAGCACCAGAAACGAGCTCTGAGAACCAAGGGTCAGTGTGCTCCTCTGCTGCTGCTGCCATCCTCACAGCAGGGTTGTTCAATGCAGGCTGTTTCTGTGCTGTGCTTTGCTGATGTGGCCTTTGGGAAGTCCCCCAGTGCTGCTCCTCATGCCTATCATGGAAAGCTGCATGCTTCCTACCCACTGTCTGCAACACTCAGCATCGGGGCTGAGTCTCCCCATGGTTTGCATGGAGATTGCAGGAGCATGGGCTGCAGGGTCCGCTGTCTTCCCCCATTTCACTGTCACTGCACGTCCAGTGCTGCTGCTCAGAGCCTGACCTCTCCATGCGGACCTGGGGCTGCATCCTCACTCCTGCCAGCCCCAGCACTCCAGCTGAAGCAGCCTCTGCACCAAGCCTGCTCTGCTCTGGCTCTGAGATAGCTGATCTTGCCTGGGACTCCTCCTAGCAACAAACATGTTTGCACCCAGCATGATAGTAAACACAAGAGGTGGAGTGAGAAACATGCTGAGCCAGGAGAACTGGAAGAGGGGCTCCCCATCGGAGCTGAGGAGCTGGCTTGGCTGCCTCTTCTCAAGCTTGGATCGACTTCAGGAGCACAGCAAGGCATCAGATGTTTTCCTCTTCCTTGTCCATGTGTATTACACACCCTGTAAGCCTGCAGCGATGGCTGCCATGGCCAAATGGGGAGTGCAGGGCATTCAGCAAACACACACAACTCCTTGTGCAATTTTGTGGGCTTTTTAGGATCCTGCACTTGCTTTTAACCTGTTCTTCTTCCGTATCTTTTTTAATGTGCTGCTCTGGAAGGTCCAGAAGCTGCATTCACCTCCCTTTTCTGCACCCCACTCTGAATCCGTTGCAATATTTGTTACATATTTTATTGATTGCACATACATAGGTGCAACCTAAAATGCAAACCTGTGATTTGTGTTTCCAGCACAGCAGCACACGGTGTCAGACCCAGCCTGCCAAAGCCAGCCCTCGGAGTCCGTGCCCATTAAGCTGTGGTTGATGCACTGAGATGCAGGAGGGCCAGGGTCAGATTCAGACCAATTGGTCTGAATTCAGACTGGGCCAATTCAATACCCAACAACACCATTGACGTAAGCTGCTGAGCAGCAGAGTGGCATCTGGGAGGAATCAGAGTAAATGGCTTTCTCTCATGCTGAACTGACTGTTCAAATCTGTACAAGGAAAGGTCCCAAAGTGCTTTTTTTAAATCTTTCTTTAAGAACAGCACCCATGGAAGAAGTATTAGCCTGACTCCAACAAGCTGAATCCTTGTGCTGTCTGGTGTACCTCTGGAAAGGTTTTCCAACAGGATTATCAAAATACACAACCATGTGGCAGGACCTATTGTACGGTGCTGCTGGAGGCAGCAGGAATGTGTCACAGCTTGGTGACAGGGTTGGGTTATGCAAGGAAAGGCTGCGTGTCCTTCATGCCTGCACCTGCAGCACCTCCTTTATTACACCAGGACCTAACATGTCTCCTTTCCTCCCTGCCTAGAAACTGTGCCAACCAGTTGGCACCTGGAAGGAGGAGCAGGACCTTCGTGTGATGATGACTCTCCTCCCTGTATCCTGGAAGGCTGCATGTGGGTGAGCACTTGCAAGTAATTTCCTTGGGACTGTGTCTGTGTTCAGTGTGGAAATGCCCACTCTAGGCTTCTCCAGCTCTTGGGCTGTGTGCATCAGGAGCGGACATCTGCTTGTCCCCTGCAGAAGAAGCTCTGTTTGGCCACTGTCGTGATCCCAAGCTCCTTGGAACCAGTTGGCCTCATCCAACGCAGCGCCCACCATGACTCTGGGACAAACTTTGGCCATCAGCCTTGGGTCTTCCCATGGAAGAGGACTGATGCCCATGGCTATCTCTGCCTTTGCTTGCCATGAACCATCCCAGCAGCAAAACCCCACTTAGCAGCTCCTGTCTGCGCCAGCCTGTCTGCATTTCCAATTGGGAAGCCAGGTGCTCCAGGCTCATCTGCAAGCAGAACTCTTCTCTGTGTCTTCTCCACTTTGCATTGTTAGACCTCAGGCTCCTATGACTTGTGACATGGGCCGTGACAATTCAGAGTCACAACCCCCCAGCAAGTGCCCCCTCCTCCTTCTGCTGAGCATGCTGTCATTAAAAATCTTTCTAACTTTTGGCTAATTGGCAGAGGTTACGTGCATGCTTCAGAAAAAGGGTAAATCATTATAACCTCATGCCTCTGTAGTCAATTATAGATTGTTTTCCCAGCTTGGCCGATTTGGCAGGCAGCGACGTTGCAGTAAAAAATGAAAGCCTACAGCCAGCATGCCTGACGTCTCTGCTTGCGAGCAGCTCAAACCAGAACCCTGTATCTCAGTCCACACCCCAATATGGGGAGAGACGAGCTCTGGACGTGTGTCTGTCCCAGGGTACGCAGACTGGGCTAGTCTCTTATTTATTCATTTGCTTGTTCCTTTTTGGCCAGGACAGAGATGCTGGTTCTCTGATGCAGCAGGGCTGATTTGCACCAGCATCTGGGACCATCTCACAGGAGAGGATGCTCAGGCGGAGCCTCTGCATTGCTTCGATGCTGTCCCTATCCTCCAGTTTCCATCCTCCAGCACAGACATTCCCTTGCACCACGATTCCCACATTGTTTCTGGGTGCTCTTGGAGGACAACGCAGTGCAGTTCCCAACTACTGCAGTGCATGTGGAGACACAGGCATCTGCATTTTCTCTGATAGCTCAGCCTTCCTCAAAAAGCACAATCTTTTTGTCCTGGCACCAATGTTTGAGGGATGTCTGGATTCATGCTCACAAAGACACTCCTGATCTCACAAACCTCAAGAATTAATTTATGAGAGCGCCGCAATTCTTCTCCTGAATGCTACCAGGGTCTATGCAGGAGCACAAAACCATGGACTCAGCCCCAGGTCTGAGTATTCCTTCAGCCACTGTTGCAAAATAGAAGCTGTGCCATTGCTCTCTGTAGAAACTTGAGCAAAACAAGGTAGCTGTACAAAGAGCAGGATGCTAGATCATGCGTCGGGGTGCTGCTAGGCAGTGTCCAAGCACTCTGTTTACAAGCCCACCACCTGTCAGTGCCGTGCTGACTGTGCAGCCATTTGGGGAATTGCAGCAAAAAGCACTTTGTTACATTGCTCAAACCACGGGCAGCCAGACAACGTCTTCTTGACCATCTGCTACAGAGTTCAGTGCAGCGTGGCACAGAAACACAGCTACCCCCATGGTGGGTTAGGATGAGCCAGGGTTTTTGAGCTGTTTCACTCCGTGTTTCCTTTTACAAATCACTTATTTCTATAACATCATATCATGGTTGTTGTTTGTGGTCACAAACCACCCATCTTGCATTTCCCCTCCCTTTCCCATAGAAAGGGCTGTCTCAAATTTTGGGGACTCCTAGAACACACCACCAAGGAGGTGCTGGAGCAGTGGTTGTCGCGGTGCTACTGAAGATGCTTCTGCTAGTCCAGTCCTGAGGCTGCATGGCAAAATCTGAAAAAGGACGTAAACTGCAGCACTTCTCAAAGTGTGCTGTACTTGGGTTCTTCCAGTTAAAATGGACAAGCTGAAAAATGCCTCCTAGCCTGAGATCTTCTGCGTCTTCTGCAAATCCTGCAGATGAGGAACCTCAAGTTTCTGGTTGGCCATGAAGACGAGGGCATATGTTATTCATCCTACATGAGGGTTCATCACTTTCCTTGATATAGAAGATCTAAGATCCAGCCATTTGGCAGCCTGCAAGTGTTAGATATGCCTCCTAACCCATGGGATGGGAGCAAACCCCAGCTCCTGAGGCTGTTTGTGAGCAGCCATCTGCTCTGTAGTAGCAGTGTAGAATTAAGTTGTTTGGTTGATTTGGCTTATCCAACAGAAAATGATAAGGCATTTAATATCTCAATATTTAATGTCTGCAAATGCCCATGTAAGGAACAGATTTGTGAGAGCAGGTAGCTTTGCTGCCTTGCTGGGGCAGTGACCACAGGGTGGGAGCTAATGCCAGGACAACCAGGGGCAGAAATAAGGCACAATTTTAACAGCTCAAGTGATTAACCAGCAGAAGTGCCTACTGGATGTTTTTCTAGCTGATTGATAGGCTGCAACTCATCCCAAGGTTATGAGCTTGCTGAAGGCATTCCTACATAAAAACCCTGGGTTATGTGAGCAGGCAGAAGATGGGGGCTGCAAACAGCAGCTCCCTCTGATTGCAGGCTTCCAAACTCCACTGTGCTCCAAGCTGCTCAGGTCTCCAGGCACACTGCCATGACACAGCCATCTATCAAAAAGGTGCTACTGATCCGAAGTCTTGGCCAAACCTCTGTATTTATCCCCACATTTCACCTCCTTTGAGCTCCGTGTGACTCTGCTTTGATTTGGGTTCCTCTTCCATCCCCAAACTCTTCCTTGGTGCTGACATGAGATGCTGAATGACCATTGCTTTCCCCCTCCCCTGCCTCTGTGTGTCACCTGGGGTGAAGCAACCAAATATTTGTGGAAGAGGTGGGCATGCTTTATGGTTTCTCAACGGAGCCTTTCCTTCCACCTCAAGATATCGGTGTTAGGAGCAGGGGTCACCCAGCCAAGTGTTGGTGTCTCCATCGCTGCTGGTTACTCTGGGCTGCCTCCTTGATTAACGAGCCCAGGGTGGGTTTCTTCTTCTCCTAAATCCATCATCCAAATTAGGGTGGACAAATCTCATCCTAAAAGTGCCCATTTCTCTTCTATGCATTCGTCATAAAGGGATCCTGGGACAAGTGTGTCATATCTGGTGTCAGATCATCTGTACCCAGCATGTGTCAGCAGCTCTTGGCTCTGCTGCTGGTCTGTAGCACAACGGGTTTCATCTTCTCCTCCCTCTCAATTCCACCACTTTTCTGAGCTTTGCAGATGTTTGGAAGAGAACAAAGTGGGTCAGCAAGGCCTGAGCTTGGTTATGGATTTTTCCTGTAGGACAACATTGTCCTAATAATATCCTTAGCACAGGGTGACATCAGAAGGAAGGAACACGAGGTTCTCCTCTCTCTTGTTCAAACAGGTCTAAATCACAGTGCTGGGTTTTGTTTTTTTTTCTTTTGACAAACTTTTTTTTAGTAAAAAGAGGGAATTCAGCTATCCAGAAATGCCCTGCAGATCTGTGTCAGCTTTTGTTAAACTGCCAACCAAAAAAAAAAAAAAAAAAAAACTAAAACAAGAACCCGTAGGATTTACATTCAGAAAAGTCTAAGGTTTTCATTTTGGGATAAAAAAAAAAAAAAGAGAGAAAGAAAAAATAATTACCGTACAAGCTATTTATTGTTTTTAAGGTTGCTTCAATTTTATCTTTTACACAAGTTTAAAATTTCTCAAAGCTAAGAAAAACATTGCTTTGTTCCCAGCTGAAACAAATGCTTTCTTCAGCAAGATCTTTCCTGTTTAATTGAATGATTCACTTCAAATTTTAAAATAATTGCGTTTCTGGTCGGCTTAAATCTGAACTTTCAGTGAACTAAGCAAGTCACTGAACTGCTTTATGAGCTTAATTAGCTAATGAAGTGCTTGTTATCAGTGCCAAAGATTTCTTTGACGCAAATTACTAACACCTAGAAATGTAAATAACCCCCCAAAATGAGTTCTGAGAAAATCACATTGACTAATTTATTTTAAGCACAACTAATGGGTTATATTGCTTGGCCAGTTAGTATCGATTTATTTTAAGCAGTAATTAACCACTGTGTGAATAAGAAATATTTCATCTTTCCCCTGTAAGAATATGTAGTCATAAAGAGGGATCGATACTGATACAGCGAAACCCCACTGTACCGATAAATTGCTGCTGTTTACATTTATTATTTATGCTGTTCTGTAGGTGTCCAAGTACATAATACAAAAGCACATTTTTAATTAAAAAGTGATAAGATATCGAGTTAATTTACGGACAGCAGTGAGCCAGTGAGAGCTTGGCAGGTTGTAAGGGTGGGCTGCTCGCAGGTCTCCAGCCCGGCTGCATTTACCTCTCCCATGTGACATGAACCCAAAATTGTGCTGCTGGGGCAGGTGGGTGGCCTGGACCTGGTGCACCACCCGTGGTGTTAATTCTGCCGTCCTGGGTACCAAAATCTCCAGGTGATGCTAAATGTAACATCTCTTCTTACCCCTGCAACTCCATGTAGTTTGGTGGGCAAGCACCATATAGCCCAAAAAAGTCTGTGTAACTGGTGGGCAAACACCTTATGTCCTACATGAGCCCATAGGACCTAGTAGGCAAGCTCCATATACCCTAAAAGAGACCTTTGGAGACCCTTTCAGTACCTAAAGGGGGGCTACAAGGGAGAAGAGGACAGGCTCTTTAGCAGGGTCTGTGGTGACAGGACAAGGGAAAATGGTTTCTAACTGAAAGAGGGGCGATTTAGATTGGATATAAGGAAAAAGGTTTTAAGATAAGGGTGGTGAAGCACTGGCACAGGTTGCCCAGAGAGGTGGTGGATGCCCCATCCCTGGAGACACTCAGGGTCAGGCTGGGGGGGCTCTGAGCACCCTGATGGAGCTGTGGGTGTCCCTGTTCATTGCAGGGAGTTGGACCAGCTGGCCTTTAAAGGTGCCTTCCAACTCAAACAATTCTATGATTCTATGACCCATGCTACACGTCACTGTCCCTCCCGCTGTTGCACAGCTACAAGAGTTCTGAAGAGCTCGGGCTGGAGCCATCGCCGTTGCTGCTGGGGATCTCCTCTCTCCTAACAAGATTCCCCAAGCAACTCCTCCTCACTTCCAGTGCTGTTATTTATTTTCTTTTTCTTTAAATACAGAATTTGGGCTGTTCTAATCTGGTGGTACCAATTGGTTTAAAGTTTTTGTTTTGGTTTGCTTGTTTGGTTTGTTTTTTTCCACAGCACATTATTTATTTACGCTGTTTTCTTACACGACTTACCTTCTACCTACATCCTCTGGCAGTGTCAACTCAAAAGCCCCAGTTCCTGGAGCTGATGATTATTCAGCAGTTTAAGAACTTTTCCTCTTCCTTTCTTAAACAACAACAAAAAAAGATTTCCTTGTGACTGGAGGGAGCTGCTTGTAAGAAACTCATCTGTGAAAACAACTAACACGCTAGGTTTTAAAACTCTGTGGTTTTTCCAAATCCAGTCTTATGATTTTTCGCGTTGGCTGAAGAGAGGGGAAATCTGCCTCGTGATTTTTGGTTCTAGTTAGCATTGCTGTCATGGTTGTTACATGTGGGAATGCGACTGGTGAAGCTGCACAGCTCATTTCCCTCTCTCTCCCGAGATGCTGCCTTGGAGAGCTTGGAAATCCCTCAAGATGAAGCTGTTATTTCAAGTGTATTTACCAGGCTGGGCCAGGAGCTTGGGTCTGGCTGGGAAAACAAACCGTGGTGTAGGGCTGGAAACAGCAAGATCACCAGCTCAGGTGGGATGGAGACACCCACATGGCCAAGGCCTTCCTTCAGCAAAATGACAAATCAGTCATTAGACCAATTCTGCAGCTCTGGTGCAAAGTATCAGTACGGCATTGCCTTTCCCTGCATGATTTTTCATGATGAGAGCTGGAACAGACTGCCCAGAGAAGTTGTGGCTGCCCCATCACCAGAAACGCTCAAAGTTAGGTTGAATGAGGCTTTGGGCAACTTGGTCAAGTGGGACACGTCTCTGACCAGGACAATGAGTTGGGGTGAGGTGGGCTTTAAGGACCCTTCCAAACCAAACCATTCTGTGATTCTGTGATACCTGAGGCAGAAGAGCTGGAACATCCAGGTGGATCGAGCCAAGGATCAGGGGAGGTGTCTCTGGTAGACTCAATCTGTTGCTCATCAAAACTTGAGGGACAATCAAATGATGTATTCTGACAGTTTGGAAGTGCTGAAATATATCTAATTAATGCTCTTACTTTCATCTATGGCATTTATGTAGATTTCACAATTATAAGTAATATTAATAACATTAATGCCATGCTATTATGCATTCATAACTAGAGTAAGGTAATTTTATATTTAACCAGAAACACAAGGGGAAAAAAAAATGACAGTGATCTAATAGTTGTGAGCAGAATATCTAAAAATATACTCAGAAACTGGAATTGTTGTATGGAACAAATATCAACATAATGACATTTCTCTTAAAAAATAGCAGAAAAAGATCACAACAGCAGAACTTTTGCAAGTTGACTTGGGAGATATGAAGTGAGACAGTCCAGAATTGAAGGGTTTACCTCATTTTTCAGAGGTGGGAAGCGAAGAGAAAAGCTGAAGAAGGAGCAGTGAGGGAGCAGTGTAAAATTCCTGAACCAAACAAAGTGTTATTGAGCACCTAAAACTAATCAAAGGAAGATTCTGGAATGTGTGCTAAGGATGAATTCTTCTAAAACTGTCAAGTCCTTGCAGATGACTTGGATCCCAGCAAAATCTCACTGTCCTGGGATGAATTTTATGTTTTGAGACAACATAAAATAGATGTCTGTAGATGGTACCGTCCTCTGAGCATCCATCCTTGGGGGATCCTCTTCCTCATCCATGCCAATGCCATGGGAATTCCGCTGGGGTCCTCTCCATGCACCAGCTTTGCTGGCTGCTGGCCTGACACCTCCAGATGGGAAAACGTGGGCTGGTGAGCCTGGGGAGTGGGGTGAACTCATGGGGATGCAGCCCTCGAGCCCTGTGGTCAGAGAACAAAGGACCAAACCCTTCCCCAGGGAAAGACTTCGTGGACAAAACAGTGATGGCAAAAGTTTAGGAAATCGCTTGGATGTCAATGGGACTGACTTGCACTGTTATGTGGCCTTCTAAACCACACAGAATGAAGGATAATAATGTAGGTGTTTTTTTTTTTTTTTTATAACGTAGATTATCTGCTATTGCTGGAAAAACTTATCAAAGTTTCAGGGGCACAAGGACATTGTCAGATTCCCAAGTCTGATGCCTTTCTTTAATTTTCCCCAAGCTAAGTCATGCAAACATTTGAAATAATGAAATATCCAAAACTTAAATAAAAACACTTCAGCTGAAAATAAAATTATACATAAAATTATACATGGTGACTATTCTATTATTACAGAATTAAATGCATAAAAGGTAGCCCTGTTTTACTCTGCACCAAAGAGCTTTGAAGATGCTGGGGACCAAACCTGGGCATGGCCCAGCCACAGCCTCCTTTGAAGCTGCAGAGGACCAAGGACACAAATCCCCATTGGAAAAGACTCTTCGGGGTCTCTAGACCTCATTTACCAAGGGAAACTGAAGGAAGCTGGGAGTACTCAGCAGCTGAAAACCAGGCAGGGTTATCAGTGAAGATTTTGGGTCGAAGTCATACGCATCAGGCTTTGGAGAAATGAAGAAAAAAGGGAAGAAATAAAATCTGGGGGAAGTGCTTTTGTCATAAACTCTTGTCCTCAAAAAGCTGTGGCGATAACAAATGCATCCTCCAGCACATAAAGAAGAAGAAATAAAGGTTAAAGCTGTGTGGAACTTTATTGTGTCTTTTTTTTTTTTTTCCTAAACCTTTTTACTTTAATTGCCAGTTGTGATGGCAGAGAAAAAATATGTAAAAAGCAAGAATAGCTAAAAATAGGTCAGATAAAAGGCAGCACATCTAGCCATAAATTATCCAGAGCCCAATAAAAGCTCAGTGAATGAGACAGTGGAATGTGTGGGGGCATGAAGACATAATGATATTAAATTAGAGCTTGCCTTCAAAACTGAAGAGGGTTGTGAATTACTCTCATTTAAGAGCCTTGCAGTAATCGATAGCGGCTTGTGCTGCCTGTGGACAAAACCTCATAAATTCCCTTTTACTGTAGGTGTCTGTGCAAGAGGAACATGTGTGATGGGGGCTTCGAGGAAAGGGAGAGGTGCAGATGAAGTGCCTGGGCTCGGGCTTTGCTCTTCCTTCCTGCCCCTGCTCCCTGGGTGCTCAATGCTCGCTGTGCTAATTGCTATGCTGTCACACTTAGGAGGTAAAATGCTGCCAAGCTGGGCTCCCTCTGGAGAAATTACATCCTCTGTCAGGTGGGACACCATCTCCGTGCCTGAGTCTGTTCTTGCCGGTGTGATCCTAGTGTGTAAGAACAACTGTTTTCCTTCACAAAATCTGGAGATCAGAGAATCATAGAATGGCCTGGGTTGGAAGGGACCCCAAGGATCATCAGGTTCCAACCCCCCTGCCACAGGCAGGGCCACCGACCTCCAGATCTGGAACGTAGAATCTTACAATGAGAGACCTTCTTTTGAGATCTTCTAGTGTGGGTCCAAAGCTCCAAATTCTCCACTTTTGAAGCCAGCAGGACCTAGCAGAGCTGCAGTGCATGTTTCCTATAAGCCCTGTCCCTTTGCCAAGTGGCAACATTTGCAGACTGGTACTACTTTCGTGCCCGGACATTCGTCTTAATCTGGAGGCTGCTGAGAAATGCCAGTGTCTTGGTTTTTAATGCAGGAGACAGTGGTGTGTCAGACATCTCTGGGTGCAGAAAGGTCTGCAGACCCTGATATCTTGCAGATAAGACTTACTGCAGGCCACAAAACTCTTCCTAAGACCTCTTAGCACACTTGGGACCTATAATAAAGGACCACGAGTATAATGTGCCACGGCAAAATAGGAAAACACAAAGGAAGAAGACCTTATTACAGCCTTCCAGTATTTAAAGGGAGATTATAAACAGGAGGGAAATCAACTTTTTACTAGGATAGATAGTGATAGAACGTGGGGGAATGGTTTTTATCTGAAGGTGGAAAGGTTTAGATTAGATGTCAGGGAAGTTCTTCGCTGAGAGGGTGGTGAGGTGCTGGAACAGGCTGCCCAGAGAGGCTGTGGATGCCCCATCCCTGGAGGTGTTCAAGGCCAGGTTGGATGGGGCCCTGGGCAGCCTGATCTAGTACCAGATCTGGAGATTGGTGGCCCTTCCTGTGGCAAAGGGGTTGGAACTTGGTGATCCTTGGGGTTCCTTCCAACCCAAGCCATTCTCTGATTCTCTGAAAGAGTAGTCATGCATTGGAACGGGCTGCCCAGGGAGGTGGTGGTCACCATCCCTGGAGATGTTCACGAAAGATGTGAATGTGGCACCAAGGGACGTGGTTAGTAGTATGGTGGTGNGGGACGTGGTTAGTAGTATGGTGGTGATGGGT